>JAZKJV010000584.1:1560683-1819749 GCA_037367405.1 Ottelia alismoides
TGGTGGCTGGCGATGCGATGCTGCGGCTTGAGGGCGGGGGCGAAGGCTATGGCTGGGGCAGGCGGGATTAGCGCCTGGTGGAGAGAGTCGGGCGGCGCGGGGAAGAGAGGTGTCGCGCGGATGAGGGGCGCGGTTGCTGGCGAAGGCGATGGGAGGTGGCGTGATCGACAGGCGGGGTGAGTTGGCGTGGGTGAGAGCGGCGGCGAGGAGAGGAAGGAAGAGAAGTAGAGGAACGGCGGCGCTGTAGAGGTGGGAGGAGATGGAAAGCGGGGAGGAGCGGCGCGGAGGGAAGGGCGTGGTGCGGTGGTAGGTGGCGGCGGCGGTTTGCGATGGGAGGGGGAAGAGGTAGCAGGCGGCGGGGAATGGGTTTACGGAAGGGAAGGGCACGGGGAAAGAGAGAGGAGGCGGCGCGGGAAGTGGCTGGAGGGAGGGGCACTGGGCGTGGCGGCGCGGGGAAGAAGAAGAGAAGGCGGCGCTGGGGAAGGTAGGGTTACGGGGGGAAAGGGAGAAATCGGGGGGAAGGGAGAAGTCGGGGGAGAGAGAAAGGGCGTGGGGCCGAGAGAGAGAGAGAGAGAGAGAGAGAAAATTAGGGATGGAGAAAATGTTCTCAATTCAACTTAACTTCCAAACCCTAATACAAAGGGAGCCCTTTATAGAGGCTACTCCCCCTCAAAATAAGCAACAAATCCCTAAAATTAGGGAAAGAAGAAATCAAAGGGAAAATATAAAAAGAGGCATTTTATAATGAGCCCTTTTACATGGGAATTAAATAAGAAAAATAAACAAAGCAAATGATAAATAAAATAAATTAAATAAACGTTCACAAAAGTTGTTATCATGCTGCATCAACTCCCCCCTGCTGAAAAGAATCTCGCTCCGTCGAGAAGGCATCGTGGAAATTCTGAAGTATATCGGGGCGGAGTTGTTGGAGTTCATCCTCGTCAATCCAGGTGCAATCGGTAAAAGGTCGTCCCTTCCATTTGACTAGATATCGTCGGAAGAGACCACGTCTAGTCGTCATATCTCGGATGTCTGCAATATCTTCAATCTGATCGGCATCGGTTGCGGCTGGTGGGTGGCGCATAACATCATCAGGAACTGCTGGCGTAGTGGCATCCGTCTGTTCATCTCCATGATATAAGAAGAGATCTGATACGTTGAATACTGGCGATGTCTGGACGTCTGGCGGTAGGTCGAGTAAATAAGCATTGGGCCCAATCTTCTTGAGGACTCGGAATGGACCAATCTTTCGTTCGCTCAATTTTTGGTGGACTCTCAAAGGAAATCTCTCTTTTTTCAGGTGGACCATCACTAACTCTCCAACTCTGAACTCGCTCTCTCTTCGGTGTAGGTTGGTTTCGGCTTGGTATTTCTGGGTCATGGTTTGGAGTTTGGCTCGGATTTCAGCATGGGTATGGGTTAGGTGTTCGACCAAATCCTCAGCAGCTGCACTACTTCTCCCTTGCATGGTTGTGGGCTTTAGGTCTAAAAATTGGGTAAGTGGAAAGCCGTACACACTCTCAAAGGGTGATTTTCCGGTGGACCTATTAGTGGAGCTGTTATATGCGAATTCAGCTTGGGGAAGAATTAGATCCCATTTGGACGGAGAGTCCCTGCAAGACATCGCAATAAATTTCCTAATGATCTGTTAACTACTTCTGTTTGCCCATCTGTTTGTGGATGATAAGCGGTGCTATATTGCAAACGAGTACCAAGACGGGACCAAAGCATGCGCCAAAAGTGACTCAAAAACCGAGTATCACGATCCAAAGTAAAAGAACGAGGGACACCATGCAAACAGACGACATCACGAAAAACAGATCAGCGACATGAGATACATCTGAGGTTTTTCTACATGCAATGAAATGTGTCATTTTAGAAAATCTATCCACAACTAGAAAAATAGAGTCAACTTTTCGCACAGTGAGGGGTAAGCCTAGCACAAAGTCCATGGTGATATCTTCCCAGGGTCGCAGCGGAATTGGCAGGGGTGTATACAATCCAGTGTTCTGTCGGTGGCCTTTGAATCTTTGACATGTTTGGCACTTCTGTACGAATTTTGTCACATCCTTTCGCAACTGCGGCCAGTAAAAGCGCTCTTGGAGCAAAGTCAGGGTCTTGTCCCCTTCCAAAATGTCCAGCTAAACCTCCGTTCTGTAGTTCTGAAATTAAACTCTCACGAAGGGACGTGGCAGGGATGCACAGTTGGTGGCCCTTGAATAGGAAACCCTCATGAAGAACATAAGTGGTGGTTGGATCCTGTCCATTATCAACACATTCCGCATGAACTTGCCCGAAATCAGGATCAGTAGGGTAAAGGTCCTTGAGTGTGTCAAATCCTGTTGTGCTGACGGTCATTGTGGTCAGGGCATGTGCTCGCCGGCTCAACGCATCGGCCACGCGGTTCAAGGTTCCGGATTTATGCTTGAGGTGGAAGGTGTATTCCTGGAGGAAACTAACCCATTTGGCATGACGTTTGTTAAGAGTTTTCTGGGAGTTCAAATACCTCAGGGCTTCATGGTCAGAGTTAAGGATAAATTCGCGTTGGATCAGGTAATGTCTGCAATGCTTGAGAGCTTGGACCACGGCATAAAATTCAACATCATAAGTGGAGTACCGTGATCTGGCATCGTTCAATTTCTCGCTGTAGAAGGCGACAGGTCGTCCTTCTTGACTTAGGACAGCGCCAATCCCGACATGTGAGGCATCGCAATCAACCACGAAAATCTTGGTGAAGTCGGGGAGTGCCAAAACAGGAGCATGCGTCAATAGATGTTTTTAGATTTTGAAAGCTCGTTTCTGCTTCAAGGGTCCAGGCGGGTGCACCTTTCCGCGTGCATTCTACCAACGGTGCCGCACAAGTGCTGAAGTTCCGAATGAAACGTCGGTAGAAAGAAGCTAACCCTATAAAGCTGCGAATTTCAGTGAGGGTTTTGGGTACGGGCCAGCTCTGAATGGCCTGAATCTTTGAGGGGTCAACTTTAAGTCCATCCGCAGTGACAATGTATCCTAGGAAGAGGACCGTGTCAGACATGAAGGAGCATTTCTTGAGGTGGACATACAGTTTTTGGTCTCTTAAGGGTTTTCAGGACTTGTCGCAAGTGAGATAGGTGGTCTTCTTTGGTCAAACTGTAGATTAGGATATCATCGAAGTACACGACCACAAACTTGCCAATAAAGGGTCGCAAAACATGATTCATTGTTCGCATGAAGGTACTTGGGGCATTAGACAAGCCGAAGGGCATGACCGTCCATTCATACAGGCCCTCTTTGGTTTTGAAAGCTGTCTTCCATTCGTCTCCAGGTCGCAGGCGAATCTGGTGGTAGCCGCTGCGGAGATCCATTTTAGAGAACAATTTGGTACCTGATAACATATCAAGCATATCATCGAGGCGTGGAATGGGGAAAACGATATTTGGTCGTTATCTTGTTGATAGCACGACTGTCCACGCACATTCTCCATGTGCCATCTTTTTTCGGGGTAAGCAGAGCAGGAACCGCCACGGGGCTCATACTCTCTCGAACATACCCACGTCGCAGCAGATCAGTAACTTGCCGGTTCATCTCTTCATGCTCACTTGGGCTCATTCGGTAATGGGGTAAGTGAGGTAGGCTGGCTCCAGGGACTAGATCAATGTGATGTTGAATGTCTCGCAACGGGGGCAGTCCTTCAGGCAACTCTTTAGGCATGATGTCAGAAAACTCTTGTATTATGGGCTTTATCTCAGGCGGGACTTCAGGTGTAGTTGTCTCTTGGTTGTCCACTTCACGTCCCACTAACGCATAGATGGTGGAGCTCTCTTGAATTTCACGTTGGAATGTTTGGGCTTCCATCAACAATACGGAGCCCGTGGTCGCAGGCTTGGCCGGTGGGGTTTTGTTACCAGTTTGGGTGGTCGCAGCTCGGAGTGTAGCCACTTGGCGTGGGCTAAGGGCTTCACGTTGTGGCCTGAGGGTGACACGAACTTTGTCAATGAGAAAGGTGTAAGTGTTCAGTTTTCCTCGGTGTTCAGTGTCTCGATCGAATTGCCACGGTCTCCCTAGAAGTATGTGACAGACATCCATAGGGGCTACATGGCACCACACCTCGTCCTTATATGAAGGACCAATGGAGAAGTTAACGAGGCTTTGACGGTGGATCGGGAGTTGAGTACCACCACAAAACCATGCCATACTATACGGTTTCTCAAGAGGTTGAGTTGGCAAACCCAACTTGTCGACCATTTCTTGCGAAACGAAGTTCTCAACGCTTCCTCCATCAATGATCAGCGAACAACGTCGTCCTCCTGAGGTGCAGGTGGTTCGGAAAATGCTGCGTCGCAGCCAGCTATCAGTATCGTGGACAGCGGGGGTGAGCAGAATGTTTGCAGGCACGCTGTCAGGAGCGATAAAGTTCTCGTGTTCAATTATCAGGAACGGACCGGAGTCGTCTCCATCCACTCCTAGAGGTTCATAATCATCGGCTCCCATGGTGTCAGCAGTCAACGCAGTCGGATCCTCTTCAGGGGATTTTGCTGGTCAGGGTCAGGGTATTCAGGGTCGTCGGTGGTGCATAGATGGACGGGTCTAGCCTTAGGGTTTGGACACTCTGCGGCTCGATGGCCCTTTTGATAGCATCGGAAGCAAGCATCAGGTCCTACAATAGGTCGGCTTCCCAAGATGCCTTGGCCGAGGTTTCCAGTGGGTGGTCGGGCGATGGCAGGAGTTGATGGTTTGGTTTGGGTTTTTCCTACCACCATTGATGAGGAACCTATCGGTTTGGAGGGTGTCATCGGGGTGTAGGTGCGAGGAGCGGAGTTCACAAAAAAAAGGTACCCTTCTCGTCTGGCTTTAGCAAGCTTGATCTCAGCCCGTTCATCCTGCTTGTAGGCTTCGTCAACATCCCGGCAGTTGTGGAGGTAGAGCTCATCCTAGATGACTTGGCGGAGGCCTTACATGTAGCGGGTGACTTCCTGAATAGGAGTCTCCTGCAATCGGTTGCGATGGACTAGGGATTGAAACCTTCGGTGTATTCCCTCACGCTCATGGTGCCTTGTCTCCATGATTGCAGTCGTGCGTATAGATCTCGTTTGTAATCTTCCGGCACGAATTTGGTTCTCAGCTTGGCTTTCATCTTGCTCCAACTGCGGATCTTACTCTTTCCTTTTCGTTTGCGTTCAGATTGCAAACGGTCCCACCATAGCAGCGCATGTCCTTTTAATTTTATAGTGACGAATTGGACCTTACGTTCGCTAGGCATGGACTTCCACACAAAGAAGTGTTCGACGGCTTGGAGCCAGTCCAAAAAGATGTCAGGATCTCGTCCTCCGTCAAATTCTGGGACATCGAGACGGATACCTCGATCCCATCCATCGTCGGACTTGGGTCCATTTCGGGGTGGAAATTGATGTTCACCATTAGTTTGTGGAGTATAGCCGGAGGTGTGTGGGTCTTGAATCTTGGGGACGAAAGGGGTGTAGTTCCCAGGTTCTTCCTCCTCACTTTCTTGTGAATGGTATTCGCTAACATGTCCGTCGGAAGTAGAAGAGCTAGAGTCACGGGAAGTACTAGTCCGGGAGTGTGGTCTCCGTCTAGTACGTCGACTTTTGTTGGGCGTTTCATCACTATTCTTTTTCCCTAGCAACTGACAAGTTAGGGTGGCGATTTGCCCGCTCAGGCTTTCGAACATTCGTTCTACTTTAGCATCCAAGGATTGTAGTGTTAGCTCAGGGTGTGAGGTGTAGCCGGTTTTAGAAGTGGATGATTTTTCGGCCATGGAAACCCTACGTTTCCTGCTCTCTTTGTTTTTGGGAAAAAAATTTTGTTGTGGTTTTGTTTTGCGGTTTTTTTTCTTTTGTTTTATATGTAATGAATGAATGGGATGCAAACGAAGTGCAGAATCGTTAAGCTCTGATACCAAATTGATGCAACCTAATGGCTAATGACAAAAAAGGCGACTGGACAAAAGGGCTACGGAAATGAAATTGACGAACAAGTAAATTGATGGACGATAAGCAAATTTCAGCGACAAAAGTGTCAAGTTACTCGTGTTTTAGCACCGATTTCGATCCACAAAATTAGGGCAAATAGATGAGTTAAGAGTCTTAGTAAAATTATCACAATATGGCAACGACTAGGGGTCTCAACGATTCACCAAACCAAATCAACAATACCACAGTCCACAACTAATAATTATGCGGTAGAATATGAAAAATGGGGACTCGTACCACAACCGGCAAGGGAGGTCGTGCTCGCTTCAGATCTGGTCAGGCGTGGCAGTGGCTTGCTTCAGCGATTTCCGGGGATGCAGTGGGTTGGCGTCGCGTAACACAACAACAGGTGGTCTAGTGGGCGCTGGAGGAGGGCCGGGGTGTCGAGTCGCAGCCGTGAAGGGGCCACGGCGGTGGAGGAGAATGGTAGGTGGCTGGCGATGCGATGCTGCGGCTTGAGGGTGGGGGCGAAGGCTATGGCTGGGGCAGGCGGGATTAGCGCCTAGTGGAGAGAGTCGGGCGGCGCGGGGAAGAGAGGTGTCGCGCGGAAGAGGGGCGCGGTTGCTGGCGAAGGCGATGGGAGGTGGCGTGATCGACAGGCGGGGTGAGTTGGCGTGGGTGAGAGCGGCGGCGAGGAGAGGAAGGAAGAGAAGTAGAGGAACGGCGGCGCCGTAGAGGTGGGAGGAGATGGAAAGCGGGGAGGAGCGGCGCGGAGGGAAGGGCGTGGCGCGGTGGTAGGTGGCGGCGGCGGTTTGCGATGGGAGGGGGAAGAGGTAGCAGGCGGCGGGGAATGGGTTTACGGAAGGGAAGGGCACGGGGAAAGAGAGAGGAGGCGGCGCGGGAAGTGGCTGGAGGGGAGGGGCACTGGGCGTGGCGGCGTGGGGGAAGAAGAAGAGAAGGCGGCGCTGGGGAAGGTAGGGTTACGGGGGGAAAGGGAGAAATCGGGGGGAAGGGAGAAGTCGGGGAGAGAGAAAGGGTGTGGGGCCGAGAGAGAGAGAGAGAGAGAAAATTAGGGATGGAGAAAATGTTCTCAATTCAACTTAACTTCCAAACCCTAATACAAAGGGAGCCCTTTATAGAGGCTACTCCCCCTCAAAATAAGCAACAAATCCCTAAAATTAGGGAAAGAAGAAATCAAAGGGAAAATATAAAAAGAGGCCTTTTATAATGAGCCTTTTACATGGGAATTAAATAAGAAAAATAAACAAAGCATATGATAAATAAAATAAATTAAATAAACGTTCACAAAAGTTGTTATCATGCTGCATCAAAATCTATCAGGTTGTACCCACCCACCACATCACAAGGTTTTCTGCTTATTGCAGCAAAAATGAAAGTATCCAATATGGCCAAAACTTAAAATATTATTATCAAGTACTACAAAGTACCATGGGGTATATCTACAGACCAAGCAACCCACATAAATCCCATTGCAAAACTATACGAGACTAAACAATAACATATCTATATATCCAACTACTCATCTAGCTTTCCGCATAATCTAACTCTCCCTTTTCTTATTTTTCAATAAATAAATTTTAAAAACTCGAAAAATAAACACTATCTTGTCTACAAGAAAGGAGAGAAACTCTATCTTGTCTACCAGAAAGGAGAGAGCTATGTGAATCCTAAATACCAAGATTAACACACCTTGATCTCAAAGCTTTAACCTATGCAAGCATAATGTACTTGACATGCCATGAAAATATCGTGTAATTACTGCAGAAAAGAATCTCTCGGTATACCATTCCATGTAATACTTTCTTGTGTAATCAACCCAAGCTGACAGAACAATTTTATGACAGGCCGACGACATGAAAATTTAATGCATTTTCGAGAATGACCAGGAACATCTTAGCTGATGATCAGTGCAAAAGCCAGATAAGAACCAAAAATGCAGGAATTGTTTTCGCTAGAGGTGCACATAGATCATATTGGTTCGGATTTTAGCTCAATCCGTCTCCAATTAAACCTTATCGGATTTTTATTTCTTTTCGAATCAAATCCAATCCAATCCATCGGATTACGGATTGATTCGGATTGGTTCGGATTTTTTATACTTACAATTTCTCGCTCAATAGTCTACTTTGCACGTTTGTACTTTACAACACACTAGTCCTTGAACATTCGAATAATGACTTAAAAATTGATCATATGAATAGAAGTAAAGAAAAAAAATACATAATCAAGAGAAACTTGAAGAATTCTATTAATCCATTATAAAAAGTTGAGACCACACAATCAAACTAAAGGATTATATTGAATTTGAAATTTAACTTTTCTTTAATAAATAATGAATTAGTTTATTTTTTTGCAATTGATTTCCACCAAATGATTCCAATAAAAACAATACAAGTTATCAAATAAGGATACAAAGACAAGTTAGATAAATAAAAAATGTGATCTCTGTGATCGGATATTGATGAAGTCCATGTATAACTTAGAATGTTAAACTATGTCAAAGCCAACCACTCGCAAGAACATCCTTCAATGCTCCATAATATATCATTAAGAAATGAGAATCATAGAACATTCATACTCGATTGAGTATGCAAGACAAAACTAACTTAAATATAAACCACCAATTAGGCATCATTTTCTCATTTAAAATGGACTTGAACTGGATTGTATTTGTAAGATTATATCTATAGTCAAAATATGCAAATTCTATGAAAATCTGAATAAATATATATATATATATAATTAAAAATAAAAGGAATAGAAATAATGTTTATTTCTTCTTAGATGGTTGTCACACATTTGATTATGTAATTGATCCAATTCCATCACTAAAATAAGGTTGCAAGCTAGAACAAGTAAAATGTAAGAAGTAAAGGGATAAAAAATATCTAATAAGTGCACCAGGCAACTATCCCAAATCTAATTTCTTTTAACGAAGATCAAAAGAATGACAACATATTGAGAACAAATGGTATTGCATGGGAGGGGATTATGTTGTTTGAGATGGACGGCAACATCGCGAGGAAGGGACGGTGGCAAAATTGTGTTGAAGGGGATAACATTATGCCAGAGGGAGACATCATCGAAATGGACTGAGAGGGAATAGGGAAAATTTTGGCGACAAATACTTAAATGAGAAACAGGGAACTGGGAGAGGAACAACCGAATATGGATTTATAATTTTACAAGTTGCAGTCATACTTTATTATTTTGAGATTTAATATTATTTTTCAGGAGAGAAGAAAGGGTGATATCAAGAGGACATGTATCCAAGATTGATATGGAAAAAATGACATGAATGATACTGATTATGTCCTTATAGAGAATTCGAAATAAGTACACATAGATATTATGTATGTATGTATGTATGTATCTAAATACACGCATGTGGTAACGGATTAACGAAATGGATTGGATCGGATTTTGGTAAAGATCCGATCCGATACATACTTTAATAGATTTTAAAAATTCTAATCCGATCCAATAGAATGATAAAACTAAACCAATCTCATCCAATAGCATTGGACTGGATCGGATTAGGATTTTATTCGATCCGTGTGCATCCCTAGTTTTCATAATCCTTTAATTTATCATTTATTAACGATAGCCTACTAATGGCACAAGTGAGAGCAAGGATCAAAATTTCTCAGACCAAAATTCTGAAGCAACTATCAAAAATACGAAACATGGTTTCAACGTCCGATAACAATGCATAACCTTGATGGCTAAATGAACTGTGAGAAGACAATAACCCTTGCCACAAACTATCTTGATTCTGAAATGACAAAATCTTTGTAACAAGGAGCAACCTTGGCATGTGTAAAAAGTCGAAGTTGCAAGTAAAAACAAAACCTTAAACTCAATCACGTATAGTCCATCTGCAACTATTGTGACGTGTACCTCTACCATTCTTTGATCTCGTTGTTAAGTGTTAAGTACCATCACGTGTACCTCAATTATACTCAAAATTTGTCCTGAACTACAATCTCACCTTACACATGCTCCCAAAGAATTTGCTTTCGTGCGTTCAAACAAACTAATGCGCAAGAAATTGAGTTTGTAAATGAAATGCATATGATTTTTGGAAGCACATATCTCAACATTCATCAGTCTTCATGGCATACTTCATCTTCTAAACTTTGCATTCAAATGATTCACTTTACTTCTGATCTTTTGAGAATCCAAAAAATGGTAATTAGTATCCAGAATTCCCTTGAAATAAGAACAAAGAGGAAAGAAGTTTTGGACAAAGCCTCTCGTCGTAAACTCCTTCGAATCCACAAAGTCACCATAATACCCCCCCATATCCACAAAGACCATGTTACCTTCGAACCAAAAATAAGATTCTTTGGACAGCATCTAGCGCATGTGACCCAAATGAGGCATGGACTTGTGAATGAGGTATAAACAACAACAAAGTTTTTTTTCCCACTCTAAGTATGTTCAGCTGAATGGTTTTGTTGCCACTAACATGTAGAGATATATGTTATGTTATGCGGTTATATTATTTTGTATTGTTTCCTATTTTCTGTCTTCTTATGAACTCTTTCTGTAATTTACTCATATGTGTCTCTCCTATATAAGAGAGCCTAGGGTTTGTGGAATAAACAATTCTCTAATTTCTTCCAACATGGTATCAGAGCGGCGGTCCTAGACCGAAGCTCGAATACCTAACCCTAATCCTAATCCCCACCCGCCGGCTTCTTTCTCGTGTCTTCCGCCGCCGGCACCGTCTCTCTTGCGCGCCGCCAGCGTGTAGCCACCACACCGCGCACACACCGGCACCGTTTCCTGTGCGTCGCCACCACACCGGCGCCACCCACTCCCGCACGTCGCCCCTCTTGCGCGTTGGTGACCTAGCGGTTGTGCGGCCGTGTGCCCCACCTAGCCCGCAAGTGCACGCCTAGCCCCATGAGCCTGTGCGCTTTCACGCGGGCTATTGTGTGCACGTCTTCATCATCGATTGGTTCTTTTTACATGCTGAGATTGGGTGCATGAGTCTACACATGCAATCCAATCTCTTTATGTTGGTGTAGACATAATCCAGTCAAGTATTCAGCCCTAAACTTCTCAAGCCGATATGTCAGAGAACAAGGTAGATATTCCCTCCACAGATGCCTTCAGAGGTCCAACGCCCATAGTCAAGATGGATGGGTCAAATTATGAACTGTGGGCCATGCAATTCATGAGTATGATGAAGTCTGCCGGTAAGAAACACATTCTTACCGAGGAAGAACTGGCTGAGAAGACAGGGGTTAACGCCTCATGGGAGGCGGATGATGCATATGCCAAAGTTTGGCTCTTAGATACGTTGGCAATAGAGATTGCCACTGATATACTCCATCAACCCATAGCCAAAGCGATGTGGGATATTCTTGCTGCGACGTATTCGCAAGCCAAGAACGAGACGAAGATTTTACAGCTCCAACATGATATCTTCACCATCAAGCAGAATGGATGACCATTACACTCTATATATACATCCCTACGTGGGATGTTCGAGAAGTTGAACAGCTTTATGCCTCTCACAACTATTCCTGAGCAACAGAAGACCTATAGGAACGCCACCATGATTGGTGTATTCCTCGTAACACTTGATCCAGAATACGAGGCGACACAGTCTCACATACTGACAGACTCTACTATTCCTCCTATGGAGGAAGCTTTCCGCAGACTCAGTCATATAACTGTCCCATCGTCTACTACAAATCAGACATCCTCAGCAATGGCAGCATCTCGAGATTGCGGTGGTTCCTCTTCATTCCGTGGATGTGGACCTCGAGGAAGGGGAGGTCGTATTCGCCAACCATGTACTTTCTGTCATCGCCTTAGACATACTGAGGATACATGCTACTCCAAGCATGGATTTCCGGTTTCTGCACGTGTGACTGAACAGATTGAGCCTCCCGTTGTTTCCTCTTTGGACCAATGCTTTGATGATCCGTAGCTCGTCTAAGGGATATTATATCTCTATCTGGTCCTGTGACATCTTCACCAGTATCTGAGAGTCATCCAGATGTAGTGGCTTCAGCCTCCTCTAGTACCTCGGGTAGTACTTATGCTCTCAGTATTAGTAGTGGATCTGATACTATGGAGTGGATTATGGATTCTGGTGCTACACATCATCTGTGTGGCATCGAGGTCAACTTTCAGCTTACAGACAGGTTTCTCCAGGATGCACTATGGTTATTGCAGATGGAATACATTCCCCAATTACTGGTCAGGGGGAGATTAGCTAGACACCTTCTATGCATCTAAAGAATGTGTTGCATTCACCTGATTTCTCTATGAATTTGTTGTCAATTAGCCAGATTACGAAGGATTTACATTGTCGAGCCATTTTTTATCCATCTTCTCTTATTTTTCAGGACATCCTTACGTGCAACGTGATTGGTCATGGTCGTGAACAAGGGGGTCTCTATCGCCATGTTCGGCTTCCATATGCCGGAATCTCCTCTCTATCTGCTAGACTTGTTTCTCCATTTATGTGGCATATGCGCTTTTGGCATCTCCCGCTTCAGAAGTTATGTCGTGTTCTTCCCTAGATTTCACCTCACACGTCCTTACAATGTGAGGTCTGTCAGTAGGGAGAGCATTATCGGTCTACATTTCCCCGTCGTCAGAGTCGGAGTAGTACCTCCAATTTTGAGTTGTTTCATGTTGACATTTGGGGTCCGAGTCGTGTCCCTGATCATCAGGGACACAAGTTCTATCTTGTCATTGTTGATGATTTTTCTCTTTTATCGTGGGTATTTTTGCTAAATAATAAATCTGAAGCTGGAAATGTTATCAAAAACTTCATAAATGAAGTTCGCAATGTCTTTAGTGCTCCTGTGAAAATTGTGAGGACTGATAATGCCTTGGAATTTTATACCAACTCTCTCTAGTTATTTTTCAACCCAAGGAATTATCCATCAAACAACTTGTGCCTATACTTCCCAACAGAATGGGGTTGCAAAGAGAAAACATCATCATTTGCTTGATGTCACCAAGACACTTCTCGTGCTCCTCATTCCTTCTGGGACGATGTAGTTCTTACGGCATGCTATCTTATAAATCGAATGCCATCGTCAGTCTTGGGTGAGAAGATTCTTTTTTCTGTGGTTTTTCTTGAAAAGTAATTGTTCTCACTTACCCCTCGAATGTTTGGCTCGGTTGCCTTTGTCCACAAGCTATCTCCAGGTATTGACAAGCTCTCTCCTAGAGCTGTCAAATGTATTTTCGTAGGATACTCCAGGACACAAAAAGGGTACCGGTGTTATGATCCGTTGCGCAGGAAATATTATGTTAGTGCTGATGTTGCATTTTTTGAGTCTGTTATGTACTTTTCCCCTTCATGTGATATGTTAATGTCGTCTGACATTGATGACTCCATATACATGCCACCTCCTCCACCATCACTACAACCATCTTCAGCACCAACACCACCTCCAACCACCTCCACCACCACCACCTATACCTACAACGTCCTCCCTTCCCACTACAGTTCATGTTCCACCATTGCCACATCACTATACCCGTCAGCCTGCTTCTTCTCATGGTCATCGCTCATCATCTAGCTCGAATGAGGTATGTTCTGATAATATTATTTCTAATGATGTATTTAATGGTTTACCTGAGCAGACTTAGTCATAGGGGACATATGAGGAGGCCATTGATTTAGATCTACCTATTACGCTTCGGAAATAGAAGCGAAGTTGTGCATCATATCCTATAGCATCTGGGGTTTCTTTTGATCGTTTGCATGGGGAATTCAGGAACTTTACTATTGCCCTATGATGCAAACAGGAATTTTGCGACGACGGAAAATGAATTTTGAACGGTGGAAATTATTTGGTAGAAGATTTTAGAGGGGTTGAGAAGGGAAGGCGCGCCGGTTGCACGAGATTCGAGGAGGAAGAAACACGTAGATCGCGTGGGAGAAATAGTAAGAGAGAGGGAGATTGAGAATAAATCTCAATTTTTATAACTGAACTGACTATAACAATAACCCCATCATCCTTTTATACAGGAGGGATGAGATTATAAAAATAGAAATCAAATTCAAATTCAAATTGAAACTAATTATCTTAAATTGACTCTAACCGATTTACCGACTAATTTGAAATTCAAATCTCTAACTAATTGAGATCACAGGCGATCCCGTTTATTTAATTAAAAATACGACAACTCAAATAAACGTAAATAAAATTAATGGATAAAATTAAATAAATACGCAACCCTATATTTCTGTTCCACGTTGCATCAACTCTCCTCCGCTTTTAAAAATTTGTCTCCCGATGAATTGTTGGATCTGCAGGCTTGGAGACTGATAATTTCAAATCCGTGTTTTCTGTCATCCCATGGAAGAATTGGTGTGGAGCGAATGGCAGAATCCATACATGCGCGACGCGGGTGTTGGCGACGTGGGCTTCGTGGTGGAAGAGCAGGTGTGGCGCATATGCGGGCTTCCAGCCGGATTTCATCCCGTTGACATGGTGCTCGAAGAACTGATGGGGCATCTTCATGACGATCAACTTGGCCTTTGGAGAGTCCATAGCAAAACAATAGCACAAGGAGAGTAGATGAGGAGAGGTGTCTAATAAATAAAGCCATGGGGCCTTTAAATAGGTGAAACCCATGGTCCTAGTCCTAATAGGATAAGGAAATCTTCCAGATTTCCTCTTTTCATCACTTTTTTTAAAATATTTCTGCTCCAGGGGGGTCGAAGTGCAAATTTCGAACCCCTTCACTTAAGGCAACTCCATAGCATCTTTTATCCTCCAAATAACCATGTTGATAAAAGCTTTTGTGATAGGGGGTCTTTATGCAAATATTCTCAATTTATTTCTTATCCCGAGTTTTATGGACGTCGAATCCCGTAGATGTCGGTCCCCTTGTTAGGGTTCGGTCTTTCCTCATTTGGTGGGGGCGGCGGCGCGTGCTTGGGATGGAGGGACATGGGCGGCGCCAGACCCTAAGGTTCCGAGAGAGGTAGTCGGGTTGGGGCGCTTGGGGCGGTGGCGACAGTGGCCGAGGGGGCTGGTGGTCACAGAAGCGGCGAGAGAGGGGGGGTCGGGAGAGAGGTAGGCGGGCGCAGTGACGAGGGGGAGGTGTAGGCGGGAGGGCGGCGATGAGGAGAGGTGGAAGCGTGCAGATTCGCGCGTGGGAGGGGGCGGGTCCGTGATGGGGTGAAGGGCGAGCGGCGAGGAGGGTAGAAGGAGGGGAGTGCGCGGGGCATGGGAGGGGTGCGGGAAGGTGGAGGCGCGAGGAGGGGTTGTATGCGGGGATGGCGGCGACGAGGGGAGGCGGAGGCGCAGAGCTTTGCGCGGGGAAGTGGGCGGGGGTGCCCAAGGAGCGGGGGCGGGGGCTGGGGGTTTTGCCGGGGCCGTAGGTGCTGCGAGAAGGGGACCCGAGGGTGCGGGGATGACAAAGCTAGGCGGCAGCGGGGCTGGAACTGTTGTCAGGGGCGATATCGTCGATGGTGGCTGATCTGAAGCGGCCTGGACTGAGAGCAGTTCATCGTTGTCGACGAGTTTTTCTTCATCACAAGTCTAGATAACGGCTTCGGTAGTGGACAACTTTGGTTTGGCGGCACATAGGATCTTGAAATTAGCCATCATTTCTCGACATTTGGAATCGAATTCTTGACATTTGGACTGGAAATCACGTAGTGTGTCCATCTCCTTGTTGTAAGCTTCTTCGGCTCGTTGTTTCGGCTCCGACGAATGATGGTGTTTCATCGCGTGTCGGCGCGAATATCTGGACGGATCGTCAGATCGTGAGGACAATCTGTAGACCATGCTCTGATACCAAATGATGCAAACGGGAATTTGCGACGACGGAAAATGAATTTTGAACGGTGGAAATTATTTGGTAGAAGAAATTAGAGGGGTTGAGAAGAGAAGGCGCGCCGGTTGCACGGGATTCGAGGAGGAAGAAACGCGTAGATCGCGCGGGAGAAAGAGTAAGAGAGAGGGAGATAGAGAATAAATCTCAATTGTTATAACAACTGAACTGACTATAACAATAGCCCCATCACCCCTTTATATAGGAGGGATGAGATTACAAAAATAGAAATCAAATTCAAATTCAAATTGAAACTAATTATCCTAAATTGACTCTAACCGATTTACCGACTAATTTGAAATTCAAATCTTTAACTAATTGAGATCACAGGCGATCCCGATTATGTAATTAAAAATACGACGACTCAAATAAACGTAAATAAAATTAACGGATAAAATTAAATAAATACGCGGCCCTATATTTCTATTCCACGTTGCTTCACCCTATCTGTTGTGGACATTCCACGAGGCTTTGCAGGATGGTAGAAGGCGATTAGCTATGGAGGAAGAAATGGCGGTTCTTCAGTCGAGAGGTACTTGGAGTCTTGTTCCTACTCCTACAGGCGTGTCTACGGTTGGCTGTAAATGGGTGTTCACAATCAAGCACAATGCAGATGGTAACATCGATAGATACAAGGCACGCCTAATTGCACGAGGATTTACACAGACATATGGGGTGAATTATCTTGACACTTTTTCACATGTTGCTCGTCCACCTTACATATTATTTTATATGTTGCTATTATTCGAGATTGGCCATTGTTTCAGTTAGATGTCAAGAATGCCTTTTTATATGGTGATCTACAGGAGGAAGTATACATGCATCATCCACCGGGTTTTGCTGTTGAGGGGGAGTATTCACAGGTTTGTAGACTTCATAAAGCGATCTATGGCCTTAAGCAGAGTCCTAGAGCTTGGTTCCAAAAGCTTTCAGACCTATTTGAAAAACTTGGGTACAAACAGTCCAATGCAGATCATTCCCTCTTTGTACAGAAAGCATCTAGAGGTATGGTTGCAATTATGGTATATGTTGATGATATTCTCATTACATGAAATGCTATACAAGGAATCAAGAGGGCAAAAGAAATGTTGGGTCGTGAGTTTGTCACCAAGGACCTTGGAGTCCTTAGATATTTTCTGGGACTGGAATTTGCCAGGAGTCAACAAGGACTCGTGATGACTCAAAGGAAATATGTCACTGACTTACTGAGTGAAACAGGAATGCTTGGATGTCGGCATGCTACCACACATATGGATCAAATCATGAAACTATATGATGATGATACTGACGAAGTGGATAGGAGGAGATACAGGGAACTAGCTGAAAAACTTCTTTATGTTACCATTACTAGACCCGATACATCAGTCCGGTGAGTCAATTCATTAAGCAACCACATCAGGTACATATGGATGTTATACATATGATACTCAGGTATCTGAAATCATCTCTAGGTGAAGGACTATTATTTAAGAAAGGCAAAAAGATCACTATCTCAGCATGTGTAGATGCAGATTATGTAGAATGTCCTAAACATAGGAAGTCTACCACTGGATTTACTGTATATGTTAAGGATTCTCTCATCTCATTGATAAGCAAGAAGCAAACTGTTGTAGCAAGATCCGGTGCAGAGTCAGAATATAGGGCGATGGCCCAGGTTAGTACAGAAATGATGCGGGTTAAAGCTGTTCTCACTGATCTATATATAGATGTGGCACTTCCCATGACATTGGAATGTGACAATCAAGCTGCTATATTCATTGCAAATAATCCAGCATTTCATGAACGAACCAAGCACATTGAGGTTGATTGTCACTTTATACGAGATATGATTTAGAAGGGTTTTATTTCAACATCTCATGGCAGCTCAGGGGACCAGACCGCAGATATTTTCACCAAGGCCCTGCTTAGAGAACCATTCCAGAAGTGCTCGTCCAAGCTGAGCATGATCGACATCTATGCTCCATCTTGATGGGGAGTGTAGAGATATATGTTATGTTATGCGGTTATGTTATTTTGTATTGTTTCCTATTTTCTGTCTTCTAATGAACTCTTTTTGTAATTTACCCATAGGCGTCTCTCCTATATAAGAGAGCCTAGGGTTTGTGAAATACACAATTCTCTGATTTCTTCCAACACAACACAAAGACGACTTGGGTATGTATCCGATATTATATTTAAACAAAATCAAAATCAAAATCATGGGTGACAATTTCCTTCCCCAACTTTTTCGGCTTTAACATTAGAAAACAAGGTAATTAAAACGTTATATTATACTAAATAGAGTGCATGATGAAAAATCTTGAGTACGATTGACAATTTTGCATGCAAGCTCGTTTGATATTGCAGGGAGTCATGTCTTGATCTGCAACCATAATTGGCGAGGGCAGAATAAAAAAGATAAGCGCTAAATTCAATGGAAACGCAAACATATTGCTGATAAACTGCTGCAGCAGCACAATTTTTATTCAAATGCAGTTTACTCATTCAAACCTGCATGACGTGAGGCTGGAAGTTCGGCACGCCGATCTGCCGGACGGTAAGCGATCCGAAGAAATTCCCAAGCATAGCCGCATTGGCGACCCCCAGCCTATGGACGAGCCCCACAACCAAGCCCCCGAGGAAGCTATCCCCGGCCCCTGTGGGATCAACCTGCCTCGTTGCGAATGCCGGCACATGCACCTCCCCGTCCCTCCAGTACACCGTGCATCCCTCCTCCCCGCGCGTGACCGCCACGCAGCACCACCTCCTGGCCTCCTCCACGTCCACAAACGCGGCCTCGTCCGCTGACGCCTTGAGCAGCTCGATCCTGGGCAGGAACCGAGCGAATCCGGTTTCCTTCAAGGGGACGAGCCGGACGGTCCCGTCGGCCGGGTCGAAGGCGCGGATGAGCGCCTGCGCGTCGACGAAGACGACGCCGCAGAGGTCGAGCATGCGGGCGAGGGTGGAGGGAGGGATCTCGCCGGCGACGCCCGCGGCGATGCCGAAGCGGAAACGGGAATCTGGGAGGTCGGAGGGGAGGACGGGGTCGCAGGCGCGGACGCGGCGGAGGGTGCGGTCGGAGCGGTATGAGGAAGGGGAGGGGGAGGAGGAGAAGAAGGCGTGGAAGAGGGTGGTGGGGGAGGGGGAGCGGACGGGGGGATGGGGGACGGGGTGGCGGAAGTCGGGGCCGACCTTGGAGACGAAAGCGCAGGGGAGGAGGAGGGGGTCGAGGACGTTCGAGATGAAGGAGGTGGAGCCGCCAAGGGACTCGGCGATGACGCGGCCGTCGAGGAAGAGGACGTCGTGGCAGTGGTTGCCCACCACGAGGCCGGTGGAGGCGGAGGTGGAAGGCATGGTGCTGCGGCTGCTATCATGGGCAGTCAGCGGAGAATGCCATCAGTGGAAGGTTGAGGGAGACGGAGGAGGAAGGGGGATAGTGCGAGGAGGAGGATGCCTGCGGCCGCCCCTTCCCCTTCATTGACCACAGGCCACGTGGATACGAAGCCTCTGGGTCGCCTGGAACTCGTCGAAGTAACATGAGTTTTTTCCCTCCAACACTGATAGTGTTTTCCCGTCAGGGGCCATACTACATAAAAATAATATATAATGTTATTTCGGAATTTTTTTGAATTTTATATAATTAAAAATAATATATAAAAATATTTAGAATTGAGAATCGGCAAACCCGATCGATGCCCCGACAGGGAAATATTGAGGTTAGATATCCTTACAGGGAATTTGGGTGGTGATGAGCGAGTAACATATGTTCCCTTCTTATTTATGCATGTTGGGTTTCTTCTTTAGGGGCCTTTTGACTTCACTATGTTGGGCAAATGGTTTTGCCAAAGAGTTGCTTTTTGTATATTTGAACTTTCACTATCGAGGTGGTATTTTATTTTAAGGTAAATTACACAAGCTATCCCAATGTTTAATGGGATTTTTACGTCACAATCTTTACAAACTTTGCGATTGCCCATTTGTCCTTATATTCTTCGTATTTATCCCAAAACCTCAATAATCTATCGAATCTCCATCATCTCAATAATATCCACAACACCAAAGATAATAGAGAAAGAGAGGAAAGAAGATGGATCGCCATCTACGAGGTCTGACCTCAGAGGAAAAGATAGAGAGAGCTAGGAAGCAGGAGGGGAAGGGCGAAGCAGGTAGGAGGAGAAGAGGTGGAATGATTTCGTGATGATGTCAAAGAAGAAGGCTTTTGGCAGATCCAAACTAACATTGAATACTTCCACATCGGATCCATCCCCGTTGAGCTCTCACTCCCTCCTACCCATGTCGTGTACTCGACCTTCCGAAGCTTTGTGGAGGCTAGTATGCTCGTAGCTTCGATGAGCCCTCCTCTTTCCTTCTCAACACCATGTGAATTAGTTGCCACTTTTGATGAGGATGAGCAAAAACCCTTATAGGCCTCATCCACCCCATGTTGTATCCATGCCCCCGATATGGAACCTAGGAGGTTGCTCGTCAATTACATTGGATGCAACAATTATTTGGACGACGTTAAGGAAGGGAGGAGAGGTGGCGATGCAGTCTACGTGGGTGAGGGGAGGAGGAGGTGGCGATGCATACGGAGGAGGGAGGAGAAGGATATTAGATGTAATTTCCTAAAACAAATAAGGGTATGCATATTATATTTTTTACGGATTCCATCTACTTTTAATGGACAAATGATGTGAGAAATCCACATGAGTCGTGGTGTGAGAGTGCAAGTTTACAGGGGTTCTAAGATAAAAATGAATGATAGAGGCAAGCGGGTAATTAACAAAGCTTGTAAGGGTTCTAATGTAAACATCCCTTATTTGATATACTTATTATAAAAGGAGGTAAAAAATGAGCTTTTAGGTCTTGAATTTCAATACTAATTACATGTTGTTAACATCATTAAATTCTGAGTTTTGATGATAACACTTGCACTCCTATCTTTTTATGCAATTACACTTGCACTCTTAACAAAAACTACGTAATAACACTTATAGCCCTCAAGCTAGGTGTCGTCATTTCCTCTCTCAAATGGACCTTAGTCCTAGGCACGAGCGTAAGTTATGAAAAAGAGAAGAATGCAAATGTTATTAGAAGATTATGCTCCAAGAAAGATCGCCATCCCTCACCATCTTCTCTGCATTTGAGCCAAGCACCATCATCATCAGAAGCATGAGGAGAAGGATCCAAATCGGTGCACAAGCACCACTCCATTGAAGTCGACGTCCTCCATATCCACAATCAAGATCACCTTCTCTCGTGCTCCAAGACATGTCCATTCTTCACCATAAACACTTTTCTACTTCAAGTCACAGAAACAACGTTGACAGCTTAATCCATCAAATGTCAATACTCGTTTCAACGTCTCTTTTCATCATGCAACCCTGTCTCAACAACCATCGTACATCCCTATATCACAACCCCTAAATACCAAGTGACATCACCATTTAGTTATCGATATTACATCACCAAAAGTTAGTATCATCCGTCACACCTTGTTCTCCTCACTTTGTCTACTCCTCAACAGAAGGGCGCCATCTACCCTCTTCACCATGACTGGAGATGCAACTATGCTTTGACGTCCACCTCTGTCTCTTCTCCATATACCCATAACTAAAGGGGCACAACCGTTCGTTGATGGCATGCCTCTTTGACCTCAATGCACAACCTATTCATGTGGTTGTGATAGAAGAAGATAAACACCCTTCCCTCTTTAAAATTCATGTCCAACTCGACAAATGTTAGTTTATCCATGCAACATGCAATGATACATCGTTAAAATCCTCTCTTTATACTTGTTTTGATGACTATGTGCGAGTCAAACACATAATTGATGTTAAGCACATTGAAATGCTCCATGGTGATGGATCACATGCTATCGCTCACAAATAGTTTATGATTAGAATGCAAACTGGGTAAATTACAATTTGGGTCCCCATCTATAAGTCCGATCCCAGAATGGATCCCCATCTTTAAATTTAACGATCCGGGTCCCAGGGCTGTTTAAGAAACACAAATTTTGGTGTTCATGACGAATATGCCCTTGTCAGGAGGAGAATGGGGGTTAGGTTCCAACTTTTAAACACGGGCATATTCGTCATCAGCCACAAAAAGTTCATTAAGTTAACGGTTTTAGGACCCGAATCGTTACAATTTAAAGATGGGGACCCATTCTGCGATCGGACGCATAGATGGGGACTCAAATTGTAATTTACCCTATCTTATATATAGTCATTGAGTCCAACTTGGTAAGGTGAATCAAGCTAATATTGTTTAATGTAAATATGATATTTTTACAAATTATTGTGTATGTTGAAATAACTCAATCATGATCGATCCCAAGTACAGGTAAATGAGAAGGGTTGCACGTTAGGTAGTCGATAACTAGTGTAACAGAGAAAAATTCCTAAATAGTATTCTTTTAAGAACACTGTTTCGGAATTTATCTCGAACAATTTCGTATCTTTTTAATAGATTTCTTTTTACTTTGATTATAGACAAGTTTATAGTCACATTCAGGATGAGATATCTTACTATATGTTATTCGTTGATGATATTGTGTTGATTGATGATACTAGATATGGAGTAAATAAAAAGCTTGAGGTTTGGAGACATACATTAGAGACTAAAAGATTTCGCATAAGTAGAGCTAAGACTGAATATATGGAGTGTACCTTTGATGGAAGCAATGGTGAAGGATTTAAGGTGAAGATTGGTGATGATAACATTCAGAAGAAAGTTAATTTTAGATACTCGGGACCTATTTACAACGTGATAGGGAAACTGATGGAGATGTTACTCATAGAATAAAAGCATGCTAACTAAAGTGGAGAGGAGCCTCTACTATTATATATGATAAGAAAATCCCTACGAAAATCAAAGAAAAGTTTTACAAAGCAGGTGTAAGGCCAACTATACTCTATGGATCTGAATGTTGGCTTGTGAACCATAGACATGTGCAGAGAATGTCAATTGTAGAAATGAAAGTGATAAGGTAGATGTGTGGACATATACGTAAAAATCGGATTCAGAATGATGCAATCAGAAGGAAAATGTGTGCAGCTCCAATTGAGGATAAGATGCAAGAAAATCGCTTAATGTGGTTTGGTCATTTGCAAAGGAGGTTGGATGATGCATTGGTAGGAGATGCGAGTGTTGGGATGTTGAGTCGGCTAAGAGAGTGCGATGAAGGCCAAAGAAGTGTTGGAATGAGACTATCCGAAGGGATCTTAGTTTTTTAGATCTAAGCCCAAGAGTGACCCACGGGAGATCTGATTGAATGTGAAGAATCCATGTAGTCGGCCCTACTTAAAATGGAAAAAGGTTTTGTTGTTGTTGTTGTCGTCGTCGTTGTATTGTGTATGTTGAAATTTAAAAAGTTAAGATTTTATTTAAATTGGCATTAACCCTTAACATATGTTATTAGGACTAACTAAGAATATCTAAGGAGTTTAATGAAATTAAGGCTACTAAGTACAATTAGGATTAACCATGATTAGAATATGTTAATTGTTTAATGATAATTAATCAAGATTGATACTAATCAAATACAAGTAGCTTCATCATCAACAAATTCACGAGCATTTGATATTCATCGACAACTTATCCTATAATTTTCAAGATTACCTCACCTATGACTAGGATGATATGTCATCATTTTGCACGATTGTCTCTTTAGGATTCACCTATCATAATGACTAAATAGTGAATATGACACCACTTAGATAGGTTGGTGCTAATAAATACCCATGTATCCCATTTATTTCTAAACATCAATTTACATCACATAAGCATAAGATGCGACGTTGTTGAAGGATATGGGAGAATCCTTAAACGCATCACGAAAGCATGAGGATCACATCTTATACGGATCAGGAATGACTAGTTACACTAGTTGCTAGGTGCAACGGAATTTTAAAAATTTTAAATGATGAAACCATATGATCCAAGAACAGTTCTTGGATCGTTTCATCTAAATCACATACTAGATAAAGGAATACCTCTTATAGCATGGTTGTGATCGAGTTTCTAAACAATGAGATCTCTTGTATCAAGTCCGATATGTCAGAGGAGACCGTTGCGAGCATGGAGATGAATCGCGTGCTTCTTGTAATCCAAGTTCTTGATCCAAGCTATGACTCTCTTGATCTTGTCTCACGAGACCAAACATCTTCTATGAGCGAGATGCACCAAAGGAGACAGAGATCCACTAGTTATCAAGGCGACAATACAACGACGATGCGATGATGTCGGCAACCTTCTCTCTAGGGTAAGAGTGGACGTCCACTCAAGAAGAGAGAGAGGGTAGCATGAGAATGAGGGATATAAAAAGACCAATTGTTGATGTAACTTGAAGAGCAAGGGGTGCCTCTTCTTATATAGTATTTTCGGAGTTCATGGATCTCAATCCATGGACAACACAAAATCAGATGAGATTGATTTGTGTTTCTTTCTATGGCCATGATCTTGTTATAAAAACACAACAACAATTAATTAAATTATATATATATATATTAAATAATCAATATAAATTAATTTCAAATTAAATTAATTAATCTGGAAGCTAATTGAGAAGAAGATTGACCTCATCCCTTAAAGGGGGGGCAACCACCTATTCCATTTAGGACTTGGTGGTCGTTCACCACCTCTAATCGGAAGGAGGTAATCTTCTTCCATTTCATGAGATTACATTATCTCATGAAAATTTCCTATATTTACAACAACACTTGTTGTAAATTATCTCACAAAATAAGTCATAATTACCTTGTGAATATTGTAATCCCACTATTGAAAATTTGTGAATCACATTCACAACCCAAAATAAAAAGTAAATGATATTTTCAATTAATTATCCACTATGAATACAATTTACATTAATAATTAATCAATAAATATAAATTATAATGAGTTTTCTCTAATATATTATAAATCATATTTATAATATATATACGAATAATTGGATAGTGTTATCCACATTATTCTTATCCACAATAATTAAATCACATTTAATTATATTAGATCATCATTCTCATGCATCTAAACAATATAAATCAAATTCACATTATTTATGATAATTAAGTCACATTATTATCCATTTCTCAATGATTGAATTTAATATAACAATGGAATTATTCTCGAACTCCTTCAAGAATAAAGTACTTTCTCCGTAGATACTTGGAGATAAGGACAATGCGATTGTACGTTCCACTATAGCAACTTGGATATTAAGATCACGTCTCAAATCCAGATCTCATGGACCTCTCATATATGCTTGATTAAATCCAGACCGTAAATCTAATCTTCTCATTGCATCTGAATCTCATTCAAATCAATGTCCAACATTTGGATCAAGACTATGTCACTTCTCAACTGAGAGGAGTCACTAAAATCCAGACATGTTTCATCACTCCCTCGAAATGGAAGTGTCATGGTTATACAATACTTTATGATCACATCACCCTCAGATATTCCTAATACATGTACATCATGCATACTAGAAGACATATGATAAACCAGAAGATATAGATCAATTTACACTATCATCTTTAGGGTTCATCATTAAGTTTTTCATTCGGTCATTGGGAGTTGGTATCGATCATTCTTTCCAAAAGCATATATCATAACTTCAAATTCTTGTCATGCTTCTAAAGAACGACGACCGTGCATGGAATTTGATCAGTCCCAATACCTCAAGAGTGAGCTCATGTCTTCCAGTTCACAAGTGAACATGTATGATTCCTTTGAAAGGAAATATTACTCATATACCCTCATATGCTCACCAGCTCGTCGATGTATAGGCCTTGATTAAGCCATCTACCTATTGGTCTGCCAAATTTACATACTTAGATATATAGTAACACATCTGTCTTCGGTTAGAGGATGCGTGCCTATATCATGACAGTATATGACATAAGACTTGGTTATCTCAATCTCGTTAAGTCAACTCTTTAACCTAACTAATCTGACACCTCTGAATCCTATTCCCATGCAGAGGACATGCATCAAGAGGTGGGTCAGATTTCAGTCTAATGAGAAAGTATTGCCATCTCCTACTCATGATGGAGACCATCTCTTAACAATCATTTGACAGTGCTTGATGAGTCCTCAATCTAACTCTTTAGATATTCGTCCAAGCACCAGCCTATATGATTCAAATCTGTATGATCATTATGATGGCCATAATAGATAACCCTAATTGTACAGAGAGACCTTATAGTGCATTCATTCATTTTACTCAGACAGGGAGTGAAATATTCAATAAATTTTATTAATAAAAACAATACAATGACATTTATTATAGGAATGATTTACTTGTCACATCTTAGACCTTAAAATACAGAAAAATTTTAGAAGAATCCAAGATTATGAATATTGTTTTGAGTCCAAGGGCAAGATAAAAGTTTCAATAATCCATTAACCATAATCAGAGCGTCATACATGATGGAGGAGTTAAAGGAAAACTAAATAATAAAATACTCATAAACTCTAACTAAAACAAAGATGAGAGTCTAACAATTAGTACCGTACATTAACATAATAGACTAGAAGGGAACGACAACTTCTTAAATTCAGTCGATCGTCAACCACTTCGCTCCCCGTTAAGCGGCAATGTAGTAACTAACATTAGTCAAATAAAGTTGACTAAGTATGTGGTATTAAACTATGAACATGCCATGATTATCCACATACCTCAAACATTAGAAATGCTAAGACATTGTGCAATTCCATGCAATAATGAATATATGTCTATAAAAATAATGAACTATATCAAGAATTTTCAATTGTGATTATTACAAGAGATAACAATACGATAAAATTTTCTTGAATGGTCACATATTTTATGACTATGAATATCAATATCATTAGGAAAATCAATACCCTCTACCGACATCAGGCAACCCGAGCTTAGATAGAAGCAACATCATTCCCATAAATCAAAATTGTATATAACAAAATATTCTAATATGAGGTCTTCTATCCAAATTCCAAACTTCAATGCAATGGACATCAGTACTTAGTCAACCGTGGTATAGAAAATTATTTGGGAGTAGTACAAAATTACCCGTATATAATGGTGAATTGGCAGAGTTAACCGTCCGCGCAACATTCAGCCGGATCAAGGTCTCAAATGAACCAACAATGAAAATGTTTACGTCCAAACAATTGTGGTGTCAAAAATAATAATTTAATTTCAATAAAATATTTAAATTTATAAAAATGCATGTTCATATAGTATACTCAAAATTGAATATGTGTATCCAAAGATTTATGCATAGTTTTCTACATTATGCAATAAAATGAGAATAACAATATCAGAGAATTAAAGAAATATCATGGATAAGTATGATGTTTACCTAGAGATTTGGCATACTAATATAATTTAAAAAAATCAAATTATATGTTACACCAACAAAATTATCATGCAAATGGTAATATAGAAAGATCATGTAACGACCAAGAATTTGTCTCCAACCACAATTCATTTTTCTCCGTATTACCCTTAATGGAGTATTCAAATTGGATATCAATCAAGAGAGATCTAGTACCCATTCAATAGTATTTAATATCCTACTAATTGTCTCTCTATTTGATAACCATAAAAATCCATGTCTCCCACTCACGTCTCTTGTTCTCTCGCATTTTCTTGTGCGAGGAGAGAGAAAAAGAGAAGGAGTTGAGCGAAGAGTCTTACCAGAGATATGTCTTATATCCGTTATCGTCATAAGAGACATCGGCATCGATCTATAAATGTATGTATCGATAATGGAATATTATATACGTAATGACTTGATTTTTGGACAAGATATCAAAAGGTAATTATCAATTCTTTATGTTAACATACTTGTATATCGACTTGATTTAGATCAATAAATCGTAATATCTACATTTTCGCCTTATAAGTGATATCTTGATTCGGTTTGATGTGTAGGCATCACATCTCTGTCAAGTATTATGAATGGATTCATTTTTGGAATAAGATCTCAAAATTTAGGTATCGAACCTTTAGATAATATGTATGGTGCATATCATGTCCTTGAAAGAGTCTCTAAGTATGTTTATTCGCACCACATATTTTTCCAAGCACTTTTCGAATTCATCAAATTGGGATCTATAGATATGTCAACCAACTGATTTATTTCATATTTTGAAAAAGGATAAAATATGGAAAATGAACATTGTATGTGATCTGTTATGAATCATGCAAACAATGGAGTTATGGGTGATCATGTTCTAAGACGTTCAATGTTATTGACGAATTGGATTTCATCATGTATGAACCATTAGTTATTAAGTGATGAACCATATTTTCACCACTGTAATGATCGTATTTTATTATAGTATATGTGGTAAAAATGATTCAGTAAAAACCACGCCTTCGAATATGTGGTAATTAATTTACTTGGCAAGATACCAAAGTCGAACACAGAGACATGGGACTTCTCGTATATTCATAAAAAATTATTGATTAAATAATGAATGATTAAATTCTAAATATAGGTCTTTAAATGCAGGTACACTACATAACAGAAAATGATATGCAGATACATTATGCACACAAAACGACGATGTAGATGAAATTAGCAAAATAGAATAAATGAAACAAAGTACAAACATAATGCACACAAAACAATGCATGCATTTTTTATTTTATTTTATGCAATTAAAAATGTGACTCAATATGCAATAGAACACTATGTAATTCAAAGAATTACCTATGTACAAAAATGTACTAAAATAATCACATTAATGCATAATCAAAGAAGGGTTACTTTCAGATAAAATTTGAGCAATAAAATGAATTAATAGCATCAAGTAATGAAGAGCAATTGACACTATACATCTCAAAATAGAGCACATTTTAGTGTCAAATTAGTAAATAAAATACTCATTGTGAAGAGAATAAAATTACCAATAAAACGAAACTGAAATCCACTTAATTAGAGTTCGCATGCTCAAGATATGACCAAAAGAGTACAAAGGCATAAATATAAAGAAAAATGAAAATAAATTGATAAATAATTACAAACAGGTCCTTGAGAAACCTATTTGCAATTTTCAAAAGCTGGAGGGGCCTCCCTCCCTGATATTTTTCCTTGTACATGGGGGCCTTTATGCAATATTGGAAAGTCGGTAGGGCCTCCATGTAAATACCCTAGATGCACATGTGAGGCATGCATCGGAGGACTTGGATGCAATTTCGGAGACATCCGCGGTTGATATGTAAATGATGCAACCTCTCACGTGCGGGTCTAGGTTCGATGGTGGTTGCAGCTTCGAGTGGCTACGTGGAGGGTTCTAGAGCTTCGGAGGGGTGGCTTGGTGCACCCGAGCATGTATGGTCAACATGGAGGCTCGGGTGCATCTGAGACGCTTGATCCAGATGATTGGACGGTGCTTGTAGGGTCTTCTACTTCTGCTACTCTGCCTCTTCGTGACGGAGATGGTTGTGCTTCAGCGAGGGCGCTCGATCTCCGCCAAAGTCTTTCATCCATCCTGAAGGTCCATGCAGCATCTTGGAGGCTTAGCGGTGAAGATCGGATGGAGGAGGAGGTGATGGGCTTCCTAGAAGTTGGTGATGATGTGAGCTTGTCGGAGTAGATGCTCAAGAATGGAGGCATGATGCGAGCTCTGACCATTGAATGATTTGTAATACCTACAGAGGTTAGACTTGTAGCTGAAGCGTGTGTGCATGTGAGGAGAGTAATCAGAGGCCTGTAGGGGCGGAGAAGGTGGAGGCCCAATGGTTTCTCCATCATGTTAATGGAGAAAAGGGAGCGAGGCAGTGAGGGGTTCTGGGGAAGGAAGAAGGTGAGCAGGGAGTGGCGCGTGACGTATGGAGAGAGGGTCACGTGGGCAGCCCAGAGGCACCACGTGGCTCAACCAGATTATTCAAAAACGGAAAAAGAATGAGAAAATCTAAAAGAAATAGAAGAATTTTGAATTAACAAAAACTTCAAAACATGAAGGTTGTAGATTTCGATGAGATATACAAGTTTCATGTTGAGCAAAAAGTCAAAAGAGGTCATTTGTACATACAAATATTTTTGTAAGTATTTTAAATATTTAAAAATACTTATTTTAGTGGTTTAGTTTTTTTTGTATTTTTAATTTCTTTTTAAAATAAAAATAAATAAATATATATATATAATATTCTAATAAAGAAAAATAAGAAAAATATTAGTATTAAATATACAATAATTGGTGTTATGTTTAATTACAAGGATAAGGATTATTGCTAAAGATGCAGAATTAACGAAGATTTGCAATGACATTCTTATTCTTTGAGGATAAAAAGAGAGAATAGTAACGGCCAATTAGAGATTCCTCACACCCATATACTTAAACTATGCTCACCCTCAAGCATCTAAAGAATGAAGGAGTAGGATTATTCCTAACAGTGCAAGTGAATTTTCAAGGCTCGATTCATTGAAGACCTTTATTTTAAGTGATCCTAAAATTCTAGTCTCAACTATGCTTTAATTAGAAGGGATCAAATTTCTCTAATTATCAGACTCTCTATTTGTTCCAATTTCTTTAATTATCAGACTCTTTATTTGTACATATGATATAAGGATATGATATTTAGTGTACTGCAATCATGAGAATCGAGTCAAGATGTCACCCCAGGTCCCAATCCAAGAGACTCTCCTCTAGAACTACCTCAACACTAGGCAATAAGTCTTTTCTTGCATCTACCGTTTCGTTGGTTTGTCAGACTTAGAAGTGTAGATGAAAGACCAGATGATGGAGGATATAGGATTGCGTATTTTCTTCTCTCCCTCACATTGGAACAAGGATCCTCTCGAGTGCCTTATTACTCAACATATGTATATTTTTGTTTATTTGTCAATGTGTCTATCAGGAGAGCTCAGAGTTGTCTGCACTTGTTTTCCTGGGAGTACACTGGTGTATGTCTCTTTTAAGTATCTAATATATCTTCAACACCCAGACTTGTATTACTATACAATGCAAAGCCCTTTTGGGGGGCTAGCCCGACTCCTTGGTCCTATTAACTTTGGTCCAAGTGGACACTTGAAATGTTTGGGAACACTCGCCTTTGGTGGAAGCTCTTTTAAATTTGTATTTGTAATGAGAGAGAGAGAGGCTTTCCTTGTATGAGAGAACTTCTCTCGAATTTTATTTCATTGATGTTTGACTACCTCCACTGCTTTTACCAAAAGTTGGCACACATTGATCAACAATTATTTAATTTCATCACACTCTAGCACATAGGTAAATATCAAAAGATAGCAATGAACTTATTTGCATACTGTCTAGGGTTTGCTATCACTCAGGTTTCTTGAAGCCTTCATTGACTTTATTCCATCCTTGAGCATCATTAAATCGAGTCTAAACTCAAATCTCCAATCCCAGTTCCTCAAGTGATAACTCAACTCATCTTATCAATCATGCAGTTGTGAAAAGTGATGTGCTAATCATATTCGTTATAAGGTAGAGATGAAGAGTGCAGTATAGCACTCGGATCATTCCAACTAGGGAAGTATGGATTATTAAGTTTCAAAACCCTAATGACTAAGGCTGGTTAACTCAAACTTTCAAGATCTCAAAAATTAAATGTCCTCAACCCCTTAAGCCTTGAGTAATACTGAACGTGTCAAGAATACACCAACTCTAGAGTTAGTGAGTTTTGTCATATTTGAGTTTTACAAATTTTATATTTTTTTAATAACAAGAGAAATAATGATTGGACCAAGATCATATGAATAGTTGCATCTATTTTCAGCCAGTATGGGTGATATCTGCTCGTGTTACTTCGAGACGGTGCCATTCGCATTGTCTTTTAACCACCCATTTTGCTAAGGGAGACCGTAGTTGCCTCATTGAGAGATGGCTACTCATTACTAAAGTAAAAACCCATTTTTTAAACCATGTCAAATATTTTTCAAAATAGTGCCATATAGTTAGAAAAATTTTCAAAGCATTTACAAATATTTTTACAGAAATCGGTTCACAAGATACTTATACCCTAGCCCCGAAAAAGTTTCAAAAAATTTTAAAATATGAGCTATGGCTTAAGTATATATACAATATATATGGTATACCCTCCATACTTAACTATTTCTATGTCCTCATAGCACAGAGTGATATGAAGCCATGATAGGTCAAATACAAGATGATATAGTAGAAATGACTCAGATGGCCCCCATACTCTGGTTAAAATTAACCTAATTATAAGAAGACAAGAAGAGGGATGAATGACTCGGGCCCTCTATACTCGGGCTGAAAATAGCCTTAGTATTAGATATGAAATGAAGATGGAGAAACCCGTTGTGAGTGACTAGTTACTATACAAGGTTTTCCCTATACTTAGGCTGAAGAGTAGCTTAAGTATTTAGATGTGGATTTCAGACTGGGGAATAGGGGATCGGCTAGGGTTAGAGGGTGGAGTGGATTTACACATATGAATGAGCAGAGAGAGGGAGGGGGTAGATTATCTAGGGTTACAGGAGGTTTGGGAAAGACACATTCAGGCTCAACCAAGCAGATAATACCCTTTGCTTCACCAACACACACATGAAGATCAACAAAGGTTGGTCATTTATCTTTTCATTTGTGTTGGTGATCGTTCAAATTTGAAGTTCATTACACATGTTTTAGGGCTAGGTTTCGAGCATTATCCTAGGGATACGTCACCTCTCAATAATCATAAACACTTTGCATACAATAGCGAGGGCTGATCTCCCATAAATCAAGAGTGAATTTTATTTCAATTTATTTCATCAGCTTGCATTGTAGTCCCAGTTTTATGCTTAGGTTATCACTGTATTAATGTGAACACAAGATAAACAATCATTGTATACTTGGCCATTCCCAATTCCTTTTAATATCCTACGTGATAAATCAGGGGAAGATCAAGAAAAGATAGTATATTCGTGAAAAATCATGATGCATGCTTGAGAGAAAACTTATAGTGCCTCCAGCAATCTCCATGAACGTGCAAGATTGCATTAACATTTTACACTATGTACAATGCAAGTCGAAGAAATCTCACTCTAAACATGGTACTATTAGAGGGAAGAGTTTGATTCAAGTTTGGCTAAGTTGATCGATGTTTATGTGAATTTTGTGAATTACAGTGTCCTAACCTACGAGGCAAGAAAAAATGATAGAGAAATAAAAGAGCTCAGAGAGCCGTGTGCCTAGCCCTAGGTCAACACTCAAATAGAGTCTTACCCGGACTGGGGTGAGATTTCACACACCACATGCAAGGTTCAAGTTCTTATTTACACACACGAGCCTCAAACGAGTACTTTTAGAAATGCAAATGATATACATATTTTTACACTACATATGCATGAACAAAATGTTGACTAAACTGTTTGAACCCTCTTGAATTTCCTCTGCGTCTCCTAGCAGGAGGAGCCCCCAACACCATGCTTCCATGTAGATAGAGCATCCTCCATCTTCATGGACCCTGCCACAAAGGAAAAAGTCATGAAAAATATCAAGAAATTTAATCAAGAGATGATGTACAATTGAGCACAATGCGAATATCTAAAGTTTTGGAAATAATCACATCAAAAAACAATAAAATTCAATAAACAAACAAGGGTTAGTTGTATCCCCAACAACGGCGCCATTTGATGAACCTCATGTTCAGCACTTTAATGATAATATTTATTGTAGTATAGGTGGTGAAAATGATTTAGCAAAGACTATACCTTCGAATATGTGGGAATTAATTTACTTGGCAAGATACCAAGGTTGAACATGAACACAAACCTCCTCGCCTATTCATAAAAAAATATTAATTAAATAATGGGTGATTATATTCTAAATCTTGGTCTTCAAATGCAGATACAATGCATAGCACAGAATGATATGCATATACATTATGCATATAAAATGATGATGTAGATGAAATGATCAACATAGAATAAATACGAGTGCAAACAAAATGCACAAGAAATGATGCATGTACTTTTTATTTTATTTTATGCAATTAAAAATGTGATGAAATATGCAATAGAACACTATGTGATGCAAGGAATTAATTATGTACAAAAATACCCTAAAATAATCACATCAATGCGCAATCAAAGAAGGGTTAACTTCAGAGACAAATTTAGTAAAAAAATGAATTAATAACATCAAGTAATGAAGAGTAATTGACACAATAAATCTCAAAATATAGCATGTGTTCAATATAGTGTCAAGTTAGTAAATAAAATATACCATTGTGAAGGGAATAAAATTAACAACAAAATGAAACTTAAATCAACTTAACTGGAGTTTGCATGATCAAAAGAGTGCAAGCGCATAAATGTAAAGAAAAACATGAAAATAAATTGATAAATAATTACAAACATCCCCATGAGGGACCTATTATCAATTTTCAAAAGCTGGAGGGGCCTCCCTGATATTTTTCCTTGTAGACGGGAGTCTTTATGCAATATTAGAAAGCCAACGGGGCATTCATGTAAAATACCCCAAGCACACACATGAGGCACATTCTGGAGGAATTGGATGCAGTTTTGGAGACGTTTGGGTTTTATCTGCAAATGACCCATGTCCTCACGTGCAGGGCACGCCAGGCTAAGGTTCGGTGGTGGTTGCAGCTTCAGGTGGCCACGTGGAGGGCTCTAGAGCTTCGAGGGGTGGCTTGGTCCACCCGATCTTGAAGGGTCGACGTGGAGGCTCGGGGTGCATATGAGCTACCTAATCTAGATGATAGGACGATGCATGTAGGGTCTTCATCTCATGTTACTCCGCCTCTTCGCGGGGAGATGGCAGTGCTCCTGTGAGGGCACTCAATCTCCGTCGTACTCCTTCATCCATCCTGAAAGTTTAGGAAGCATCCTATAGGCTTAGAGGTGAAGATCTGATGGAGGAGGAGGTGTTGGGATTCTTAGAAGTTCGTGATGATGTGAGCTTGGAGTAGATGCTCAAGAACGAAGACATGATGCGAGCTTCGGCCATTGAATGATTCCCGATACCTGCAATGGTTAGACTTGTAGCCGAATCATGTGTGCATGTAAGGAGAGTGAACATAGGTCTGTAGGGGGCGGAGAAGGCGGAGACCCAATGGGTTCTCTGTCGTGTTGACAAAGAAAAGGGAGCGTGGCAGTGAGGGATTCTGGGGAAGGAAGAAGGTGAGTGGGGAGTGGCGTACGACGTACGGAGAGAGAGAGAGAGAGAGAGAGCCATGTGGGTGGCCCAGAGGGTGCCACGTGGCCTAAATAGATTATTCAAACAAAGGAAAAAGAATGAGAAAAATCTAAAAGTAACAGAAGGAGGTTGAATTAACAAAAAAATCAAAACATGAAAGTTGTAGATCTCGATGAGATCTACAAGTTTCATGTTAAGCAAAAAATCAAAAGATGTCATTTGTACACACAAATATTTTTGCAATTATTTTTAAGTATTTAAAAACACTTATTTCAGTAGTTTGGATATTTTTGTATTTTTAATTTCTTTTTAAAACTAAAATAAATATATACAACATATAATCTAATCTTTAGAGGTTTTTATAAAAAAAAATAAGGAAAATGTTAGTATTGAATATATAATAATTAGGGTTAGGATTAATTTCAAGGAGAAGGGTTATTGATAAATATGCGGAATTAATGGAGATTTGCAATGAAGTTATTATTCTTCGAAGATAAAAAGAGAGAATAGTAATGATCAATCAAAGATTCATCACTAAGACACATACTGTGGCAAACTATTTGGAGTATTAGTACTAATAATTAGGTTATTTAATAGATTATGTGGTGTCATCTTAATTAGATACTTGTTATTAGAAAAAACGACATGCAGAAAATGGATTACAATATCCGTCCGAACCAAGATCCACCATTGACCAAAACATAGTTTATGTGTTGAATTATTTGTGACCTATGTCTAATATTAGAGATTGTTCAAATTAAAGGAAAAATAAGAGGATTGAGAATGCCCCTTCTAGGTTGCTTGCATTTACCGATTCATGATTTATTTAACCAAAGAAAAATGAGCTTTCTTGTATAGATACATACAAGGCATACAAAATTTTTTATAAAGTACTAAGAAAATATGTTAAATAGTTGGATTTTTATTAGTTGTGCCTCTTTGAGATATCGTAATATACGTTATTCCCCTCCTTTTTCGGGAATATCAATTGTGTCCTAACTTCTTGTCATTCTATCACTTGTGCGCCTTAGATTAATTGTTGTCTATAGCCAATGCAAACAGACATTAGCTTTGGAGACTTAAAAGGAAATAAATAAAAATAAGTTAGAAAGGACCTCCCCTTTCCTCCACCTCCTCCCCAGCCTCCTCCACCACCTGCTTTCCTCCTTCCCCCTCCTTCGGCATCTCCCCTCCTCCCACTCCCCAACCACATGATCACCTCTCCTGACTATAGATAGAGCAGCCTTCGGATGAGTACACACCAGAAATTGCAGAGAGATTTCCAAACAAGAGCATCTTTGTAGTTGTAGAGCTTCCATGGTATGCAGACATAGTGAATTTTATGGTTACACAGAAAAGTTCATAGGGTTGGCCGAAAGACCGAGTCGACAGACTAGTGTCTGAGGCACGATATTACCATTGGGAGGATCTGATTCTTTTTGTGAGGGACCATATTGTATTTACATGTGATGTATTCCTCGGGAGGTATACAATAGTGTCCTCACTCTGTGCCATTCCTTAGAGGCAGGAGGACACCATTCCACTCCCAACCTCCTCATCCCTCATCCCCACTTTGTCCCCTCCTCCTCCCCCCTCACCCCCAGCCACCTCTTCCATGTCTCCTCCTCCTCTCACCTCCATCTCAGCCTCCTCCTCCTCTCCCTCCTCTCCTCTGCCTAAAGATTAGATCTTTTCTGGGGTTTGGGGATAGAGGGAGTTGATCTGGTTGGTGGATCTTGTGGGATGGTATTGATCTGTTTGGTTTGATGTACGGATGGAGACAAAACGAGAAGTGAGGAGAAGGAGCATGGCATCGATGACGACATGATGTCGAAGAGGAGGTGGAAGAGTAGTTGTTTATGAAATTCTCCTGGTTTGTTTGGGTCTTTGTGTTGTTTTCTTTGGTTTCGATTTGGTTGGATCTGTGCTTGATGTGGTGGTGTTTTTTTAGGGAAAAAAGATGAGATTTTTTACTTTGTGTTTCTTTGGGTTCTTTGATGACATGGTTTTTTGAGATGTTTTTATTGTTTTGATGCTTTGTTTGATTTTGCAACCTCTGCCAAAAGTTCACATGAATGTTGGGTTTCAAGTAGTGGTGGAGGAGGAGGAGGAGAGGGAGCAGAAAGGGGTGGTGTCGGAGATGTCACGATGGATTCAACAGTTCATCGACAACCATCGACATCTCCAACAAGGCCCAACCCATCGTCTAGTGTTCCCATTATATCCCCCTGTTGTGAACCCATCTATATCACTGTCAAGCAAGATGGCCGGAGGGCATGGGACGACGGAGGAGGGGGTGGAGGAGGATGAGGATGGGTGGGAGAAGTTTGTAGACAATTATCCCCCTCTTAACCTGATCATAATTCAAAAAAATCATGGTTAAGTTCATCTTATTCACGGGTAAAGTAACGGAGGAGCATAAGTGATAGAACGGTAAGAAGTCGAGGGCACGACTGATATTCCAAAAAGAGAGGGCATAATTGATATTGAATATCTCAAAGGTGCATAACTGATACAAACCCTGAATAATATAATGCACAATTGAGTATATTATGCAAACCTTATTAAATATTAGGTCACTATCTCCAAACGTATATGAGTAATCCTTTTTACATAACTTAACTCTCTAAATCAATTTATTGTCATTTAAAATGTTAACAATAGGACATGGTATAATATTTAGGGAAGGATGGAATTCATGTTCACGTGAAATAAACATTAAGTTATTATTGTACATGATGTAGAATATTGGAACGTGTGCTTGATAAGAAAATGAATTTTAATAACCTTAAATATTATTTAAGGCACAAACTCATAAGAAGTCACATAGACGACCGCAAAGGGTCGTGTGAGCCCAAGGAACAATGCTACAGAAGGCTATTGTTGTAAAGAACCACATAAGCAAAAGCTAACTCCTCTACAATTTTAGCTACACTGTCATGTCATGCCATGGACCACATGTGCCAGTAGTTAAAAACGTAACAAGATAAGTACATGAAAAATTATGCAAATAAATGGTTTATAAAGGTAAACCATTGTAAGTATGTAAAGAAATGGTTTATAAAGAGAAACCATTACAAGTTATGAAAGAAATAGTTTATAAAAGTAAACCACTACAAGTTATGAAAGAAATAATTTATAAAGGTAAACCATTACATGTTATGCAATAGACTGATTTCCTTAAAGAATAAACCAATATATATTATGCAAGGAAATAATTTAGTTAGAGATAAATCATTATATATTATAAGAGAAATAGTTTAAGAATAATAACCATCACAAGTCATGCAAAATCTATTTAAGAATAATAAACCATCACAAGTTATTGAAAACTTGGATTTGCGAGGGTCTAGGGCAGTCTACACAAGGCGAGAACTGCAATATTGCTGAAACGACCACTGACGAAATCCCGATTAATCAACAATTAACCCACAATCAATGATCAAGCAATGAAAAGCAAATGTGGAGCTAAAATTTGTTATAACTCTACAATGGATGTGTGTAGTGCAAGTACGTAGAGTGTCGAACACATAAAGTAAACTAGATAGATCACACAATTTAATGCACAAAAGTGACAGTGAAATCTTTGTCTATATTTCTTTTTTGTGGATTTTTATTTTTTATTTTTGTTTTTTATTTTTTGTATTTTAATTTTCTATTTTTCTATTTTACATTTTTCTATTATTTTTTTATATTTTTCTCTTTTAAATTACAATATAGCTATATATACGAATATATACAATACACACTAATATAAGTATAAATATTAATAAAAATAAATAAAATTAAAGGAAATATTTTTTGGGGGTTTCAAATATTTTTTTACTATTTTTTGATTTTTAGATAATTTTGCTATTTTTTATATATTTTTAAAGTAAAAAAAACCCTAAATCATGGTTTAATTAATTAGACGATATTGACATGGAAATGAAAAATAGAAAATCAATTTCAAAATTTTCTAAATTAATTTTAATATAATAATAATAATCGTGTAAATAAAATTTAGAAACATAAAATATAATTTTTTGGAATTTTTAGAGATTTTTATATTTTTATAAGGGATTTTGAAGTTTTTCAATTTCTAAGAGTTTTCCTTTTAATTTTTGTGGACTTTTGGTCTGGAATTGTAAAATAACTAAATAAATGTGAAATACATGTTTTGGAGTTTTTCAAAAGTTCTTTATATTTTTTTGTATTTTCTACTGTAGACAGGGATAAAAAGGTGTATTTTTTATTATTAAGAAATAATAAAATAAAATGCACAAATAAAATTTGAGCGTGAAAGTACAAGCATTCATGAATCGACACCTATTTTGTGGATTTTTTGAGCAAAATAACTATATTAAATAAAAAAATAAAACAAAAAGAAACTAAACTACTAGCTAGGGCATTTTTGTAAATAAAATAAACTTTGAGGGACTGCAATCAATTTCTACAAAAGTATAGATTGTGCATAAAAGTTACTAGGCCTAGACGAAATAAAAAAACTCTAGGGCATGCCTGCAAAATGTCACCTCATGTGGGGTGTCAGGTGAGGTGACGTGGCAAGGACCTCGATGCAAATAACGACAAGTATGAGGGGCTTAATACAAATATTACAAAATTAAATAACAGTCAACGAATGTTTATGGATTAAATTTTAAATACAAAAACTAGCAGGGCAAAAATCACAAAATGCCCAAACCTAAGCGAGAGTGGACGATCGGATTTGGTTCACTAAACTATGTGTCGAGACCCAGGCGCTCAATGACGCTTTGACGATTAGCGGTCACGATTAGAACCAGAAGACAGATCTAACAGCTAGGATGCTCTTGATTATATTAAGGGGTCGATGGCAAAGTGCCTCGACCTTGTGGCACGTGGAAAGGGTGGTTTGTGGAGTGGGCGATTGATTAACCAGGATCTATCAGGGGTCTAAATGTATCTCACAGGGCGGAGACACTATCGCTGTGGCGACCCTCAATAAACCCGGGTTAAGTCAACAATTAACCGACAATAAAGATTAAACAATGTAAAGCAAGATGTGGAGTTAAAATTTATTATAACTCTACGATGAATGTGTATAATATGCAAGCATGTAGAGGTCGAACACAGGGAACAAGCATGATAGATCGATCAAAATCAATGCTCAAGAATGAAAGTGATCGAATGCCTATACAAGTTCTATTTTTGTAGGTTTTTAATTATATATATATATTTATTTATTTTTGATTTTATATTTTTATATTTTGATTTTAAATTTACTGATTTTGTATTTTCTTTTTGTATTCTTGTATTTTTATATTTTCGTTTTCTTTTAATTAGGAAATAAAGCTATATAGCATATATGTATATATACAAGAGAGAAGAGAGAGATAAAAATAGGTAAAAATATTCAAAATACACGAAATAAAGTGTTTTTGTGCTTTTTATATTTTTCTAATGGTTTTGTGATTTTTCTAATTATTTCCTTTTTTTGGCATTTTTAACGTAAAAAATACTGAAAACAGTGAACAAAATCAATGGTCGAAATTAAAATGGAGATGAAAAATATCAAACAGTGTCAAAAATTATCCAAATTAATTTTTTAAACTATATATAATACAATAAAGAAAATTCAGGAACACAAAACACACATTTTAGATTTTTTATAGATTTTATAATTTTTTTATGAAGGTTTTTAATATTTTTCTATTTTTATGAGTTTTCTTTTATATTTTTTTAGTGATTTTGGTCCGAAGTTAAAAGATGCAAAAACACACAAAATAATTTTTTTGTAATTTTTCAAAGGGTTTTTCTAATTTTATGTAATTTCTAGTGGAAACAGTAAAGAAAAGGCATGTTTTTGAATTTTTATAAATATTAAAATGCAATAAAAATGCAAAATAAAAATATGCATGATAGAGCAATGCAACAAACACATAATGATATTTTTTATGATTTTTTAGAGTTTTATAGATGCATGAAATAATTGGAGACAACAAAGAGAAACTACACTACTAGCAAGGGTATTTCTGTAATTAAATAAAAGTATCGGGGCCAAGGTACATTTTTTTCAAAAATTGTATACTGCAATAAAAACTTTTATGGACCAAACAATAAATCTAAAACCCGCAGGGATGCGTCTGTAAAAGCGTCACACTCTCGTGCACAAGACTCACGACAGACAAGGACCCGTACGCAATGTTCCAAAATCCTGGGGGTTGATATGCAAAATTTCTAAAACATTATAACTGCATAAATAAGTTTGTGGACTAAATATAAATATGCAAAGCTCCAGGGGGTCCCCTACAAAATACCCCGCACCTCACGCGCACAGGTACGTGAGGTGACGTGGACGAGGACCACTTCGTAATATAGTAAAGTCTGGGAGCCTAGTTGTAAATATTACAAAATATTTAAAGCTGCAGATAAAAGTTTAAGTGCGAATATTTAAATACAAAAAGAGTCTGGGTGGTGTTGCAAAATACCCAGAGGGCGCAATCCGATGATCACAATCCATTCACTTATACACGTCGTGCTTCGGGGACTCGTGATGACAGTTCGCGGACAACGGCTGAGATCATATCTGGAGAGGACTATCAACGGCTAAGGGCAAGGCAGATCCGACGGCAGCTATGTGCCTGGAGCACCGGCCTTGATCCAACGGTGGGGGATCAAAGAGGAAGAACGGGGAAGAATCGCCGGCGAGACAATCTTCCCCAGCCTCGATCCTCATCCTCCAGCGGTCTTGAGGCTCGCAAAATGGTCGAGCGGACTCCTGGGATGGTCTTATTTGTGCTGGTGGCTCCAGAAATCCCTGGCGGTGGCTGGAGCTCGCGCGAGGAGGCGGCGGAGCTGAGGGATGCCCAAGTGCCTCCGGCGAGGCGCAAATGAGCCCCATACTCTTCTTGATGTCCCTGGACCTGCAAAAAGGGGTGAGAGGGTCGAGGGCAAAGTGCCTCGACCCCGCGGTGGCGTAGTGGAGGCGTGGGGCGGCAAAATGACGGTTGGTCGGGGCTAGCTCCAGCGAGGGGATCATTTGTATGATTTACGGGGTGAAACGCGAAGGGGACGAGGGAGATCTAATCCTACGACTATGGTGAGTACGAAAGTGCGGACAAATAAAAGGAAAAATGGGCCTCGAAGGTGGAGTTCACCTGAGATCGGACCTCGACGGCAAGGCTTTTCCAAAGGTAATGGAGACCGCCTCGACGCCTCCTCGATCCTCCTAACGGCCTCCTGCACAAGTTGTCACCTCCTCCTAGCGATGGGGCACAAAAGGTGGAGAAGAAAATGGTCAAAAGGAGTTCAAATTCGAGGAGGAAGGTCGGATGGGTTTATTTAAATGGTTTGACGAAGTGGCTCTGGCACCCTAAAGATCGGGGGAGATCGGGAGTATCGTAGGTCTACAACCCTAGAAAAGACTTGGGCGTGTAAGAACAATGAACGAGGCACAAAATTCAAAGAGGGATCGATATGAGAAGATGCAAGATGAGGCCTCGAAAAAATCGAGAAAATGGGTAGAAATGCATGTCTGACAACATACATGACGTTGGGCAGAGAGTTGACCTAGGTCAACGTTTACAGCCACCTGGTTGGTCCACGTAGACCAACCAGGAAAAAGCCCTCGAAAAAATGTTAAAAATTCATTTAAAAATAGCAAATCAATTTATTAATTTTAGATTATTAAATAAAAAATATTTATCATTTTATAAATTATTTTATTATAATTTTTATTTTTTTAGGTATAAAAATACAAGTTACCTTTTATAAGCTATATACAAGTATATTCATTTATACATTCTAATATTTTATTTTTATTTTATCTATTTAATTTTATTAATTTTGTTTATTATTTTATAAATTTATATCTTATTTTTATAGACATATATATTTATTTTATTTTTCTCATGCATTTTGTACACGTAAATAAATAGATATATAATCTACATAGGTATATTTATATGTATTATACCTATGCGTTTTATTTACATATTTTATTTTGTGCTTTCTTTATGTTTTTATTCCTGGTTTAATATACATATACATTATAAATAATATTTACAAAATCATAAAAATATAAAATTATAAAAAAATGAATAATAAATAAAATGAATATTTTAATCTGTACAAGTATACAATAGGGGTCCAAAACTCAACTTTCAAACTGTAACTCCGAAAATTATGAAACCACATTATACCAATAGGTGAAAGAATCAACATGTAAAAAGTCAAGAAGAAGGGCTAAAAACCTGGTCTGATAGACCTAGGGCCTCGGTCAGAGAGTTGACCAAGGTCAACGGTCGGGAATGACTAAGTTTATTCTAAAACTTGTCTTCACAAAATCAAAGTTTGGAGATTTAATCGGACTTTTAGAATTTTAATGCGGGCATAACCTTTTTGGGAGCTGGATTTGAAATCCAACATCCTTCAAAAATCTCAAAACTCTGCTCAAGCCCCCTCAATAGCCAGGCCAGAATATTTCAACTCATACACAAACCTTTATGACTATGAATCTAACTCGTATAGTGTATGTGATAGTGGTTCCCCTCAATTGAAATGACAAAGAGATTGACTTCTCCATCATGATAACCAAGTGATTCCTCAATCCAACAACTTCTTCCTCGAGGAGTGGGGTATTCCCTTCTAAATTCAAGTGACAACCTCCTAAAGAGGAGGAGATAAAGAGAAGAATGGACGGCAGTAGGTGTAGATACCTATCCTAGGATGCAAGACCAGTGTAGTCAATCATCCAGCTGCAGGCTCACACGATATGACTTTGAAGCCCAATCTTCCTTCGAACTCAGGGAGGCAAAGGAACTACTCTGGGGTTAATTCGAAAGTTCAGATCTAGATTTCCAATGCAGATATTTTTATATTTTTTTATGCAAAAAACAAATGCAAATGCAAATGCGGCTGAATTAAGACTCTAAGAAAACACACAATAAGGTTAAATTAATTTTAATTTCAAATCAGTTCAATTCAGTCAAATTATATTTTTCCTTTAATCCTAATCCATAGATGAATGCAAAACATATTTTTTTAGAATTTTAGGGGTTAACATGCAACAAGTAAAAATGTACACTTTTTATGGGTATTCTCGCAATTTTTAACACAAACAATAAGCAAAAATTATGAAAAAATTTACTGGAAAATAAACATGATGCAAGGAAGATACAATAATATTTTTGGAATTTTTTGACGAAATATAACTTTTTTATGAATTTTGTAGTTAAAATAAAGTGATAGTGAGTAATTAATTCCTAATAAATCCACAATAGCAAATTAGGTAAGGAGCGAATTATGTCATATAGGTATTTTCATATGGCATCCAGGAGATTTGAAATTTTATGAAAAAGATTTATGTGGATTTAACTAAATATCATTTACTAAAAACACTCCACAATTTATTACAGGCATAAGACAATTCTAAATATATTAACGCATCATTCCCGATTTTTTAAGAATTTTTGGAACAATCGTGAGTTAGATATGAATTTAAGAGCTCGGATTGGGTAAAATTTGCAGAATTTCACTTAAACAATTTTAGTTAATTCACCATAACTCAAAAAAATACAAATAACTATGAAAATAGTAGGCAATTAGTTTCTCAACATCATGCTATTTTTCATTGAATAAAATGGCGCGACATTAATGTCCAAATTAATCTATAAAGATAGGGGTATCTGTGCAATTTCAAGAAAGAAAACTCACGAGCAAACTATATACATGGACTACTCTGTAATTACAGAAACATACAATAACAAGGAAATAAAATGATGGTGTGGTGAAAGTAAGAAGGAAACAAAATATGAGATAAACAAAATAACAAGGGATGAGAGGAAATACTTACCTGCGGTTAGCCGGATTTGCGGAGCAGCTACGCTGGACTCCTGTCGTCGCCTCGATCCGAGTGGCGAAATGAAAATCGGAGAAACTATGCGAACTCGATGGGGAACTCGTGACGCGGAGCAGACCTCCGCGGATCTCGCCAAAAGGAGGTCGTCGCTTGAGGAAGATGCTTCACCATTGTCACCGATAAAACACTCCAAGCTCTCTCCTTTTTCTATTGGAATGGCAAATGGAGAAAAATGAGGATGTGCAACTGAATATAAAGAGAAGAGAAAGGGAGGTTAGAATGGTGGTGGCGTTAAATGAGAAGTTGTATTATTGGTGGAGTTAAATGAGAGGTTGGTAGAAGAATATGGAGTAGAATGAGAGTTATTAAAAATAGTGAAGTTGAATGGAAGTTGGTAGTAGAAGAGAAGTTATTGTAGAGAATGGAAAACAAATAATAAAATAAATAGTGATATAAAGTAGGCTACTAAAATACAACAAAAATATAAACAAGGAAAAATAGTGGGGAATTTACAAAGGAATACATACAACATGTACATTTTTTGTTTGTTTTTCTAATATGTATTTTTTTGTCTTATAATAAGAGATATTTACAACAGAAAAATGAAATAAAATACTACAATCAAAATACAAAATAATCGTGATTTTTTTGTATTTTTAGTAATTAGGAAAGATAAAATAAAAAAATGAAGAAAGAATGAATATATACATAATATACAATGTCAACCCAACTTTTGCAAATGAGCTCCGATTTTTATGAAACCACTTCCGTTGGATAGATAATTTTCAAACTTGAACTTTATTTGGTGAATTCGGAGTTCATAAGGAGCGGGAATTTGGCATGGAAGTTGGACTTTATGGCCTTTTCTCTTTGAGATCTAGGAGTATTGATTTGAGGTAAAATTTGTTTTGTATTTTTGTATTTTTATATACATTTTATGAACAAGTTAGAGAAAGAATTAGTCAAAAAGGGGTTGAAATAAAATTATTAAAAATAGATAAAGTTTTGAGCTATTTATAGGTGAAAAACTCTGCTATTTTTGCGGGTTTTTATTGTTAATTTATTTTGTACAATCTAATATACAATAATTAGTGAGTTTTATTTACAGGAGTCATTTTGTTAATTTATTGATTTTATATACATTTATTTGAAACTTTACTCATGGATCTTGCTAAGATCAAGATATTGAGATGATGAATCGTGGATTCATCACCCCCTATACTTAAACTTTGCTAGTCCTCGATCAAATAAAGAATGAATAAGTTGAATTAATCCCTGATTGTGCATGTGAATACAAGACTTGATCCGTTCAAGAGCTCTTAGTTTTGGAGATCCTAAAATTCTAAGATGAACCATGCTCTAGTCAAAAGGTATCCAATTTCCCTAATCATCATACTCTCTTGTATACATATATATTAGGGATATGACTTAAGTGTTGACCGCAGTTACAAGAGTAGAGTCACAACGTCACCCAAGGTTCCAGTCCAAGAGACTCTCCTAAGAACCCGATCCTCAACACTAGGGAATAAACCATTTCTTGCATCCAATCCACCGTCTCTTTAGTTGTCAGACTTAAAAGTGTAGATGGAAGGTCAGTTGATGGAGGGCATAGGATTGTGCCATTTCTTCTCTCCCTCTCATTGGAACAAGGATCCTCTCTAGTGTCTTATTACTCAACGCATGTTTTTTGGTGTTGATAAGTGCGTCCGTCAAGAGAAGTTTGAGTCGTCTGCACTTGTTTTCCTGGGAGTACACTGGGGTGTGCCTTTTTTGAGTACCTACCATACCTTCTACACCCAGACTTGTAGCATTTACGATGCAGAGCCCTTTTTTGGTGCAAGCCCGACTCTTGATCCTAATAGCGGTGGTCCAAGTGGACACTTTGAAATGGTTGGGAGCGCTCTCCTTTGGGTGGAAGCTCTTTTGATAATTAACTTTGTGGAATGAGAGCTTTTCTTTAACATTTCATTGCTTTGTAGTATTTTGGCTAGCTCCACTGCTTTTACCAAGAGTTGGCGCACATTGATCAACAATTTTTTATTTTATCACACCCTGGCACATAGGTAAATGTCAAGAGATAGTACAAGAACCATGTTCCCATACTGACTAAAGGTGCTGACACTCGGATTTCATGAAACCTTCATTGATTTTATCCCATCCTCGAGCATCATCAAATCAAGTCCAAACTCAAATCCCTCATCCCAGTTCCTCAAGTGAAATTTCAACTCATCTCATCATATCTGCAGTCGTGTATGTGAGGTGTTGATCATATTCTTAAGGTAGAGACTAAGCATGCAATATAGCATACAAATCTTTCAAACTAGGGAAATGTGAATAATTAAGTCAAGGACCCTAATGACTGGTTAACTCAAAATCTCAAGACCTCATAAAGCAATTGTTCTTGATCATCACAAGTCTTGCGTGAAAGTGAATTGTGTCACGGATTAAACAAACTTTTTCGTTTTTTGTGATTTTTTTAAGTTTCAGAAAAAGTTTTTTTTTTCAAAAAGGTTTTTTTTACAAACAAAGGCAAAGAAATTTTTTCTTTAGAAAAAGGTTTGCTTTTTTTTCTTTGAGAAGTTTTTTGAAAAGGTTTTTCTTTTTCTTTTTTTTTAAAATATAGGTAAATAAGAAAGGACATTTTTTAAAAAAAGATTTTTTAAAGCAAATAAGGGAATTTTTTTGAAAAAGATTTTCTTTTTTTCTCTATTTTCTCTTTTTTTATCTACACCATAATTATTGTATAATATATACAAAAATACGTGAAAGTACGAGCTATGGGTAAAGTATATATGTAATATATACACGCCCCCTATACTTAGCATGTGCTATGTCCTCAGAGCACAAGAAGCGAGAAAAAGACAGCTCGTGCTAAGCGTAGGATGATTAAAACAATAAATAGTATAGAAGTTGATCCGCCCCTCCTATACTTAGGCTCTAGTCAACCTAAGTGTAGAAGAAGAGCAAAAAATGGGGCGGACGAGGTCAAGAGGAGAAATGGATGAGTATATACACATGGAGAGCATCGATTCCCCTATACTTAGGCTCTTGGTTAGCCTAAGTATAGGACATGAGTAAGTGTGAGAACCGATGTGATCTGGAGAATATACAAAGAAGGGAGAATGTACAAGAGGAGTGAATCTTTTAAGATGTTGAATCTGGATGCTGCATCTTCATGAAGAGTAATATGATGTATCTGCTCTGTGCTCACTCCGCATGAAGTTGATGACCTCGACTTGGACTAACTGCTCTTTCGAATCAACAAAATGCTTCAACAGTTGTCCACTAACCACATGAGATTGTGCACCATCCGTGAGATCAACTATCTCTACACTTCCATTCTCATGCACTTTCTTAACAACAAAGGGACTCGTCCATTTAGATTCGAGCTTCCCATGGAACATCTTCAACCTGACATTGAACAACCATACCTTTTGTTCAGGGACAAAGTCTTTGCATCTAATGTGCTGATCATGCCATCTCTTTACTTTGTCCTTATAAATGAAATTGTTGTCATGTGCCCTATTTCGGATTTCCAGGAGCTCGTTCAAGTTAAAGTCTCGACAAAATTTCCCTAGGTGACAACTCCAATTAATCTTCTCAATTGCCCATTCGGATTTATTAATCAATTCTGCGGGAAAATGGCATGGCTTGCCATAGATCATTTTAAATGGTGAAGTACCCAATGGTGTCTTGTGGGTTGTCCTATAGGCCCATAGAACTTGGTCGAAGAGCTGAGACTAGTTCTTCCTATCAAGACGAACCAATTTCTGCAAAATACTCTTCACCTCTCTGTTCGAAACCTCTGCCATGTCGTTGGACTGTGGGTGGTAAGGACTAGTAACTCTATGCTCAAATCCATAGTCCTTAGCTAAAGATTTCATATCTCTGCTCACAAAGTGCCTACCCCCATCAGATATCAAAACTTTTGGCACCCCGAACCTAGCAATAATATGGTCTATCACAAACTTACAGACAGTCTTGCCGTCTGCGGTTCGGGTTGGGATAGCCTCCACCCACCTGGATAAATAATTAACCGTCAACAAAATGTACTCATGTCCTTGGCTGTTGGGAAAGGGACCCATAAAATCTATACCCCATGCACCAAAAACATCACAAATAATCATTGGTTGCATGGACATCTCATCTCTCTGTCCAACTGTCCCTCCCATCCTTTGACAGATAGGGCATGACCGTACAAAATCAATAGCATATCTAAACAAGGTCGACCAATACAATCCACATTGAAGTACTTTGTGAGCGGTTCTCTTTCCCAAATGGTGTTCTCCAGCCTCAAGTGAATGACAAAATGTGAGTACACTCTGGTATTCCTCCTGAGGAATACACCTTCTCCAAACACAATTCGGTCCTTCGAAGAAAAGGAAAGAATCATCCCAACGGTATCTCCTTGAATCCGACTTCAGTCGATCAATGCTGCTTCTAGTCTAGCCATAGGGAACCTACGTGGAGACAAGATAGTTCACTATGTTGGCATACCACGGAAGTGAGTCAATAACACAAATTGACTCATCTGGGAAGGTCTCTCTAATCCACTTATAATAAGGAGAATCCTTAAGTTCAATTCGAGAAAGGTGATCAGCCACAACATTCTTCACTCCAGGTTTATCTTTTATCTCCAAAGCAAATTCCTGAAGGATTAAAATCCACCTAAGAAGACGTGCCTTCGCGTCCTTCTTTTCCATTAAGTATCGAATGGTTGTGTGATCAGTGCAAATTGTCACCTTAGAGCCCCAAATATATGATCTAAACTTCTCGAGGGCCCATACTACCGCGAGCATTTCCTTTTCAGTCATTGTATAATTCTTCTGTGTAGGATCTAATACTTTGCTCGCGTAGTGGATAACAAATGGGATCCCCTCTCGCCGTTGTCCTAGCACAGCTCATATAGCGAAATCTATGGCATCAGTCATGATCTCAAAGGGGAGAGACTAGTCAGGAGCTTGTAGGATAGGCGAGGCACAAATCTTCCTCTTCAAGAGCTCAAAGGCCTCCAGACACCTGTAATCTACAACGAACTCTGTATCTTTCCCTAAGAGCTCAGTCAGTGGGCGGGCGATCTTTGAAAAATCCTGAATGAATCTTCTATAGAATCCATCATGCCCTAAGAATGACCGCACTGACTTCACGTTAGTAGGTGGATCGAGTTTCTTGATCACCTCTACCTTGGCAGGGTCAACCTCCATTCTCCTTTTGGAGATGACATGCCCCAACATGATACCCTCCGTCACCATAAAGTGACTCTTCTCCCAGGAGAGTACCAGATTCACTTCTCTACACCTCGTGAGGACCCAGTCCAAGTGCGCTAAACATGTATCAAAAGAATCACCATGGACCGAGAAATCATCCATGAATACTTCAAGGAAATCTCCCACCTTCTCGACAAATATGGCTATCATGCACCGCTGAAATATGCTCGGGGCATTGTAGAGCCTGAATGGCATGCTCTAAAAGCATAAGTACCGAATGGACATGTGAATGTGGTCTTTTCTTGGTCCTCAGGTGATATAGCTACCTGGTTGTAGTTTGAGTACCCGTCAAGAAAACAGAAGAATTCTTTCCCTCCGAGTCTCTCTAAGATCTGATCAATAAAAGACAAGGGAAAGTGTCTTTCTTGGTCGCAGCATTCAAGCGCCTGTAATCAACACAGACACGCCATGACATAGGTACTCGTGTCGCGATCTCTACCCCCTCCTCGTTGGTGACCATCTGAATTCCCGACTTCTTCGGGACAACATGAAGTGGGGCCACCCACTTGGAGTCAAAAATAGGGTATATGAACCCTGCCTTGCATCATTTCTCAATTTCTTTCTTCACCACTTCCCGTAGATTGGGGTTAAGTCTCCTTTGGAACTCACGGGAAGGTCTCACATTATCCTCAGTAAAAATGTGGTGCGAGAAGAGAGCGGGGTTGATGTCTACGAGATCCGACATTGTCCATCCTATTGCTTTGTGGATCCTCTCTAAGATTTCTAACAACCTAGACTCTTGTTCTAAAGTCAAGTCTGAGCTAATGATGACAGGATATCTCTCTTTGGGTCCCGCAAAAAAGGCGTACTTGAGTGTAGGAGGTAGCGATTTCAGTTCTGGCAATGTGGTATCATCGATCAAATCTGGCTGAACTGAATTTGAATCTGGTTCTGTGCTGCATGAAGGTGGGCTAAGCTGAGTAGTACTCGCCACCAACTCAGAAGTATGGGGAGTCGGATCGCCAAAGAAACAAAGTAGTTCGGCCAAAGCCGGGTCCGACTCATCATCTATGTCCCATGATCGTTCCGAAGGGGATGGAACTGACAGATCCAGATGAATCTCTATGTCATCATGGGGATAGGTATATGCATCTCCCACAAGATCAGACAACATCTGGCAAACTACATCATCCACTATGCCCGTTCCAGATGAAAGGGACTCACTCTGTCCTAAAGGAACCTGTCCTCAAATCCCAACTGTGCTAATCATACTGCAATCTGCCTCTGAAGATGAGTACTCTATGCTACTCCCTGAATCAGATCGCTGACACTTGTTTTGCTTCATCTCAAGGTTCACTTATCCACCTGGAGAACGGAACTTCATCATTCCTGTGCCATAATCGAAAGCTGCGCCTGCGGTCCTAAGGAAGGGTTGTCCGAGAATGATTTAAGATTCTCTCCAATGATTGGGGGTCTCCATGTCACAGACTGTGAAGTCAACTTGATAGTTCTGCCCCTCAATCGAGATAACGACGTTCTTCACTTCTCCCTTAGGTCTCTTCACTGAATGATCAATGAATTGGAGTAAAGCTCTAGATTTGCGAAGTGGTCCCAACTCCAATTTATGATATAATGCTAAGGGAAGTAAGTTGATTTAAGAACCGTTATCTAAGAGTGTGCGTGCAAACGCAATGTCATCAATACGACTCTCCACATAGTGAGCACCCATGTCTCTCTTTTTCCTCGGCAAAGTCTGATTCTTGAGACAATAGGTTGTGGCTACTGATAAGACATGTGTCTTTATATTTCGGTTATCTTTCTTCCTGTTAACCCTTGTAGGTGTGCATCTCACCTTAAGGTATTTTTGGAATGCAGGATGGTTAGCCACATATTCATCAAATGACACCTTAACTATGATGTTTTCTTTATAAAATCGTGCCATATCAGGGTCATCTTTCTAAATCTTTTTGATGCGCTTTCCTGCTATAAGAGCACGGGAGAAAAGGATTAAAGCTAGGGAAACAAAGGATGAAGAGTCTGAATCATGAACTGAAAGATCATTCTTTGCATTAACTAAAACAGAGTTCTTCATACAAGAATCTTTTTGATGCAACATGGAATCAAAATCTAGACTATCTACTAAAGGGTGTGGAATAGTGGAGTGGTATCCACCACAACCGGAGATGCAAGGTCCTCCGTAGAATTAGAAGTATATCCATGCTGCCGATGTTGCATACGTGCTCCCCTCCTCCTCTCGGCTCCCTGAGTAGAAATCCTCGAATGGTGCTGATGGAGCTCCGAAATATGATGCCTCTCCTCCTCGTCCTCTAAAGACTCCTCAGGTAGAGCTCCATAGATGCCTCTCCTCATGTCCCTCTCCCGGTCAGGTACAGTTACGGTCCTTCCGCTCCTGAGTGACATGTGGTTAGCCTTGTACCATGAAAGAATCTCATGTTCAGATCTAGGAGATATTGAATAGTATACCTGACCAAAGTGTTGCTGAGAACTAGATCGGTTCAGGCTATTAGGGTTAGCCTGAACTTGGGCTGGGATAGAGGTAGAGGGTGCAGTCTGCTCGTCTCGTCATCTGGACATGCGGTTGACATCCATGCATAAGTCATGAATCTTGTTCCTGTAGAAACGGAGCCCGTCTGGAATCTGCTGCTGTATATCCATGGGACTAGACGAAGAAGGAAGTGGATAAGACGGAGAAGAAGAACGGGAAGACTGGCCCTGCTAGCCAGGGTACTGCCTCTTCTACTGTTACTGGGGTTGCGGGTCCTGCTGACCTGCCTGGTAATGGCCCTGTAGGCCATACTACTGGTACTGCTACCACGGCTACTAGGGTGGTTGGAATCCAGGGCTCTGCTGTGAAGGAGGTGGTGCAGAGGTGAATGCGGTGTTGTGAAAGGTCGGGGGACGCTGATAGGTCTGTCGGTCTCCCGTACTTCCCTGCCTGACAGGGTCCTGAGTATACCATATCCCATTCACCTCCCAAACCGGTGGAGGATCCTCCTGGACTGTCTCTACTAATGGAGGTGGCTGTTGGAAAGAGTGGGTGTAGCATTGGTCCTGCTCCCACGGCTGGAGTTTCCCTGACACCAACCACTCCTGAACATGGTGAACATGGTGAACTCGGTATACGGGAGCAGTGGGTGCAGTCACGGTGGGTATCTTTATCTTAGATACCTTTTCAGTCGACTCCTCCATCTATTTTGGAAGTTTGGAGATGCTCCAGTCTAACTCATCAATCCTCCTGTCGATCTTCTCAACTACTGTAAGCTTGTCTGCAAGGAGTCCCATGCTAGGGATCACGTCCTGAGAGAGATCGACTACAGCTGATTTTCCCCCTCAAAATGAGACTGAACTTGAGGATGGTGTATAGGCCTTGCTGGCCATCTGTGAGCGGCTAGTTTCAGCCATCTGCTCGAATACCTTCCAGACGGTATCCGCTCCTCGTGATGTATAGCTGCCTCCACAGGCAGCGCTCACTAAACCCTGCATTTCAGGGTTGAGACCAGTGAAGAATGATTGGACCAAGATATTGTCATCTAATCCATGACAGGGACACTTCTGCAGGATGTCCTTGAATCTTTCCCAAGCATCACAGAAGGCTTCATGGGGTAATTGGGAAAAACTCGTAATTCGTGTCCTCATCATGTTAGTTCTACTCAACGGGTAGAACTTCTTCAGAAATAGGTCCTTGAACTAGGCGTAAGTAGTGACTGTAACTCCCAAGTTCTTTACCCAGTAGTCGGCTTTGCCACTCAAGGCAAATGGAAGGGCTTTGAGCCTAATATAATCCTGGCTAGCTCAAAGTCCCTTAGGAATGCAGATGAGCTCAAAGTCCCCGGCAACGGCGCCATCTAATGAGTCGCTGAATACGATGATTAATTCATGTTCGTTGTAGTACGTGTACTTAGCAATTCAATCAGAACTGAGAGAAGATCTCCGTGAAGAGTGTCTCGGCTTAATTTATATCCCAGACAAATCCGGGGTCGAACACAGGGAGGTAAAGGAACAATTTTGAGGTTAATTTGAAACGAAGATTTAGATTTCCAATGCAGTTTTTTTATATTTTTTATGCAAAAAACAAATGCAAATGCAAATGCGGCTGAATTAAGACTCTAAGAAAACACACAACAAGGTCAAATTAATTTTAATATCAAATCAGTTCAATTCAGCCAAATTATATTTTTCCTATAATCCTAATCCATAGATGAATGCAAAACATATTTTTTTAGAATTTTATGGGATAACATGCAACAAGTAAAAATACACACTTTTTATGGGTATTTTCACAATTTTTCACATAAACAGTAAGTAAAAATTATGAAAAAATTAATGGAAAATAAACATGATGCAAGGAAGGTACGGTAATATTTTTGGAATTTTTTGACAAAATATGATTTTTTTTATGAATTTTATAGTGAAAACAGAGTGACAGTGAGTAATTAATTCCTAATAAATCCATAATAACAAATTAGGAAAAGAGCAAATTATTTCAAATAGGTATTTTCATATGGAATTCAGGAGACTTGAAATTTTATGAAAAGGATGTATGTGGATTTAATTAAAAATTATTTACTAAAAATACTCCAAAATTTATTGCAGGCACAAGACAATTCCAATTGCAATGAAATTTGGATTGTAATTAGACAATATGTTATCGCATCATTCCTGATTTTTTAAGAAATTTTGGAGTAACTGTGAGTTAGATATGAATTTAAGAGCTCAGATTGGGTAAAATATGCAGAATTTCACTTAAACACAAATGATGTGGTAGACAATTAGTTGCTTAACGTCATGTTATTTTTCATTGAATAAAATGATATGACATTGATGTCCTAATTAATCTATAAAGATAGGGGTATCTGTGCAATTTCAGGAAAGAAAACTCACGAGCAAACTATATACATGGACTACTTTGTAATTACAGAAACATGCAATAACAAGGAAATAAAATGATGGTGTGGTGAAAGTAACAAGGAAATAAAATGTAAGATAAACAAAATAACAAGGGATATGAGAGGAAAGACTTACCTGAGGTTTGCCGGAATGCGGAGCAGCTACGTTGGACTCTTGTCGTCGCCTCGATTCGATTGGTGAAATGAAAACCGGAGAAGCTATGCGAGCTCGATGGGGAACTCGTGACGCGGAGCGAACCTCCGCGGATCTCGTCTGAAGGAGGTCGTCGCTTGAGGAAGATGCTTCACCGCTGTCACCGATAAAACACTCCAATCTCTCTCCTTTTTCTATTAGAATGGCAGATGGGGAAAAATAAGGATGTACAAATGAATATAAAGAGAAGAGAAAGGGAGGTTAGAATGGTGGTAGTGTTGAATGGGAAGTTGTATTGTTGGTGGAGTTGAATGGGAGGTTGGTAGAAGAATATGGAGTAGAATGAGAGTTATTAAAAATGGTGAAGTTGAATGGAAGTTGATGGTAGAAGAGAAGTTATTGTAGAGAATGGAAAATAAATAATAAAATAAATAGTGATATAAAGTAGGCTACTAAAATACAATAAAAATATAAAGAAGGAAAAATAGTGGGGAATTTACAAAGGAATACATACAACATGTACATTTTTTTGTTTGCTTTTCTAATATATATTTTTTTATCTTTTTAATAAGAGATATTTACAACAGAAAAATGCAATAAAATACTACAATCAAAATACAACGCAACCATGATTTTTTTGTATTTTTAGTAATTAGGAAAGATAAAATAAAAAATGAAGAAAGAAATAATATATACATAATATACAATGTACATCTTGGTCCCAAAATCCAACTTTTGCAAACGAGCTTCGAATTTTATGAAACTACTTCCATTGGATAGATAATTTTCTAAATTGAATTTTAAAAGTGAGTTTGGCAAATTTGGAGTTCATACGGAGTAGAAATTTGGCTTGGAATTTGGACTTTACGGCCTTTTCTCTTTGGGATATAGGAGCATTTATTTGAGTAAAATTTGTTTTGTATTTTTATATTTTTTATACATTTTTATGAACAAGTTAGAGAAAGAATTAGCTAAAAAGGAGTTGAAATGAAATTATTAAAAATAGATGAAGTTTTGAGCTATTTACATGTGAAAAATTCCTTTATTTTTGCGGTCTTTTATTGTTAATTTATTTTATACAATCTAATATACTATAGTTAGTGTGTTTTATTTACAAGAGTTATTTTGTTAATTTATTGATTTTATATACATTTATTTAAGAATTTACTCATGGATCTTGCTAATATCAAGATATTGAGATGATGAATCGTGGATTCATCAAGTATACAAATATATACATCTCGACAGACATTTTATTTCAATCAAGCATGTTCACATTTTTGTTGTTTTTTCTTTGTGATCTTTTTTCCTTTTTTTGAAATACTATATATAAAACATTCAGATAAGGATTTTTTCCTCTTGAACTAGTAGACTATCCCTCTTTTGAAGCATTATTATAACCCACACTCTCCCGTCTTTAGACATCTACACGACTGGACGGGTTGGGGTGCACTTTTCTCTCTGGACAAGGACAAATGTTTCCACTTGTGTGCATCTCATACCAACAGATCTAATCCCCTCACCACTCCCACTGAGTTGAGCCCAGTGAAAGGTGCATGTATCCAAGTTAGGTCATTATCAACAAGAGCCATGCGCGTGCTCTGAAATACTCTACTTAGGTAGTCAAGAATCCATTGAACCAAGTCTCATAATTCTCAAAGAATTAAGGAAACTAGATCTGAAGTACCTCAATTCCAGCTCATATAAGGTTCCTGTTATTTGATATATTTAAGGTCCACCCAAGCTCCAATCTTCAGATTTTACTTAGACTTGTTCAATTATCAAACCCAAATCAAAAAATGCGAATATTATGCAAATGCTAATGCAGAAAATATTTTTGTGATGCATTTTTTTAAAGTTTTATTTTTTATGGATTTTTGAAAAGATGAAACATATACAATTTTTTTAAATTTTCCAAAGAAATTTTGCAAATGTTTTTAGATTTAAGGTTTTGTAAATATTTTTGGAATTTTTGAAAACAAAAGATTTTGACTAAAAACTACGTACAAATATTTACACGAGGATACCCTTATATTTACAAGATCTAGGTTTTTTAAGAATTTACAAGGGATAAGTGCTCATTTTTATAGCAATATATATAGTTTAATAAAGAATTTTAGTGTGATGTATATATTCCTCAAATTTATTTGGAAATGATTTTACAAACACTTCTTGAAAATAATAGTCCAAAATATTTTTTTCAAATAATTTTTATAAACATTTACACATATTTGCAAATCATTTTGCAAAAGTTTTTACAACAGTATATATAGATGTTTTAAAATATTTTTGATCCATTTTTTCAAACTATTTGTAAACTATTTTTCAAACATTTTTATTTTACACAAAGAAAATAAAAATTTCAAACAAAATATTTTTGCAAAGGTTGAAAATATTTAACAGAACATTTTTCAAATAGTTTTCAAAATATCTTTCAAAAAGATTTCCAAACTATTTTTCAAATATATTATAAAAAAATATTTTTACCTGATTTATTAATCAGTAAATACAAAAATGATTTTAGGAATAATATTCATTTTTTATTAAGGGATTGTAATGAATTTTCATAGGTATTTTAGCCATAACTATTATTAAAAATATGAAAGTACGAGTTATGGCTTAAAGTATATGTGGAGTATATACGACCCCCCTATACTTCGCTTGAGCTATGTCCTCATAAATCAAAGAGAAAAAAAAGACATAACTCATACTGAGTATATGAAAGCCTAATGGATAAATAAATAAGGAATGAATGAACGAATGAGAAGTTGACCATCCTTCTTATATTCAGAATCAAATAATCCTAAGTATAACACTTTGTACACAAGGAAAGAGGGTCAAGGGTGGGAATGAACATATTGTACTCATACTGTCTCCCCTATACTTAGGGTAAGATATCCCTAAGTATAGACAAGAAGAGGATACAGTGGAGAGAATCAAATAATGAAAGAACTAGGGGTGCATACCCCTTATACTTAGGACCAAGTAAGTCCTAAGTATAGAAGACTGACAAAAAGGGGTGACACCTTTTTGGTAGAACAAGAAAAATGAAAAGGAAAAGAATAAAAGAATAAAAGAGAGATGAAGATAAAATAAAAGATCGAATAGAATGTACATACCACTCCCCCTATACTTAGGGTAAAAGAGCCCTAAGTATAGGCAACAACAAGAGTGGTGAACATAACGACGAAAGAGCACTCAACTCATCTACCCTCCATATTTAGGACAATGTACATCCTAAGCAAGGAACACACAAAAATGGGGTGGATGAGCGAAACAGGAGATGAACAGTGGAAAATGAATGTGAATATACAACAAAGTGGATAGGGATCAAGACGATCGAAAGTGAACCTTCTTACGAGATCACTAAGGAATAAATCGAACAAGGTGCATGTCGATACCGAGGTCCATATTGTATGGAAGCCGATCAGGATCGACCTAGTGAATATCCTCAGCAGTATTAGGGTGCGAAGACACAGACTGGTCAGTGGAAGTAGTATGGCCAGGTCCAGCCTTAGGTGTCTCGCAGATGTCAAAGTGAAAAGGGGCAAACTCATCATTGGAAGAAGTAAGGTCAAGGTCGTCCTATGAAGTCTCTCCTAGGTCAAAACTAAAAGGAACGAACTCATTTATGGAAGTAGTCGAATCATGCTCATCCTTAAAAGTCTCAACTGGATCATCATTCTCATCAGAAAGGTCCTAATTCCTAGATAAAAGCAACAAGATCAAATTCGGCTTTATCGATCTCATCATTATCTGCCCTCTGCTCTAAAGTGTCAATCATGTAAATCTTGCAGACGTCATCAACACATTAACAAGTACTCCAAGGTCTATGCTTTCCGAGTCTTCCTCCTTGGAGAGGAATTCTCGGGTCTTAGTGGAATCCAACTATAACAAAAATATCTGATAATCTCATCAAGTTCATAGTCCTCGGGGTTAGCCAAGATAGGGTCTCAGTTGGTGCAATGATGATCACATCGCTCTCGTTAACATGATAGAAGCAAATCTTTCCTGATCCATAATCAATAACGACCTCGTAGATGAGAGGAAAGGTTGTCCAAGGATGATTGGAGAGTGCTCCCCTATGGAGGTCTCCATGGGCAATACGAGAAAATCAACGGTGTATCTCATGCCTTGAATCGAAATGACGATGTTTTCTAGAATGCCCTTCGGCCTCTTGATAGATCCATCAGCAAATTGTGCGATCATCTTGGCTTTCTTAAGAGGCCCTAAGTGAAGAGATTGTACAAGCGAGAAGGGTATGATGTTAATCGAAGCACCACCATCAAGGAGAGTGTAATCACATGTATGGTCAGAGATAGTGCAACTAATGAATGCGGTAGCTGTGTTCCTTTTCCTAGAAGTTGGACAGTGTGTGATGGAGTGGGCAGTGGCCATGGTCAAGATATGACGCTCAAATATGCTCCTCCGCTTTCTCTTCTTGGGAAGAGGAGCATATAATTGGGTCATGGCCCGGTGAAGAGGGGCTTGAATGATCTCATGAATGCCGGCCACCACTTCGGATTCAGTCAACATTTTTTTAACTTTTGGACCTCCTATATAGAAGGGAGGAGATCTGAATCATCATCGACAAAAAGGATAGCCAAGAGCAGTCTGTACAATGGCATCCTTGGGGTCAAGGGTGGGACAAGATGTGAATGGATGTGGAGTGAGTGATTTAGCATGTGGGCCCTCTCCTCACAGTCTGAATCAACCACATGTCTCCTGAACTCTTTTAGTTTTTTTAAATTTCGCTCATTTTTTTGTATTTTGGGCAATTGCAATCTCTCAAGGAAATCCTCAAATGAATCAATATCTTCATATCGTGAAGCATCATTATATCTCTTATTTAGGCTAGTGATGTCGTCAATCCTTGAATTCATATGCTCCATGAACTGGGACAAAGTCTTAAGTGTGGACATCACGAGTTGAGGCATGTGCCACGTGACCTTCCATTCTTGTAGATATTTACAATGGAGTCTTTAACATAATTCACTCACCTGTGATATGAGATATGTCATCATACATGATATGTTACTACAAATATTTATCATGATAAGGAGATTAGTACTAAAAACTTATATGCTAGCTTGGCTATTAGAGATCTTATTCCAGACATCCACAACACAATCTACTACTACAAACACATCTTCGTGAATCCTAGACATGTTCTCATTGACTTAAAAATGCCAGATTCAGCTAGATTCTCCACCATAATATTATACTTTAAAGTCCTTTTCATATATTTATTTTTATTTTTGTATACATTGCTCTCTTTCATGTAAATGATATGATGCTACCAAAATTTTCCTTAAAATACTGCTTTATGTGAAAGGAAGTTTTGTCAAATTCATCAAGAAGTTTAAGAATTGTGTTCTTCACATTCAACCACATTCTTGTTCTCCATGCATTTTTCGAAATTTTACGTTATATTTATTTTTATTTGAGGAGTGCATGAACAACCAAAACTGAATATGGATTGAAGTAGATTATAGTGTATACGAAGATTGACATCTAAAGTAATAGGGTAAATTACAGAAAAGGTTATCAACTATGCCTCAATTCTCAATTAAGGGACTTATTTTTCAATTGTAACAAAGAGGGGTCTGATCTTATGTTGTCTCAAATAGAGGCCTCTATAAGCTTCAACGATCCTTATATGTCGACTCTAAACCCTTAAGTTGAGGTCCAGGCCCCTATATGTTACAATTGAAAAACGAGACTCCTAATTGAGAATCGAGGTATAGTTGAGGCCCTTTTCTGTAATTTACCCTTTGAAAAATAGTAACGGATAAGCGTTGCAGTATAGTATGGCATTCGTCGTTAATTTCAAGTTTAAAACTGAATTTCACGAGAAGAGTATCTTCGTTATATGGTTAACAATGGACAATATAGTGGTGGATTTTACAAAAATGTCACTATAAACCCATTTTGTGCTATTGACATATGACAGATTCTATGTAACAATATGTATTAGTGGCTACTTCTAACATTAAGATCACATAGATCCTAGAATACAAGACTTAAGAGCTAATGATCTATCTCATAAGGCCTTTAGATAAAACCAAAATAAAGAGGGCATAGCTCAACAGTTTCACCATTTGGGTGCGTTTGGTTCGTGGGTTATCCAGGGGTGGATAACCCGGTTTTGTGTTTGTGTGTTTGGTTGGTGGGTTAAGGGTTGGGAGGGTTTGTGTGATGTGATTGTATTGGAATTTGAAAAAGTTGGTGGTTATTATGATATGATTGTATTGAAATTTGAAAAAGTGGGTGGTTGTTGTGATGTGATTGTATTGAAGTTTGGAATAGTGAGTAGAAGTTGAGTATTTTATGATTTTTAGATGATATGATGGTATAATATATAATTTTTTTGATGAGAAGGGAGTGAGCCCCATTAGTGGGTTAAAAGTGGGGGTTTTGGGGGGTTACCCACCCAAAGTGGGGGGTAACCCGCTAAAAGAACGCACCCTTAGAGAGTGGACAACCACAACAAGACGTGGTTGCCAATGCCTTCAATTCTTCCTATTGTTAGCTCATATAAATGCCATCGAGGGAAATAAATCCTATACATCACATTTATATACTATGAATATAATATCATACAGGTCTTCATTACTGGACGGTTAAATAGGAAAAAATAAAAAGAAATTTTGCACGTGTGCCCTTTCAAGTTTTCCAAATAATATTTATACTTTTATTTTTTTTATAATTACAAACGTGTCACTATATTCTTACAAAATTTACAGTAATGCAAACAGGGGATGGACGCGTGATAACAAAGAAGTCCCTAGCAACAACTCTTTGTTAAGGCAACCGCTATCTGAGTACGATGAGTTTCCTTCTCATGGTATTCTCGATCATATAAGCATCACCTAGCTCATATCTCTCATACTCGTCTTGAATTCCGATATCGATATCATTACTATGCGTGCCATTGCCTAAGTGAAAAATGTAGCTATGGATTGTTGATGATAACAAACTTTCGATTGTCGTAAAGTGAAAGATGTTTTCGTTACAGATTCGTTGTGTGTGAATCTTATGAAAAAAAGCCTATTAAAGGTTAAGTATGAAGAAGCAGTAAAAGACAATAATATTGCCCTTGAAGTGTATTACATTTGCGAATTACATCATTCCATCCTCATTTCCTTTCTCCCTCACCCTCCGCATCACTAGCTTTTCCTTGCCTCATCTACCCCTCCCTCAGTAACTCAGCTCAATGGACTGAGATCGCCATTCTGCTCGCCGCATTCTCAGCGTAGTTTTGCTAGAATTTGGAAAACACACTAACACTAGTATGTAAAGACTCAAGGATCGATAAGGTCCTTGCGAGAATTTTAGTCAGCTTTCCTCGGATGGGCAACAACTTATAGAATGGGAATCATTATAGTTTTTAGGCGATCGATGATTACTGATGGTTGATAATGGCTTTTCTAACTGATCATACGTGGACTCGATGACCTCGTAGAGGCGGTTGCGATTCAGCTGCTTCATATGCCATCGATACTCTAAACATCATATCCTCCCTTGGCCATGTTGAGTTTGTCGTGGTGCCACCTCCCTCCCTCCCTTCATCATTGCCATGAGCGTGATATGGTTGTCCACGTCCATTCCAAGCGCGATGAAGTATATAGGAGCTAGCCAAAAAGGATGAACATTGGATCAGGCTGGTCCGACCTAACTCGAAATCCTTAACTCATATTATAAATGAAAAGGACTGCTTTGGGTAAGATATAGATTCAATTAGGTTTTTGCATCGAGTTCGGACCTGAAAAACCCAATATGCGGCCCATTTGAGAGTCTATTTAAGGCCCATTAAACCTTATCTGTTTTAAGGCCAGCACTAAACCACTCTCTAAGCTGCCGGACCTAAATAAGTACTTCCAGGGTCCCCAACGAAACGGCCTCATGAGTAAGGATTCAAACTCTCGAATACCCATATGGATATAGGTATACCATATCATTATCCATTTTTAATACGAATGCGGATACACATATGAAAAAAATGTGTTAACATATCCTTAAAAATGAATACTGAGATAAAACGGATACATGTCTCATACAGATAGTATTAACAATACTCTATACATTAGCTTCGATATAAATATATTAAATATATTTATTATGTAATAACTATCTCAAATATGATGAAAGAAGGCCCAAAAAAGTCTTGATATATATAGTTTAAAACTTTAAGGGCCTGTTTGGTTGCAGGGTTGGGCAGGGTTGGCCCAACCCTGGTTACTATTCACAAGGGTACTTCCTCCTCACAGATTACTATTCACCCATCCCAACCCTGCCCAACCCAACCCTGCAATCAAACAGGCCCTAAAATACACACATGTATTTATTGCAATGTACGAAAAATAGAGGTTGCACGGAGGATCATTTTATGCTGTGGATTCTTGAACATTAAGTTGGTTTTATGGTTTTGAATATTTAGCCTCAAATCAAGATCGGCAAGCTTTAATTATGTAATTAGGCTGGTCGGAGCCTGACCCAAATATTTTTGAGCTAGGTTTGGGTTCGGGCTTGGATTTTTTATATAAAATGATGGTCTTATTTTCATCTCGATCGGTCCGTTGTTCTCATTTTTTCTTTAAGTTGATGTGGAGTGGGTGGAGTTGTGGGACTTGAATCCTGATCACTTGAGTAGGAGCTTATTGCTTTAAACACTAGACCATTTCACCCGATTTTTTTGTTCTCAGTTTATGTATGTAAAGAGGGTTTATAGTGATTTTAAAAAATAATAATTTGTCATTATATCATCTTGGTTGAGCCATCGGTGTTGGTAGTTGATTCTCGATGTGGGCGAGTGCATGTTCATCGAGATTCTATTGGTGTAAGCTCAAAGGGAAAGCCGAATCATAACTGGTTGTACCTTCGGAAATCTTTGGAGGGTACCTATATTCAGAGCATATAGGACACCTTGAGGATTTAGTTTGCCGCGCCAATATTAATATTAATATACAATCTAAACTTGGAACATTTTGAGGGATATTATACTCATAACCCTAAGGGCCTGTTTGGTTGCAGGGTTGGGCAGGGTTGGGTTGGCCCAACCCGGGTTACCCCTCCAACCAAACAGCACAATCCTCCTCACAGTTTACTATTCACAGGGGTACCCCTGCCCAGCCCAACCCTGCCCAACCCTGCAACCAAACAGGCCCTAAGTAGTTTCCTAAGTAGTTTCATAATTATGTAACACTTGATAATCTATAATTACATCAAGAATCTTTGGTAATCACTTTATCTCACACCCATTACCTTCCGTTAGTTTAGTCCATTAACTCAACCAAACCATTGAGTTAATCTAACGTATGTTCTATCCAATGGTTATTAATCCAACGACCCCCATCCACACCTACCTTCCTCCTCTCATGCCCTCCCAGTCCAACCCCACACCTTCCTCCTCTGACGCCCTCTCGCTCAAGCCCCTCACTCCGCAGCACTCGTGCCCCTCCAGCTTCATTGCCCCTCTGACCGCAAACCTCGCCCCTCCATCGCCCGCAGCTTCCGCCCTCTAGCCCCTCCACCCTCGCCATTCCTTCGTGCACAGTTGCCGCTCCTCCAGCCCCTCCGTCTACAGTCATCGCCCCTCTGCCCGCGACACCCGCCTTTACTTCGCCCACAACCCTCACCCTCATGCCCTAAGCACACAACTTTTGCCCTCCAACGGTCCAACCACTCCACCCATAGCCCTCGCCCATCCATCGAGATCCTCCCCCTCGCCGCAAGCCTGGCAGCCCATGGAAGGTCTACTCTGTCGCCCATCGCCCCCACCCTTGTTGGAACCTCACCAACCACCCCGCTATAGCTCTCGAAATCGGGATCCACACTCATGTCCTTGTGGTCAGCAATGCCAGAAAGATGCTAGCTTCAAGTCGCAGTAGAGGTTGGTGGCGACACAGAAGGAAGGAAGGTGATGAGAGAACATGCATTTTGAGGTATGAAGAGAGGACGACGAATTGCATGGTGTTCAAAGGGGAGGACTTGGAGAGGATGATGGAGGGCATCTCAACGGACGGGAAGTGGCGATTTTAGTGCCCCTCGACCCTTCAACTCTGCCACCGGATGCCCCCCTATAGCTCTCGAAATTGAGAGAGCAATCAATGGCGCTTTTTGCAAATATAATTCAGTTTAAGAGTCAAAATGGTCAAATTCGATGTGTTCCATCAAAGATAACAGAGAAAACAGACGAAGGTTAACACATGGTCATGTTGTGTAAGAGCTAACCACTACTTAAGATTTTCATGTAATTTGCGATTATTTAAAATGTTATATGTAATTACGAAATTACGGTGTAAATATCTCTTTTTTTAAACATCAGCACAAATTGACATTATTGTTTCATTATAAAAGTGAACAAGAGACGTACCGTTGGGATTAACGAGTGATCTCTCTCCCTCTAGCATAACCGAAAATCTAGAAGTAAAAGATGAGAAGAACATGAAGATGTTCAGACGATACGGAAGGTGTGGTTATTTAAACTCTTTTCCTCTCCAGGGATATATTTTGTTCCAAGGATAGCGCTCGACGTATTATATAGTAATGTGTATATATATGCTTATTATACGAGAGCTCGAGTTCAATCGAATCAAACCTGAATCAACCTACCCATTTAGCATATTTAGGATTCAGAATAGGTTTGTCTCGATAGGGTGAAAATGTTGTTCATGTTCAGTTCAACTTGATCCATATTTTCGAAGGTTCGATTCGGTTAATTAAATGCTCGATTGGAGAATAAGCCATATGTATACTCATTTCTAAACATTTTCACATCGATTAATGTACAACGACCTCCGTGACCATGAAGTCGGTTGGTTGCGGCAAGGCTGGATCTTGCCAGAGACACAAACCGTCGGGCGTAGAGGAAGAGCGCACGATACGAAAGTGTTCACGCATAATAATAATAATTTTCACTTCAATCAATCTTATATTAAGGATTGTATAAATATTTGGATTCATTCAACCTTGTCAAGTTCTACGTGTGACTGTATCTAAACTTTTAGTGAATATCGAACCTGTGGTCTGACAAGTGACATCTCTATTCACGGCAATTATACGGAGCAATCATCAGCCAGCGGTTGGTGGATTCGGCGGAGGGCATCCGCATCCGGCAACCGCCATATCCTATGGAGATCTCCTTTCTCTTCCTTCATCACTTCCTCCTCCTCCTCTGGTCGGGCCTACTAGTTAAGTAATCTGTCTACATCCATTACGCGCCCATTAATTCCTCACATTACACAGTATTCTTCCTGTTCCCCCTTAATCATGCACTGGGTCCCCATTTATCTGGTTCTCACATTGTTAATCTCGAAAAAGAACACTCCAGCTTTGGCAACTCCCATGATATTGAACTAAGTGCATGCATAGTAACCTTGTTGGAAACTCGCAAGAAGTAAGGGTTCGTTTGGTTGAAGGGTTAGGCAGGGTTGGGCTGGGTGAATAGTAAACCGTGAATAGTACCCCAACCCAACCCTGCAACCAAACGAACCCTAAGAGTCCAGAACGGATCTCATTCCAAACGGGAAAACTTCTGCGGCATGATGTCGTTATCTTATACATGTCTTCCAGCTTGAATAGTTCGCCTTGTTGGAGCAGGAATGACGGCTAACTATGTTCCCTTTGGTAGTTAAGTCTCTTATAAAAATTATATCTCGGATGTCCCATGAGCGAAACCAAAAATTTTATCAAGGAGGGGTCGAGTGTACAACTATTATATATACTAAAAAAGGAAAAATCATTATATTTCCAAATGATATTTTAAAATATATTTAATATTTTTAAAATGAACATCTTTCAATTTTGGTAGACTTACAATTTAAATCTACTGTCAAAGTTAGATTTTCAAATAAATTATTATTTTCAATGATGATTTTTAAAAGTCGATAAATCTACTAATTTAAGACTCTAAATCCGTCCCAAAATGGCAAACTTATCCAGCGAAATTTTGAAAAAAGTTCATGATTAAAAAGAAAATAATAAATTTCTTTTATTTACAATGAGTAATGATAAATCCGTGATTTATCATTGTATTATATATTTATCCCTCTAACTCAACCTAATCAATGAGATTAATAAAACATTAACAATTTATTCAGTGCATACAGTTAACACTAGTTATTTGTACATAAATAAAACTAATAGTGTGCCTTTATTTTATGCGTTTTCTTATTATAAAAAATCGCATAAAAATTAGACTAATGTTGCACATATTTGTTTTGACCTTATCTATAAATCAAAAATAAAAAAACACCAAAGAAATTAAAATAAGTATATTTACTTTTTTAAAATACTTACAAAAATATATCTATGTACAAATGATGTATTGTGACTTTGAATTCTACATAAAACCCGTAGATCTTGAAAAGATCTACAACTTTCATGTTGAACACTTTTTAATTTGAAGCTTGTATTTATTTTATTTTTATTTTACTAACTATTTTTCCTTTTCTTTTTTCCTATTGGGCCACATGGCTCTCTCTGGAGAGCCACTTATTCTGGCCTTCCACACCACCCGCCTTCGTTCTCAGCCATTAGATCTTCTTTGATCTGACGGTCTCCCTTCTTCCACGCCTCCTTGATTGTCTGATGAGATCATCAGAACCCATCAGAGCGTTTCATCCATGCCACTTCTTCGGCCGTTGGATCCTCAGGTCCAATGGCTCTCCTACATCGTCAACCTCCCACACTCACTTTTCCAAACATTTAAAACCAACAACCACCCGATATTCACCTATTTTTCTCACATCCTCGATCACCCTCTCCAACAACCAACCACCTCATGTCGAAGACCGCACCTCCCTCTTCCACGTCGTGTCCTTAAATTCCACTTCCATCCCACGTCTAGCGATGGGGAGGCAGTTGGACTTAGACGATAACCACATGGAACCAAGCCTCCCTTCTTCAAATATCCCACCTCCACCCGCTCGTGCACCTGTCCACCATTCATGAGCTACAACCCATGCATCCTCCTCCTGTGTCAGAGGAGTGAGGCAAGGAGTTGCGAGGATGGCCAATGTCTTTGGTCTTGACCCAGGGCTTCTAGCCTTAGCTAAGGGATTCTAACGACGACCGCAGCTCCATTTGAAGCTCAACCCAAGCCCGTCTCCATCCGATGATCATCTTAAATCTCTAATTAATTTAGGTCTTGTTTTTGTTTTTGTTTTCTCTTATTTTTTCCACATATGTACATGAATCTTCACTCCAATGTGAGTTGTCCTCGACCTTCATGGGGGATGCTCGATCTTTGCAAAGGATCTCGCACACCTCCTTCCTCAGTTACACCCCTAACTACCTTGCTCCCTTTTCTATGTATTAACGGCGGAGGACCCAACACAAGGCTTCATCTCCTCCATCCTACATTCCACTATTTCACTCACCTCACACACACACACCCTTCACATGTTGCCTCGGTTATGTATCCTAACCCATGCATGTATCTCATTCTTTGATACCCGAGTTTCAGAGGGGCATCGATCTAGAGCATATGATCCGACGAGGGAGCACCATTCTTCTGCTCTGAGCATCATTAGTGCTCACTTGTGCTTCCTTGATCTTCATCAGAGGTCAAGAAAGGCCAGTGGATCCTCATCGAACTCGGAGGATGATGAAGGAACCGGAGATACATCACCAAAGTCCAAAAATCGTCGTCGTGTCATGGAGTAGGATGATGTAAGACAAGTTACAAGTACAATTCGATCATATCGATCGGACGGCTCACATGCATCCCGTGCCTTCGCTTCAAAACCAAACAGCTTGGTAGGTCCGAGCCTCGTTTGAATCTACTTAGGTCACCCACATGGCCCAAGCCACCTGCGACCGACCGAACCAATAACAAACCTCATCGCGTGTTCGTAGCACGTAAAGTGTAGAGAAATTGAAGCTGAAGCCCGTGTGATTGTTCACAATTGCAGTTGGGTCCAGTTAGATGCGTGCAATGCATGCACATATGAAATCATTTGCATCGACGCCCTGCGGACTTAAGCAAATTGCAAAATAACAACCGCGCATAAGGAACTTTCGCATATAAGGCCTTAATAGGTTATTTAATTACAAGCATGCCCTTGGCAGGACCTAAATGTGATAACTTTACAAATATTTTGGTATGTTTCCTTTCAAGTATGCCACTGGACTAAAATAACTATATATTAAGCATACGAACTTCATTTTCCAGGAAATTAATTTCATTTAGATCCCCGTTTCATTATGTATCTATTGGCATCATTTAATCTCTGATTTCGCATTTGAAACAAGATGAATTAATTGGAGATATAATGTATTGTAGATTTGTTTATTTAAATTCATTGATGAAACATAGATTTAATTGGTGCATCAATTTGCTCCTGAAATTGATTTCTTATGTATTGATCAATTAATGTATCATTTTAGGAGTATCTCTATGCATGGAAGGACATATCGATATCGGTATCGATATCGGTATCATGTTGATATGATATATCGCTGATATATCGACGATATATCGATGCCATATCGCCGACATCGAACCAAAATTGTGAATAAAATAGCCTGTCAATACCGATATCGACCATATCAGCGATATAGCAGTGACCTGTCGATACCGATATATCGTCGATATATCGCGATACGACCTTCCATGTCTCTATGTAATTTCATATGTTTTACATTTTCATCTCATTGTGTTGCATTTTGTATTAATTTAACTTGCATAAAAATCAAACAAAAATGCATCCAGTTGCATAAGTTTTGTCTCACATTTTTTTGTGCACTTTCACCTAGATAATATACATATCTCTTGACATATATATTAGAACTCAATTAATTGCATTAAGAGCTTGTGTCCCTAAGTTCAACCTATCCATTTTAAAATGTTTACCGAGCCACTCCTCGTAGAGATATCTGCTTAGTTCTGATCAACTTGCATTAGGTAGTACTACAATTTGACACTATTAATATAACGAAAATGCAGATCATTAGATGATACTATTGTTAGGGACATTGCTTTATCTTCGTGATTAATTAGGTTTTAATATTTAATGAAGTTGATTTTTATGATATTTAGGGCAATCTGTTTTGTGATTAACTTGCACTTTTTTTGTTATGTTTTCATCAGTGTGATTGTTTTGTTTATTGATGTTTAGCTAAATCTTTGATATATGTTTAACCGTTTGATGTTGTGGTAGGGCCTGCGATATGAGGACGCTTGGAGCAAAGCATAGGCGATGAGCTCAATGCTCCAGTTGAGAGGAGAGATGACATACATGCTGACATGACTTCCGCAAGGATCTAAAACAATGCTCACTAAAAAGTCAGCAAGGGTAGAGTGTCGCTGAGGAGATCACTCACGAAAGTCAAATCAAACAATAAGTGCCCACAACATGTAATGAATCAATGAGTAATAAAAATATGGAATACAATTTATTATACTCTGCGAACAAGATGCGTAACATGTAAGCATGTAGAGATCAAACACATGAAGCAAACATGGTAGTCAATGACAATTGCTAATCAAGAAGTGTTATGTACATAAATATCCTTTTTATATGTGGGTTTTTAGGTTTTAAATTTTTATTTGATTTTTCTTTTATATATATTTTCGTATTTGTATTTCTATTATTTATTTATTTTTTAAATTATATATATTTTTTATTTAAATATTTTATAATAATATATGGCTATATAATATAGTTATACATTATATAATGAATAGAAATTTCAGGAAACTATTAACATTAGAACCCATTTTATATGTCATATATATTTATGTATAGATAGGTATATAAATATATTTTTTAATATTTGTAAGGTATATATAATACTTATAGTATATGAGTATGTCTAGGGACATAATACATTATAAAGTAATATCATTATAATTATAACTAAAATAACCAATAAGTGCAAAATAAAATGTTTTGTATTTTATATATTTCTAATATTTTTATGAATTTAGAAGTATTTTTGCCAATTTTTATGTATTTTTAAAGTCAAAAATATTCCAAAATAGGGATAAAATAAATAGGTTAAACTGTTTTGAGATTTCCAAATAGTAAATAAAGTCATAAATTCTCAAAATTAATTTTCATATGTAATATATATAATTATCCAACAGAAACAAATATTTTTGGAGTTTTGAGGTTTTATATTTAATATAGGATTTTTGGAGTTTTTATTTTTTATCATTTTCCTTTTCTATTTTTAGGAAATTTTGGTCTGAAGCTATATAATATTATAATGGTTATTTTTTTGAATTTTTAAACATGATTTTCTAATTTATTTGGAATTTTCAAGTTAAACCGAGGTTAAATGTGCTATGTTTGATTTTTAATAAATAGGACATGTGCATAATATGCAAAAATAAAAATATAACATGAAAGATCGAGCATCCATGTACATTGTCCTAATTTTGCATAATTTTTGGAGCACGGGTGATATTTATAAGAATTAAAAAATAAGAACATAAATTAAATACTGGTGGGGACCTTTTCGAAACTACCAGAAAGTATTCAAATTAAAAGCATCCGACATGGGTATATTTGTAATATTCAAAACATTCAAGGTTCTCTACATAATTTAGCCACAAATTTTAACACATGATGTACAAAATTTTGGACTAATTATAAATACAAAAAATCATAGGGATATAGTTGTAAAATACCCACCTCATGTGAGAGCTGGCACATATATAAATACAAATACACAAAAATGGAGGGGTTTCATGCAATTTAACCACTTTTATTTACACTTCAGACAAAAATTTAAATATTGAATAAAATATACAAAAATAGAGGGGCATATGTGAAGTTTACCCCATATAGCGTGCAATCAGACGGTTGTGGTGGTGCCATGTAGGCGCAACTTACTCATCTACAGTTGGGAATGAGGCACCGTTTCATATGAAGTGAATGACCTATATTAGATCTGGGCATCGATGGAGATCTGACAAATCTGAAAAGAAATGGAAGAACATGGAAAAACACTCCCCTGTCCATCCTTTGGTCGAGATTTCTCCTCATCCCGGTCACCTGAGAGCTTGCTGAAGATATCCTGAGCTTCCTGGAGACGAGCCACGTCGAATAACACCGTCAAAAAGGTTCGGGCCTTGTTGGGGAGAAGCATGGAGCTCGAGGAAGAACAGGGTGCCTGGGAACCTCCTTCATCTCTAGAATTGACCCTCCAAGGGTCTTTGGCGTGTAGAAACTGCAAAAGAAGACTCGGGGGCTCGAGTGAATAACCTCGACCCAAAATGAAGATGTTCTATAAAGAGGTGGAGGTGAACAGAGGAGCTCCGATGAAAGACGGAGGGGGAGCTCTGATTTGCTGATCCTGGATGGATCAGGTTGGATTAAGGCATGGAAATGACGGAGCAAGCGATAGGGAAAAAGATCAGAATGACCATGAGGTTGGAACGGTCATGGTAACAATAGAAACATGGCCCGAGCAAAGAGCTCTGATGATCTTCGATTTCTAAATCTAAGCTAATCTAATGATCTAATGACTAAGTAAATGATAGAACTAAACTAACAAAGATTAAAGCTACCTAAAAAGTGTAGAAAATAAGCAGCTCGTACCTAAGATTCCATGGAATAAGGACCACGCCCGAGATGGGTGTCTCGGTGATGGTGGACCACCTCTCCTCCTCCTTTCTCCTCATCGACACCTCGGGGATTGTTGAACCAAGGATTTCTCAAAGGGATTAGTTACAGTGTCGTTGCAACCCTAAAAATTCCTCAACAAAAATTATTTGTATTTTTATACACAACTCAAGCCAACAAACAAGAAAAAGAATGTAAGCCCAAGAACTATGAGTACAATTTGTTTACTTGTATAGTATACTGGATCGAACTCAAGGAGTCTATAAAAATCCTGAGGGTTATTCAATTCAATGAAAATCAATAAAAAATAGGGAATTCTATGAACACTACTCTTAGTTTTGTATTTTTGAATTTTGTATTTTTTATGGAATTTTAATTTCATATCTTTTTATTTAGTTTTCTGATTTTATATTTTTAATGATTTTTTATTTTGCAAATATTATTTTTTAAGGTTTTGAAAATAAAAGAAAATGAAATCAAATAAAAGAATAAGGGAACAAAAAACAAAATGCAACTTTTTGGAATTTTATAAGTGGTAAAAGTACATAGAAATTTAAATAAAATTATTTTTGATTTTTTGACAATTTTTTAATATTCATGTGAGTTTTCTAGAATTTATAGAATCTTTTAAGGCTTATAAATAAATCAAAAACAAGGAAAATGATAAACAGGAATAAATGAAAAAGTTTTTAATTTTTTTAAGTATAAAATTAAATTAAAAACTCATGAAATATACAAATATATAAAGATGAATTTTAATTTCTTAAAATATTTTATTTCTTAAAAATACAAAAAATCACAAAATAAACTAAAATAAATATTTTTAATTTCTTAAAAATATTTACAAATATGTATATATATATACACACACACACACATATATGCATATATACAAATGATGTACTGTCACTTTGGGTTCTACATGAAACTTGTAGATCTTGAAAATATCTAAAATTTTGTATTGAGCACTTTTAAATTTGAAGCTTGTATATATTTTATTTTTATTTTACTATCTATTTTTTGTTTTTTTTCTATTGGGCCACATGGCTCTCTCTGGAGAGGCCACATAGCCCAACCTTTCACACCTCCCCACCTTCATTCTCATCCGTCAAACCTTCTCTAATCTGACGGTCTCCCTTCTTCCACGCCCTTAACAATCCTTGACCATCTGATGAGATCATCATATTCCATCTGAGCCTTTCATCCACACCGCTTCCTTGACCATTGGATCCCCAAATCCAACGGCTCTCTCACGTCATCAACCTCCTACACCCACTTATCCAAACGTTTAAAACTAGAAACCACCTGGTATTAACCCATTTTCTCCTACATCCTCGATCACCCTCTTCGACAACCAACCATCCCACATCGAAGGCCACACCTCCCTCCTTTACGCCGTGGCCGTAACTTCCAATTACATCCAACATATAGTGATGGGGAGGCGGTTTCACTTAAATGATAACCACATGGAACCAAGCCTCCCCTCTTCAAATATCCCACCTCCAATTGCTCGCATACATGGCCACTATTTCATGAGCTACGACCTAACCATCCTCCTCATGTGATAGAGGATGAGGAAAGGAGGTGTGATGATGGCCAATGGCTTCGATGTTGACCCATGGCCTCTGTCCATGCTACAGTGCCTTCATGGTGATTGTTCGAGCTACTCTCACCGGTTGAGGGAGTCCAGCTACGACTGGAGCTTCATTTGAAGCTCAGCCCAAGCCCCGCCTCCTTCCGACGATCCGACGATCGTCTTCAAGCTCCAGATAATTTATGTCTTGTTTTAGCTTTATTTTCTCTCTTTTTTTCGCATGTGTACATGAACCTTCACAATAATTTGAACCATACTCGACATTTATCGAGGATCCTCGATCTTCACATTGGGTCTTGCATACCTCCTTTAACAGTCTGCACCCTTGACCACATCACCCCTTTTTCTCCGTCATCAGGGCGGAGGACCCAGCACAGGGCCCCATCTCCTCCATCCTACAACCATCCATTTCACTCACCTCGCATGCACTCTTCACATATCGCCTCAGCTACGTATCCTAACCCATGCAAGTCTTTCATTCTTTAATGGTTGGAGTTTTGAAGGAGGAGCACATGCTCCGATGAGGGAGCATTGTTCTTCTGCTCAGAGCATCCCCAACGGTCACTTGTACTTCCCTTGATCTTCTCCAAAGGTTAAGGAAGGTCACTAGATCCTCGGCAAGCTCAAGGACGACTGAGGAGCTAGAGGTACCTCGTCAGAGTCCATAAGTCACCGTCGTGTGTCAGAGGAGGATGATACAGGTCAAGCTACAAGTATCGTACGATCATCTTGATCGGACGACTCACATGCATCATACGCCTCCGCTTCAGAACCAACCAACTCGATGGGTCCGAGCCTCATTCGAAGCTACTCAGATTAACCACATGACCGAGCCATCTGCGATCAACCAAACCAAGATCGAACCTCAGCGCACGTGCATAGCATGTGAGGTGTGGAGAAATTACAGTCGACTCCCGTATGATTCTTTGCAATTGCAGTTAGGTCCAGTTAGGCACGTGCAAAGCATACACGCTTGGGGTCATTTGCACTGACACACTACCGACTTATACAAATTGCAAAATGACCCATGCGCATGAGGAACTTTTGTAGATAGGCCCTAGTGGGTGATTTAATTACAAGCATGCCCTTGATAAGATCTAAATGTGACGTTTTGTAAATACTTTTGTTATGTTCTCTTTCAAGTATGCCCTTGGTCTAAAGTAGCTATTTCTTGAATGTATGAACTTTGTTTTCCAAGAAATTAACTTCATTTTGGTGCTCGTTTCGTTATCTATCCAGTGGCATCACTTAATCTCTGATTTGACACTTGAAACATGATGCATTAATTGAAGATATAATGTGTTATATATTTGCTTATTTGAATGCCATTAATGAAATATAGATTTACTTGACGCATCAACTTGCTCCTAGAATTAATTTCTTATCTATTTCTTAATTAATGGATCATTTTAGGGGCATGTCTGTTTAATTGCACATGTTTTGCATTCCATCTCACTGTGCTGCATTTTGTGTTGTTTTAACTTGCATAAAAATTTAAAATACATCTAGTTACATAAGTTTTTTCTTGCATTGTTTTGTGTACTTTGACCTAGATAATACACCTATCGCTTAACATAGATATTAGAACTCAATTAATTGCATCGAGAAATTTCTGTCCCTGAATTTGACACTGGACTTATCTAGGTTAAAATATTTAACCGAGATACTCTTCGTGGAGATATCTGCTCGGTACTGATCGACTTGCATTAGGCAGTACTTCAATTTTACACTATTAACATGGCCAAAATGCATATCAAGTATTAGAAACAATAGAGATAAAAGAACTTAAATACAATTTTGTATCAAATTATATTACAATTTTTATATTTTAGAAGTGATTAGATAATCTACATAAAACAAATTAGAATTGAGAGAGGTAAGATTCAGACCCAAAGCTAAAAAATAATAACCATATTACTCCACCACTTGAATTTAAATGATCTACAATATTTCTCTAACAAAACTATTTATTATATAATCAAGAAAGGATCATTTTAAAAATTTAATGCATTGTACTATATAACAATCAAGGAAGAACTATAGTCCCCAATGGCATATACTCCCCGCAATAATGTCCGATCCGAATAGAAAATTGGAATTAAGCATTTTAACATTGGAATAAATGGGAGCAGATGGACCGACAGATGGCATAATTGGGATGACGAGAGGCCAACAGCACATGGGCCGACATGAAGGAGATAGGGCCCACAGGAGTACAATATACATAAGAATGGGCCGACATCGGAGGGGCACCATTGCAGATTTGGACGTCAGTTACGGTGCCATCACATCATCCCCCTGTGCCCTTTGTCTCGTTGCCTCACTCTGCACATGAGGCTTCTTACAGGGTTTTTCATTACTCGTGTCCTTAATGTATACAATATCAGTTATATCTTTTTTTAACATCACTTGTGCGTCTAACTTCTTACAAAATTCAAATCCTATCCTTTGGTTGAGATAAGTACATGCATAATTAATACAAAAGAACAAAACTGTAAGCTTTGTAAGAAAACAGGGACACAACAGGTATTCCAAAAAAAGATTGCGAATGCTAAGAAGGTCACACTAGTTAAATATTCTCTTTATAAGTTGCATTGCATGCAGTATTTACAATACACATTTTTTTGAATTTTTTGATTAAGGACCCTATCTCTCCCTACTTTACTCCTGCTCGATCAGGTCAAGTCTTGACTTTCTCTTGAGGTTCGGGTCGGCGTGTATCTATTTTATATATATACAGTTTTCTTTTCTTTTCTTATTTTCCTTTTATTTATTTATTTATTTAGGTTAAAATAATATACAAATATACAATATTTACACAAAGATGTACATTAGTGAGAACATGGACTTAGTTTTATCATGATAGGAAGATAAAAGAGTTTTGTATTATTTGCTAATTACATGTGGTTCGGTGGTTAGTTTATACTAGGTTAATTTAGATTAAGTATTCTATGTTGGATATTTTTGATATGTTTAATTATTATTTGTTCTTTAAGATTATGTTAATTTAGATTTTGTCTTTGACATATGGTTAGTTGGTTCTCAATTACTGGTCTCATTTTTCTAGTTTAACAAAGAGACGCCTCCATAAGTTTTTATACGATCCTTTTATGTTAACATTAATGCTTAAAAGATCGGATTATTCTTTATTACATTTGAAAAATAAATCCTCTAATTAACATTTGACATATAGTTGGACATTTTTTTAAGTTATCCTGTAAAAAAAATTCTTATTTAGATATGCATACTTTTATTTTGTTAATCTACACTTCGTTAATTATTGTTTGGTTGATTTAGCTTTGTCTTTTGTACTATAAATTTGTAAAGGTTAGAGTTTTGTATTTGACTAATAATATTTTGGATTTTTACACAATGAACTTAGTATCTTCGTAAATTACTTTCTTGATTATGTGAACATCATAGTTATCACCTCGACTCTATAAACTTGTTAACATACCTCAAGCTTAACTCCCGTCCCTTGGATGTTAAAATTGGACGGAATCAATGAAAATGAACATTTATATCCATATATATTGTTTCAAAAAATTATAATCTTATATCCTTCTCTTCTTTCTCATCCTCCTTCCAATCACTCCTCCTCCTTTTTCTTCTTAGTCCTTTCCTTCTTTCTTCTACTACTACTCCTCTTCTTTGTGTTTTTAACTCTTATTCTCCTCCTTCCTTCGGTCTATAGAGACCAACTTTGTTCCTCTTTCAATTTAATCCAAAAGCCCTTGCTTTGTTCTTATTTGAATGGATTGAATCCAAAAGCCTTCACCTTCAACATGGAGTCATCATCTTCAAGAACTAACCCATAACAGAACGCCCAAGTCGACAACATGCTCCTCCATGTTGCTCACGCGTCGTCGTGGGGGAATTTTCCGCTCTCCATATTTTAGCGGCGAGAGGTCCGCCGCTCCACATCGTTGCTCGTCCTCCATCCTCCCTCCCTATGACGATCCCTCCCCAATGTGCCCCCTTCCAAGTGCCCTGACCTGCACCCCTCCCCAACGTTGCTAGCAGTGCGCCCTCCCTCCCAATGCCACCCCTTTCTCAATGCACCCCCTCCCCAGTCCTCGACCTCTGCCCCCTCTTCAGTGTTGCTAGCCCTATGCCCTCCCTCCCAAGTACGTCCCCCTCCCCAGTGCCTCGAGCTCTGCCCCCCATCTCAGCGCCACCCCCACGTGTCCCAGCACCAGCCAGAGCCGCCACCTCTCTGACTGCATCACACCTCTCTTCACCACCCCTCCACAATTTCACACCACCTCCCATCGAGAACAGTCGATGTGTTACTCGAGGAGAACTATATTAAAAAGAAGGGTGAAAAGAGGATTCTCCTGTGTTCCAATATTAACCAAAGGTATTGACTCAAATAAAATAAAAATGACGGTATGTGTTTATGGTGTAAGACGGAGTATGTTTGCGGAGTTGATATGATAATTACGATGTTTATTAGGTCGAGAAGATAATTAATAGAGATTCTAGGGTTCTGTGTAAAAATCCATTTATATTTTGTATATTGGATTTTTTTTTTGAAAAAGTGAAAAAAATCAAGTTTGTGATATGATAGTTTATATGTGAAAATAGAATATTTTTTATTTGGTGGATGCATAGAGATGTGTATATTGGATATTGGATATGGTGATTCTAAATTGAGAATTTGATTTTGTTACTTTAGACGAGGTAATGCGTTTTTTTTATAATTTAAGTTTGGACTATTGACATTTGGTTACTTTATATTTGATAGTGTTAAATTGGGTAATGTATATTTAAATATTTTAGATTTGGTATCTCAGAGTTAGCAACTAGATTTGGTAATTTGGATTAGGTAATTTACATGTAATATTTTAGATTATTTTATATAGATTGGTATTTTAGATTTGGTAATGTAGATTTTGTTAATTTAGATTTTGTTTTTACATTTTAGATTTGGTTAATTTAACTTCCATTTTTTATTCAGTTATTCTATAGAGTTTTTATATTAAGTCGATTTAGATTTGTTTATTTATATTTAGATTAGCGATTTATCTATGATAATTTAACTTCGAGTTAATTATTGACATTTAAGATTTTATTTGCTAGATTTCGTTTATTATATATTCAAGGAATCATGGTTGATATTTAGATTTTTGAATTGGAGTAATCTTATAATTGCATTTGGTTAACTTAGAAATATGGTGGATAATTTAATTTTGTCGAGTTCGATTTGGCAATTTTATATTTGGTTGATTTAAATTTTGAATTTCGGATTTGATTAACAATGATTTAATTCCTCATCATCTCCTTCCTCTTCATTATCTTCTTCCTTCATTTCTATTTTTCTCCCTCCTCTCTTTATTTTCTCTCTCTTAACTACATCTCTATTCGTTCACCAAATAAAAAATATATTTTCACACACCTGATCGCAAACATGATTTTTTTTTAAATTTTTTTGAGATGACTTATTGAACCGATGAATCGAATATTTGAAGCTGCTAATTAATTGATGAAGGGGTATTGAGATGAATTTTGGCAACATGGAAGAAGGATTGGTGTTTTTTCAGATCGAATTTGGAGTAGATATGGAATATGGTTTTCGAGGAAGACGATGGGTTCTTGATTCCAGCTTATTGAATGGAAATTTCTTCCATTTCCATTGTTAGCAATGCTACCTTTGCTGTTTCTTCAGCTGCCTTCTCTTGATTTGCTTCTAGATCAATCACCTTCTACAACTCTTCAACTTCAGAGCTCTTCCGGGAATAACACTGAAATGGTTTCTCCGAGCTTCTCATTTAGAACTTCGGCTACAGATTTCAGTTTTTTGGAATTCAGATTTTAAAATGATATTGTGATTTAGTTAATTTAGATTATAATGCATCTTAGATTTGATTGATCTAAGAGTACAGTGGTTAGAATGTAATTTGTATCTATTACAAAGGTACAGATGCAAAACCCCTCAATAGTCCCCAGATATGAGATATCTGAAAGGAATGGTGTGCCCATAATTATGGGTTTGATATGATTATTCACGAATGCATTTATTATTTGTGCTGTGCGTGTATTGTTTGTAACATATGTTAGAATGTTCCCCACGCAACTTAAATGGAACTTTGACCGATCTAAATAGTTAAAGGAGATCTTATATGGAAAATCAGATATAATTGTCGAGGATAATGAACTTTATGCACCATCAACCATCACCCAAGCATTGAAGAAGATGACACATAATATGACGATGATCAATCATGTCTCACATCAATTAACTAATAAGAACGACTACAAGTCTTTCCACTCTCTCTCTCTCTCTCTCATTGTTGTCTCTTGTGGTCAGATAGCGGCAATTTCTCCACTCCTCTATATATTAACTCAAGTCTAAGATCTCTATATAACTCAATTCTTTTTGGTATTGCGATCATGGTTCCTTCAGAATTTCTAATGCCAATATTACTCTTAATTTTAACAATAACCCCGTTGATTTGAGTTCTACCATGATCTTTACATTGTCTTGAGTCTACAGTCATTCATCCTCATCATTTACAAGTTCCCCTTGTAGAAACTCATTGTCTCCAGGTATCGCTCTCGTCGTTGGGTGCCCTCAATGTGCATCCTTATGGACATACTCGATTCTCCTTGTTGTTGCACACTTTTGCAACCTCTAAGCCTCGTCTCCCTTGATCTAGAACATCTGCTTTCAATCGCTAGCATATAACCATTATCATTTGTTGCATCATCTATTGACCTCCATCGAGACTCATTTATAAGCAGTAAACCAAATGTCTTATCCAATGATATTCTCCTTACTATAGAGTAACATCATGAAAATATGATCGTAGGAAGATGGAAGAGAACTAAACAAGATCAATATCTTATTGTCTTCTTTGAAGAGAAACTTTCCTTTCTTTTTCTTCTTCTCAAGTGTGAGCACATCCATCATAATGTTGTGGTGTGGAATTCATCTAAGCGTGTCTTTGGCTTTGTCTTGTGTGTCATATTCAGACCATAAAGCTTCTCCATTTATCAATAGATTGTAAGAGACTTGGACTTGTAGCATCCTTTGAGCTTCTTACAAACCTCCATTGAATCGTTCAAGTCCATGACTTCATGAGGAGAGTTAGTTACTAAGAACATATTGTATTGTTTGTGAAATCCCTTAGCTCCTTTTACTCTTCCTCATTCATCTTCTCTGACTTCTTCTCAACTGGTTGGAGAGCTTTCGCAAGCACTTCTCGCGTGAATATATTATTCTTCACTTGTTATCAAAAGGTGAAGTTTTTCTTCATGTTGGAAACTTCAACAACGAATGATGCAATGTGAACTTTGCCATCGGATTCACACAATATAGGTGATACTCACCTAACACGAATTGCACAAAACCTTAGGACTGGGTCTTCATTTGATCACCTCAAAGAAGGTGAAATATGTACCACTTTGCAAGATCTTAAAAATCAAACCGAAGTCCTATCAATCTAAATCACCCAACTCATCCGGAGCATGAAAACATTCTCATCTCATCTTATGGATCTCCTCGGTTGGATTTTGAATCCTCTAAATTTCAACACTTCATCTTAATATTCGATTTTTCATGGATTTTAAAGAATATGCAACTGTTGGTTTGCATCTTTTTGTCGATATCAAATCTCTTTTTGATTTCAGTTCTTAGGGATAATAAATTGGATGCGCAATCAACCATCATGTAAGTAAAGAATAGACATCATATGACATTGATTAATCTATTTCACGGCCACCCGAGAAGCTTCTTTCTGGTTGCGTTAATAATATTGCATTCACCCGTCTATATATGCAAATCGCCGTCAACTGTTTTCCCATTCTAAATCCACGTCATTTGCATACAATAGCTTTATGGTGTAATCACATATCCCCAAGGGGTAGGGGTGCTAGTCGAATCGAATACATTCGAATCCACCTAAAGTCAGATTCAGTTCATTATAAAATTTTCGAATCCGAATCCGAACCGAATATTAAACGAATTTCTAATCTAGATTCAAATTCAATTCATGTGGAGTTTCGAATATTCAAATTCGATTTATTTTATATCGAATTACAATTTTATTAATAACGTAACTAATAATAAAAATTTTATATTAATTATATTCTAAGTTTCAAAGAATTGAATAGATTTTGTGATACTAATTTGTGAAAAAAGTAAAAAAGTAAAAAAATTTTAACATAAATGGTGAAATTCAATAGATGATATAAATTGCATTAAAGTACATAACTTTTGTCGTTCATATATGTCTCTTACAATCTTCATTTACTTTTTTTGTACCTATGGTGAATTGAATATATAAAGAAAAATAATTAGTGACATCTTGATAAATAATTGATCTTTTCTTTTTATACCTATGATGGAAATTCAATCAATGCATCTCCACCATTTAACAAACACTCCATCAACTTTCTCATTCTCTTTGGTAAAGTATTCACAAACCATTGATCTTTTCTTTCTATCAATCTTGTTAATTATTTCAGGATTCAAATTTTCTATTTCTTCACCCTCTTCTTCAGCTTTTTCATTAATATCATCACCATGCCCAATAACCCTCTTACGGATACTATCTTGAGAAGATGATATGTTTGAATTAGACTCCTAAAAATAAAATGAAAACACATACTCAACTATGTTTTAAATTCCATACCAATATAGAAATACAAAATATAGATTAATAGATATACATTTCCAAAACAATAACCAGAAGATTGTGTTCCACGTTTCTTTGACAATCTTCCATATATTGCCCCCCATAGTGATCTATCTCCATGATATCTAAGGAAAAAATCACTAAATTCCATCAGAATCATAAAAGGTCGACGTGAACTGACTTATGGAGTTGAATCTCGCATCTGAGGTGTATAAAAACTGGCAGATCTGACTAAGAACTCAGTCGATATGGCTCTAATCTTCAATTTTCTATTATATAACATTTTTTTCCACATCAATCATGAACAATTCATTCTTACCTCATTTCAATGCATTCTTATGGGGGCATAGTTGGGCTTATTAAAGATTATGATGATATTTCCTTCTTGATAACATAGTCTCCTTGTAATCTTGATGAGAAATGGAATTTAGTTGCAGTTATGATCTTTTGCACATTTAGTCATTTAGGCAAAGCTCGAAATCCATGAAATCTGATCATACCTTTATTGTCTCTTAGATATTATTTGTATTCAAATGCTTGGTTGTCCTTATCATAAGATCTCGATATTATGATAGATGTCAATATTAAAAGTGTGATTAAGGAAAATATTATTAGAAATTTGAAACCTTTGACATTGGGATGGTTTTTAAAAATTTAGTTTGTGTTTGTTTGCAGATGATGTATTTTAGAATAACATAAATTATTTAGATAAAACCTAAATCTTAAGTTTTCAGGGTAAAAGGGTGTGTGTGGTAATACTAGTAGTTGCCGGGGTGATGGAGAGATGATGGCGACATTGATGAGTCTAGAAGTGGTGTCGTTTTCGATGACGGGGAAGAGTGGGAGCTGGAGGCGAGGCTGACGATTGGGAGGGTGGTGTTGTCAGTGGTGGGAGCGAGCAGGAGAAGGAGATTAGAGCCGGCGATATTGGAGAGAACGAGAAGAAGCACGAGACCATAGCCGACGACATTGGAGAGAGCGAGCAGTAGCGGGAGACTGGAGCTAGCAATGTTGGAGAGAGCGAGCAGGAGCGGGAGGTTGGAGCTGGCGGCGTTGGAGAGCAGAAGCAAATGTTAGGTTTTTTTTCATGAGTGACGAGAAGAGAGAGAGAGAGAATTTGGAGGAGTAAAGAATAGGTATGGTTATGTAATAGGCATCCCAAATTTGGGATGTTTAAATAAGATGATGAAATTTTTTATTTATTATATTAAGTTGTGTATCGTTTGTGGGGATTTTATAAAATATATACTACATATATTTACATATATATAATACTTTATACCATATTTTATATATGTGTATCGAATCGAATTGTTATCGAACGAATCCAACAGAATTCAGATTTGATTCATTTGGGAATCGATCGAATGATTCAATTCAATTCAATTATCAGTCCTGCATATCCCCCGTCTATCTCTTTTTTTTAATACACATAAATAAAGGAGCAGACGACATGTGATGGCCATGTTCCCAAGCGGAAGCATACGCACGTGATATGTCTCCACCCCCCCACCGACGGTCGGACCACTGTCTAAGAACAGTCAAATGGATCCATCTGAAGTATACAACATTTACTAGAAGCGCGTCTCTTTCTGCGAAGGTTCCCGTCTATATAATTCTAAAATTTTATAGCTCAGATCCCCACAATTATAAGATACCCCGACACGTTAGATGAACCCATCAGAGGTGTTAAGATTCTTCGTCGGTTTCCTCGCTTCTACTCCATTCGGTGTTTTGATCTGGATAGGATTTGTAGTCTGAATATCTTTAAAAAAACCCAAGATTTCCATTGTCAAATCAAGTCCGGTGCAAATAAATTGATATGTAAAAAATAAATGATGTTTATCTCTCCTTCTTATTGAAAAGATAAATACTATGGACCACACAGAGATGTAATGAAATGATATAATCATGACGTGATCGTCTTATTGTTAGATTGCCTATGCTTAGATAAATCACTTACTCTTCATGCGAATGAACCCTTCGACCATGTTTATCATATCCATTATGTCATTGTCTCCGGTATTTACCCATTTCTCATGCCTCAAATCAACAAAAGGAGAATGAAATATAAACTCCACTCATCACTTATCCCACCTTATTTCTTATCCATCGTCGAGAATCTGAGCAACATATCCTTCAAATATAGTAGATATCTTTTCAAGAATCACTTCTAAACATGATCCAGGTTTAACAGATACCTAAGCTACCGACTGCAGATCCATGGAGACACCCAATCACCCATAGATTCAAGGTAGCTCAAAGCAAACCACTCTCACGTGGATAATAACTGGATTCACTGCAAGCTAGACATGACAGAGTGCTATTTATCCTCAGGAGGAAAGGACCACCTCCGGTTACATCTGGACGGAAAACCTAGGTTACCTCCATCTAGGTAAGAGATTGGCATGTTTGGCTGCAATAAGATGAGAGATAGAGATAAATCACATGGTTTCAAGTGCTACCATGAGATGCTTCATTTGCAGCTGGGTGCGCATCCTTTCAGGTTACCAGCTTTGGCATTGTGTTAATATAAACACATTGTTTTACCAATGCCATATCCTTTGTTACCTCTAAAAACACAATGTTACCATGACATTCATAGTCTTACCACTGGATGCGCATTCTTGTAAATAGAATAATCTCATCCTTTGGATATTCGATGGACGATAGAGATATCCACCTTAATCCCTGCTATGTTTTACCCCTAACAGCAGGAGATCCGTAACACAATTTCTAGGTACAGGGATTCATGGACCAAATTGTAAGGGGCACTCTGAAAATCACACACAGATTTGAAGCTTAAAGCATTGTGGGCATGGACAAGAGCCACGTGGAGAGTTTCAAGGGGAGACGCTGGTGGTAATAGAGATGGAGGGGCATCACTCCCTTTTCTTATATAAGACAGAAGAGGTGGAACCCCATTCAATCAAACACCCTCACTCACTTTCTCCAAGCTCCACTTCCCTTCAGTTGCTTCACTATATACCACTGCTTGTGGAAATCTATATAGTTGCCCAGGGACCATAAACAGGGTAGGGAAGAGGAGGGAGTCTGAATCCAAGGATGAATCGCGTTCTGTTCTCCTGCTACCTTCTGCAACTGCTACTGGTTTCACGGGGTGCGACCGCCATCACCGACGGTAATGCCAAATATTAAATCTCTGTAACTGATTAGCTTTCTTTGTTTCCTCTAGCGTATGTATCTAGTAGTTTTAAAAATGTTCAAATGATAAAAGAAAATGGTGTACTGTTTGCATAAGCCTTCAAAAATTCACACCAAAAATGGGTTCGTTTCATTGTGACTTTACTGATGTCTGATAAAAGGGTAAAGATATTAAGAAAGCCTTCAAATTTTCTTGAATTAGACAAGGTACTCTTTTTGTACGTTTCTTTATTACCAAAAGGAAAATATATTCCATTGGTTGGTCAGGTTAGTTGCTGGATGAGATGAGGGATGATGGATAACCTGCAATATGCCGGGATTTGTCCCAAGAGTGAGTTCCCGGCATCAGGATGATTCGTCTCGAGATCTTTTAATCCAGCAGCCCTCTGTGCAATAACAAAAATGCCACATCCTGCAGTTAGAAACCAAGAAGATTGAGGGACATATTATACTTATTTCATAACGAATACTTTTATCCCTCATATGTGATGCCACAACCACAGTTATTGAGATATTACCTAAACATGTAAAATCTACCTTGAAGATGACTGTGAAGTCACAACAACAAAACCTTTTGGACATAATTCTTTCGCGTTCCAGATTGGAACGTGCATAACATGGACTCACTTCCTCTGCTTTAATATAAGGACCTTAAGCATACATGGTACGAAGGAAACGATAAATTACAACAGATGATCTGGAAGTAAGTTGTGCCATTATGAAGTTTTGTCGCATTTGATCTCAAAAAATAGCCAGACCATTATAGTGATCAATTATATATACTTGTGTGGAGATGCAACTAGTGATATTCGATGATATAGTAGCCCTCTGATTAAGTAGCTACCTCATGTTGTATAGAAAGTTAATGTGGCCGTTCCCTTCAAGTTTACATCTCTAATATCTATAATATTTTCGACAATCCAATTATGCATTAGCGAATTTGAATTTTGATCCTTCTAATAACGACCACCTGGGCATTGGAGACACTACATATTTCAGGCTTTTAAAGCAAAAAGAAACTATGAACTGATATTTATTAATGATGACAGTGGTGGCAATCAGTTGATGGAAGAAAACTTACCTTCACATCTCAAGATCTTTACTGTGAAGCAAACTTGATTTGAATATGTGAAAACTTGCAGGATTGCTGGCTAATGGCAACTTCGAAGAAGGACCCAAGATCTCGGACCTGAAGGGAACAAAGGTTATTGGACGCTTCTCCATCCCCAATTGGGAGATCTCAGGTTTCGTTGAGTATATAAAATCCGGACAGAAGCAAGGGGACATGCTCCTCGTTGTGCCCCAGGGTGCATTTGCAGTGCGACTTGGTAATGATGCCTCCATCAAGCAGCGCCTCCGAGGCCTTGCGGTTGGCACTTTCTACTCTATCACCTTCAGTGCTGCGCGCACATGTGCACAAGAGGAGAAGCTCAATATCTCCGCAACACCGGAGTTTGGAGTGCTTCCCATACAGACCATGTACAGCAGCAATGGCTGGGACTCCTATGCGTGGGCATTCCAGGCGAAGTACCCTGAGGTGGACTTCGTATTGCACAACACTGGTCTTGACGAGGATCCTGCCTGCGGTCCTCTCATTGATTCCATTGCTATCAAAACGCTTTACCATCCTCTCCGCTCTGCACGTAAGCACTCAACTATGTTTTCTCTGCCCAGACCTGCTCCTTTCTTTCCTCTGTTATTTTTCACCATAGCAAATTGTGCTGAGCTAGAAGTTTTCTTCTTCTGATCCATGATCTGATGTATGGATTATAGAAAAACTGAAATTAGATCAAATGGAATTTTGCAGAGAACCTCATGAAGAATGGAGACTTTGAGGAAGGGCCCTACGTCATTTCAAACACACCATGGGGAGTCCTCATCCCGCCCATCATCGAGGATGTCCATTCTCCACTTCCTGGATGGATTGTCGAGTCTCTAAAGGCCGTCAAGTACATCGACTCAGCCCACTTCTCTGTCCCCCATGGCACTCGTGCAATCGAGATAGTGGCTGGTCGTGAGAGTGCCATTGCCCAAGTTGTCCCTACTGTACCTCGACGTGTATACACCCTGTCCTTCGCTGTTGGTGATGCCAACAATGCATGTGCTGGTTCCATGGTGATTGAAGCGTTCGCTGGCAGGGACACTCTCAAGGTCCCCTATGAATCCAAGGGAACTGGAGGCTTCAAGCGGGCGGTGCTCAAGTTCACTGCGACTGCACCTGAAACACGGATCATGTTCTACAGTACTTACTACCATACCAGGAGTGATGACGCAAGCTCCCTATGTGGCCCTGTCATTGATGACGTAAGGCTTGTTGCTGTCCGTGGTCGCCGTCTTCTTTGAGACTATCATCATGTAAACAGAAAAATGTAAGGGAAATCAAATGGGAGGATAAAGGTTAAAGTTGAAGATGGTGGATTTCATCCGAAGAGAGAGACCGAGACCAGATGTTATGGTGTTTTGTGGATCGATCCAAGTGTTAATGCTATATAGAAGTGGAAGTATTTCAGTTTGTTTGCATCATTACTGTGTAATATAAGGAAGATGCATATTCCTGGTTATCAGAAGTGTGTTTGGATTTGCTCGCATTTCTAAAGAACTCTGTTTGATCAGAATCTCCGGGTATGACTTTAATGTCAGTCAATATGATTGCATGTTTTGTTTATGGGTCTTCTAACGTAATGTCCAAGATGGTACGTGTTGATGTGGTGAATTGCAGTTGTGATTTACACAATTAGGATACTTCCGAGTGCAAGTAAATACTGCTTTACACTCATTAATAATGTAGTAACAAATGAAATTCAGTTTTGCTTGGCTAGCCTTTATATGAAACCTTAACCGAATGCTCTGTAATGATTGGAGCTAATAAGCTATGGCACTGGGAAGAGTATCTTTCACATATAAGTTACAACCATCATAATGCAGATGAATGCCAAAGATTTCAGGTTACATGAGTGGGTGGGTTGTAAAAGGCATCGTGAGGGCCAGGTTGTGCTGGTAAGTAGACTGCGATAAAGGAGTAGCCGGGTCAGGGTGAATTGTTGGATAGGCAAACCGTGTGAGAAGGGTCAGGTCCTACATCGATATAGGTTTTGCATCACATAAGTAAAGGTGCGGGAGCAAGGCCAATGGGAAGTGGGTGATGCTGATAACTGAAGGGCACTTCCAGCATGCGATAAGGTAAAAATCGAAAGCACTTGCAAAAGCCAGCTTCGAAGAAAATGTAGCAACACCATGTGAGCCAGTGATGATCATGATGCAGATCATGAGTGGCAATTAAAACAACCAAAATAAAAGGGGCGAGGATCTTTAACAGCATGCATGCAGAATCGGATGCATTCAATGGGCAAGAATGTCGAAGATGAACTAACAAAGGTCCATTCTTATGAGGAAGAAGAATAGTGAAGTCAATTGCTGATTTCATCATTAGTTACTGTCGAAAGAATTATGTAGTCTGTATACCTTTCGTATTTTTTATTATTCTATGTTCCGTCTTATGTAATTTACCCATGGGTTTTCTCTATATAAGAGACCCTAGGGCTCTCTGGAATAAACAACAACGATTACTCTTCCAACATGGTATCAGAGCCTAAACCCTAGGGCTCATCACACCCGCCGCCCCCCCCCCTTCTCTTTCCGCCGCCGCCGCCCTTCTCTCAGGCTCCTCTCCGCCGGCCCAGCCCTCTTCGCCGCCCCAGCCCCTCTCCGCCGCCCTCCTCTCGGTCACAACCCCACCGCCCCCTTCGTCGCTTTCCAGCCCCGGCCTCGGGATCCCGCCGTCGTGATCTAGCCAGCCCCCGCTCCGGGATCCCGCCTCCGCCTCCAACCTCGGTCGTGCAGCCCTAATCGACTCCCGGCCCCGCCGCCTGTCAGCCGGCTTTTTACTAGCCGGCACCGCTGCGCCTCCTGTCAGCTTGATCGTAGCCGTCTAGTCCTCCAGATCTATGGATTTGGGTGCGTAACGTCTACATACGCACTCAAATCCTATACAGTTTGTGTAGACATCTGTCACTCTGTCTACAAACCTTAGTTCTTCTCCAGCGGCGATATGTCAGAATCCAAGGTTGATATGCCCTCCATAGGCACGTTCAAAGGTCCCGCGCGCAATAGTAAAGATGGAGGGGTCAAACTATGAGTTCTGGGCGATGCAGTTCATGAGTCTCATGAAGTCAAACGGTAAGAAGCACATTCTTACCAAGGATGAGCCAGCAGAGAAAACAGGGATCTATGCCTCGTGGGAGGCCGATGACTCGTATGTCAAAGTCTGGTTGTCAGGAACGTTGTCGATGGAGATTGCTAATGATGTCCTCCATCAGCCCACTGCTAAAGCGATGTGGGACATTCTTGCAGCGACATATTCCCAGGTCCGGAATGAAACCAAGATGCTACAACTGCAGCACGACATATTCACCATGAAGCAGAATGGACGGCCACTTCATTCCTTGTATACATCTCTTAGGGGGGATGTTTGAGAAACTCTACAACACTATCCCTCTGACGGCCACACCAGAGCAGCAGAAGACATTCCGTAATGTTACCATGGTAGGAGTCCTTGCAGCGTTTGATCCTGAATATGATGAGGCCAGATCACAGATACTCGCAGATGCTACCATTCCTCCTATGGAGGAGGTCTATCGGAGGCTTAGCCGCATCTCTGTTCCTTCCAGCACACCTGCACCACCTCCCCCTGTGATGGCTGCTTCCAGAGGGAGAGGTGGTTCCTATTCTTCATTTCGAGGCCGTGGTCGTGGAGCAGGGGCCGTGGAGGTCGGTCTCGTCCACCATGCAATTTCTGTCACCGCCCAGGTCACTCGGAGGATACATGCTATTCGAAGCATGGTTTTCCAACATCAGCGCGGGTAGCAGAACATGTTGCATCTCCATCATCGTCTACTTCGGATCAGAGGTTTGACGAACTTGTCGCTCGCCTACGGGATATTATGCCTCCTACTTCTACAGACTCTTCTGGAGGCCCTTCTGATGTTGCTGCATCTGCTTCTGCCAGTACTTCTGCCATAGCTAGTACCTCAGGTAGTGTCTGTGCCTTTACCACATGTTATAGCTCAGACATTTTCGATTGGATCATGGACTCTGGTGCTACGCACCATCTATGTCGAGACAAAGACAGTCTTATCTCATACAGAGTGATTCCTCCAGGAAGGTCAGTGATCATTGCCAATGGGACTCATTCTCCCATTGTTGGACAAGGGGAGATCTCGTTATCCCCTTCCATGCGTCTCAAGAATGTCTTACATGCACTAGAATTTTCGATGAACTTACTGTTTATTAGTCATATTACTAAGGACTTACATTGTCGCGCTATATTTGACCCGCCTTCTCTTATATTTCAGGATATTTTAACGGGCAAGGTGATTGGTTGTGGTTCTGAGCAGGATGGTCTCTATCGTTTGAACCGATGTTCTTATGCTGGACTCTCTTCTCATGATGTTGGATCTGTCTCTCCATATACATGGCATCTACGTTTTGGTCACCTCCCTCTACAGAAGATGTGTCACCTTTTACCTCAGATATCTCCCAGTTCGTTTTTCCGGTGTGAAGCTTGTCAGTTGGGGAAGCATCATAGAGCTAGCTTCCCGAGTCGTCAGAGTCGGAGCAGTGGCTCCCCTTTCGAGTTACTCCATGTTGACATTTGGGGTCCCAGTCGTGTCCCTGATCACCAGGGGCACATGTTTTATCTTGTCGTGGTTGATGATTTCTCTCGTATGTCGTGGGTCTTCTTGTTAAAGAATAAATCTGAAGCTGGTGATGTTATTAAAAATCTTATCAATGAAGTAAACAATGTTTTCTCCCCATGTGCAATATGTTCGTACTGATAACGCGTTGGAATTTTGTACTCGATCTCTCTCATAATATCTTTGGTCAAAAGGCATTATACACCAAACTACATGTGCCTACACGTCCCAACAGAATGGAGTCACTGAGAGAAAGCATCATCATCTACTTGACATTACTCAAACTCTTCTTATCCAGAGTTGTGCACCTATCTCTTTCTAGGGAGATGCCGTTCTTACAGCCTGTTACTTGGTAAATCGTACGCCGTCCACGGTACTTGGTGAGAAAATTCCTCTTTCGGTTGTTTTTCCAGATAAAGAATTATTCTCACTAACCCGTCGTGTTTTTGGAGTTGTTGCTTTTGTTCATCAGCTATCCCCAGGTCTTGACAAGCTCTTACCTAGAGCTGTCAAATGTGTCTTTGTGGGCTATTCTAGGACGCAGAAGGGATATCGTTGCTATGATCCACTTAACAGGAAATACTTTGTCAGTGCTGATGTCACTTTCTTCGAGTCTGTTATGTATTTTTCACTTGCAGGTGACAGATTGGTATCTAACACATCTGCCGATGAAGTTTGTATTCCTCCTCCTCCTACAGGGGGTCCTCCTTTGTCCAATAATGAGCCATCACCACCACTTCCAACACCTCCACCACCACCACCACCACCTCCATCAAAACCGCTTGTCTCGCCACTACCGAAATTTTATACCCGTCGGTCTGGTCCTGATCATGCTCCACGCCAATTATCCAGCATGCCCCAGGTATGTTCTGATGTTACTACTAATGATGGGTGGAATAGTGTGCCTATGCAGGGTACATCATTGCAGGGAGAATATGCTCCAGCGAGTTCAATGGTTGATGATTTGGATGTTCCTATTGCAATGAGAAAGCAAAAACGCAGCTGTGCTTCATATCCTCTTACCTCACAGGTCTCCTTTCATCGCCTCACAGGAGATTTTTAGAGATTTGCCGTGGCATTATCTTCAGTGAAGATTTCAAAGACGTATCAGGATGCATTGAAATCTGATTGCTGGCGGTCTGCAATGGAGGAGGAGATGGCTGCCCTACAGTCACGAGGCATATGGAGCTGCTTGGTTCCCGCTCCTTCAGGGGCGTCTGTTGTTAGTTGCAAATGGGTATTCACTAGGGATGCAACCGAATACGGATATATCCGTATCCATCCGCTACCGTATCCGCTTTTAAGCGGATACAGATATACATTTTCAGATTTTAGCAGATACGGATACGGATACAAATACTAGTTTTATTTTTTTGCGGATACAGATTCGGATACGGATACCATTATAGAATTTTTTCCGGATACGGATACAAATACGGATATATATATTTTTTGCGGATACGGATACAGATATCCGTATTATCCATATTTTTGGTAATATTTCAGCTTCACAAATGTTTTGCATGCCTCAATGTAGCTCTGACACGAAATTGTATCTTATCATGAAATGTCAAAAAAAAATAAACTTTTATAATTTATCATAATGTCGTTTCATGAAACATACCATATCACTTTTATCTTATTAGTTGGTTACAATGTTACAAGATTACTTATATTTTGAAAACATTTCAAATGAAGTTTATTATATGCTCTTCAATTTATTTCATTCAATATTTTAATTTATTTTCTTATTTATTACGTAACAGTGTAAGTTTATTGAATTTAGGGTTAGTCGTCCATCAATTACAAGTTCGTAAATACATCATTTCTAATAAAAAGTATGAGGAGGCGCCTAATATTTATAGGATAATCCTTATCCGTTTCTTAAATATCCGTATCCGAATCATGATTATCCGATTCCGAATTCGTATCCGTATTTAAGGATACAGTATTCAATTTTGGATATCCATATGATATCCGTATCCGTATCCATATTTTGAAACGGATAAGGATATGGTAATACCTATATCTGTATCCGTATCCGTCCGTTTGCATCCCTAGTATTCACTGTCAAGTATCATGCAGATGGTAGTCTTGATCGGTACAAGGCACGGCTAGTGGCACGTGGTTTCACTCAGACTTATGGAGTGGACTATATGGATACTTTCTCTCCAGTCGCCCGTCACTCCACTCTTCGTATTCTTCTGTCCGTAGCTGTGGTACGTGATTGGCCCTTGTTCCAGCTAGATGTTAAAAATGCATTCTTGTATGGAGATCTACAGGAGGAAATCTACATGCAGCAGCCCCCGGGTTTGCTATTGAGGGGGAGACGCATATGGTGTGTAGACTTCATAAGGCCATTTATGGTCTTAAACAGAGCCCAAGGGCATGGTTTCAGAAGCTTTCCCATCTGATTGAGGAAAATAGATTCAAGAGATCCAATGCAGACCACTCACTGTTCACCCAGAGGACTACCCGAGGTACAGTTGTCATCATGATGTATGTTGATGACATTTTGGTTACAGGAGATGATGCTCAGGGGATAGAGATGATCAAAGCAGTGATGGGACGTCAATTTGTTACAAAGGACCTTGGCACATTACGATACTTTCTGGGGTTGGAGTTCGCCAGGAATGCACCGGGTCTAGTAATGACCCAAAGAAAATATATTACAGATATGCTTGTTGAGACGGGCATGGTTTGATGCGGACCGTCTACTACTCCTATGGACCCTAGTATGAGATTATATGATGATGATACAGAAGAAGTGGACAAGAGAAGGTACAGAGAAATGGTGGGGAAGCTCCTTTACATCACTATAACCCGACCTGATATTGCACTTGCAGTTAGCCGGGTAAGCCAGTTTGTGGAACAGCCGAGACAGGTACATATGGACGCTATATATATGATACTCATGTACCTGAAATCATCTCCAGTCACAGGCTTGCTGTGCAGAAAGGAAACAAATTTATCTGTTTCCATGTGCGGATGTTGACTATGCAGGATGCCCTAAGGATCAAAAGTCTACCTCAGGATTTGTGGTGTTTGTGGGTAGCTCGCTAGTTTCTTGGAAAAGCAAGAAACAAACTGTTGTGGCTAGATCCAATGCAGAATCCGAATACAGGGCTATGGCACAAGCTAGTACGGAAATGATGTGGGTCCGAGCTGTATTAACAGATTTGCATGTAGATGTACCTTTACCCATGCAGCTACAGTGTGATAATCAATCCTGCCTTTCACGAGAGAACCAAGCATATTGAAGTAGATTCTCACTACACCAGAGACATGATCTAGAAGGGACTGATTTGTACTTCACATGTTAGCTCTGCGGAACAGACTGCCGATATCTTCACCAAACCGTTACTCAGAGGACCATTCCAGAAGTGTACTTCCAAGCTGAGCATGATCGATATCTATGCTCCATCTTGAGAGGGAGTGTCAAAAGAATTATGTAGTTTGTATACCTTTCGTACTTTTTATTATTCTATGTTCCGTCTTATGTAATTTACCCATGGGTTTTCTCTATATAAGAGACCCTAGGGTTCTCTGGAATAAACAACAACGATTATCTTCCAACAAATACTAAGGCCAAAAGCAGCAACCAGGCACTTCCTATTTTCCGCTCTATAGATGCACGTAAAAGCTAAACTCTACAGTTCCATCTTATTCCCATGTTAGATCCATCAAATATCCCATTGCACGCTGATAGGCTGTTTTTCATGGACATCAACTGGGCATTTAAAAGTTCTTTCATTTCCAATTTTGAATCTATAGAAACTCTGATAAAAAAGATCATGCGTACTTATAACCATTTGTATGACTCTCTTCCCGATAACACTATCAACATTCATACTGTATTGGGGCAATAACCTCCACGAGGCCAATCATTAGCCCCATCATTGCCCCGATTTAACTTGACATATGTCACCACCATCCAAAGTCAATTCTCTGCCCATATGAGCCCTTGAAGTAATTAACAATCATTTTCTTGCCCATCTTTTTGGGCAGCCTCATACTGCTATTGAGTTTTAACATGGGGTTTAGCCCACCTTCAAGTCCGGAACTTAAACCAATTGCCTAAGCTGCCATCAAGAAAGTGTTGAAAGAACGTTTCCTATAGATTCTCTATTTCCGAGTATTCTTCATTAGAAGTATATGGCTTGTTTAGCAGCGCAGCATGATCAAATTAATTCAAGTACCATACTGTGACTATGGTCCAAAATGGCATTTCCCATTATATTGGAATTTGCCTCCTTGATGGGCGTCCAATAGTTCTCAACAGATTCTTATATGCATTATAAATAATTAAGCATATAGTTAGCATACATTTATAGGAGTCATCAGCACAATGCAGCTTCAGCCGCTGTATGGGAAACAAAATCCTTCCCTTCATGGCCGGAGTTCATTTTCTACCAGTAGTCCTTGCAAGAACAGATCCCATCTTTAAAATGGTGGAATCGATTGTGGTCTCTGGCAATAATCTCCCTATTATATATTTTGGATATGAGCTTGGAAACTGAATGACAGTTCCTGCATACATTCAAGTTCTTCATTATCCGGATTGGTATCCCTGGTCCCGTCGAAATCAGTCCAAATGCAATGGCCAACCTTTCACTGTGATAACTAAGGATTCCTTCTTTCCATTCATCTTCTACATCATACAAGATCTCGGATGTATCCGAGACATATCCAGCTTTCTCCAGTTCAGTCTCTATTTCCTCCAACATATGATATATCTCTTTCGTGTTCGGATGAGACTTGTCACCCACAAGAAATTCGTGGACAATGCCATTGACCTCGATGGAAGTACACCCGGGCAGCTTCTTCATCCCATTATCATTTAAGCAGGTTCTTATCTTTGCAACGCCATCCCATAGTCCAGCAGCTGCGTAAATGTTGGATAAAATCACACGAGCACCTACATTTTCTGGTTCCAATTCAAGCAGTCGGTCAACTGCATACTCCGCCAATTTGACATCTCTATGGATTTGACATGCACTGAGTAAAGATCCCCAAATTGCTCCATCTGGATGTATACCCATCTGCCTGATAATGTTGCTTGCTTCTACCAAGAGCCCAGCGCGGCTAAGAAGATTTACCATACAACCATAATGCTCCAGTCCAGGTTGAATTCCATGATCACTAATCATGGAAGAAAAATATTTCTGCCCAGTTTCCACCAAACCGGCATGGCTACAAGCAGAAAGAACTCCGACAAAAGTTATCTCGTCAGGTTGGTAGCCCTCATTTGTCATTCTCGAGAATAAATGGAAGACCTTTTCATAGTGGCCATGCATAGCTAAACCACATACCATCGCATTCCAAGATGACAAACTCCTCCTTTCCAACCCATTAAACAAGTCCTCCGCGAACTCAATAGATCCGCATTTCGCATACATATTGATAATGCATGTCTGAAGGGACAGTAATGTAGGATCACTCCTGAGAGAGTTGTTGGAGGAATTTCTTATCTTCCGCTCCACATATGCATGTATCCACTTGCCTGCATCGAGCGCACCCAGATAGGCACAAGCCGGGAGCACACTCAAGAACGTCACAGCATTCGGTTCTACCCTTGACATAACCTGCATTTCCCTGAACAACTCCAATGCTTCCATGTAATGGTGACTGCACGAGTAACCCCCAATCATAGCATTCCACGAGACTTGATCTTTACTTGGTATACTATCAAATAGATCCCTAGCCATGTTCAACTGTCCGCACTTGGCATACATGTCGACAAGGGCATTACCAAGCCTAATATTTGAAAAGAAAGCATCACCATAGTTCTCCTCGATCCATGAATGCACCCATTTCCCCATTCCAAGGTTGCCAACTCCACCCTGCGCACATGCCGACAACACGCTCACCATAGTGCTCTCGTTCGGCAGAACGCCTGATACCAACATTTCGTTGAACACCTCCAGCGCCTCACTGATCAGGCCCCTCCTTGTAAACCCGGAAATCATCGCATTCCACGAGACAACATCTTTCACGGGAATTTCGTCGAACATTTGGCGGGCATTGTCCACCTGCCCAGACGTTAAGTACCCCTTCATGAGTGCGGTAAAGGGGGCAGCACCGCATTGAGGTCCCAGGTCGAACACCCTGCGGGCGTCGGACAGCAGGAGGCAACGGGCATATAGATCTACGAGAGACGTGTGGATGAAGGGGTCACTGGAGAGGCCAAGCTTGAGGAGGAAGGCGTGGGCCTGGCGGCCGTGGCGGGCGGAGCAGGACTTGAGAAGGAAGGGAAAGGTGTAGTGGTTGGGTTGCGCGTCAGAGAGGAGCATCTCGACGAAAGCCGCGAAAGCGCCATCGGGATTTGGGCGGAGGGAGAGGTCCCGGATGATGTTGTTGTGGTGGAAGGTGGAGGAGGAGGAGGAGGAGATTTTGAAGCCGGTGCTTCGACTGAGATGGGGATTCGGAGCAGTGGAGTGGGGGGAGATGGCGCCAAGAACCGGCTGTTGGCAGAAGAGGAACATGGGTTGTTTTTTTGGCGGGGAAGTGGCAGTTGGCTTTGGGAAGACGGTTGAGCATTGAGCTCAGCACAAATGAACGTTGTACATATTATACATTCTGTTTTTGTATTCTAGATATACACATGTGTAATGATGTTTGCACATGTATAATTTGGTATATACATATTTTCTTATTTCAAGCACTACAACGAAATCGACATCATAAGGCAATGGGTAATCTAATATTCATTGACATATTTTTCATAATTAAATATATAACAATAAATATTAGTTATGAATTTTTAAGCTCCCCACGAGTATTATATTCCTCACAACAAATAATGTAATCTTTTTCTTACAATCTATATACATATTATAAAGCTGAGTTTTTCTCAGGTCTGCTGACACGTGGTGTGACTGTGTGTGGCCTCATGTTTTGTACGCGCCTTGGTCTTTTTGCGGGCTTTTTTTATTGCCTTCCCTTCTGCTCTTCTCAATGGAACGCGTGTCCTCCCCACTCTTCCTCATGTTTTTCCTCGATTGATCTCTCCCATTTTTTCCCTTTCCCCCTCCATCGATGATCCTTTCGTAGATGGAGACCCCGTCCACTCATCGCCCATGCCGTTGTAAGTAGACAGTGCCACCAACGTTCCTCCCATTCGAATGTCCATCATATTGTTCTTGCATAGACCATTCAAGGTAACCCTACCAACCAAGAACGTCCCGGAGGCGGACAGTATGTATATCGTGGCAGGTGCGACCGAGCCGCATGCAGCCGACCATGCGGAGATGAGGGCCTTGGTCAAGTCGATCGTGCTGCCAGACTTCGCACCGTAGTCCGCAATACTGAATGTCAATGGAGCACCTGAGGTGGTGGAGCGGATTAAGGTTGTAAGTCGACGGTGCCACCGACGTTCTATACATTCGAATGTCCATCCCGTTGTTCTTGCACGGACCATTCAAGGTAACCTTACCAACTAAGAATGTCCTGGAAGGCTGGATTGGACGGTATGTATATCATGGCCAGTGTGACCGAACTGTATGCAGCCGACAGTGCGGAAAGGAGGGCCTTGGTCGAGTCGATTGTGCCGCCGGACTTCACATCGTAGTCTGCGATGCTGAATGTCAATGCAACACCTGAGGCGGTGGAGAGGATTAAGGAGAGAAGAAAGATAAGAACAATCAAAAGAAACTTAGCCATAACTATATAAAACTTGAAAGTGCATGCATACTTATTAAAAATAAACAAAATTTCTACAGCACCTTGATCCCAAATTCTTTCATATCCCATCGTCAATACCATTGACGTACATATACGTATTCTCCTACGACCTTCTTATTTCGGATAAGTGTTGAAATAGTCCTTTTTGCTTATACCTGTGCATATCTACAATCATTTCACCGGTTTTAGGTTGGAGGACAAAATTATATCCTACGCGTAGAACTTCACAACCATTGCCAAAGATTTGACAGAAAACCATCACATGTAAGTACATGAGATCGAGAAGAAGCAAAGGACAGAACTTGGAGCCGAAACTTCATCAAAGATTGATGCTACCATCGTAAGATTTGATCGAATAGCATCTGGAACTGCCGGGAGAATAGCTTCTACCCAGTCGAGCACCACACCACTTCCAATCCATGTTACCTAAAATCACAGACCACGGGAGATCCATCATCCTAGCATCATTGAGTAACATCCTATTGTGAATTGCTGGAGATCTGAGATCCATAGCTATAAACTCTTAAAATCGAGAAAGAGCGGTTCTATTCTTCAGAGAGTACAGAAGAAACATCATCGCCTATAGAGTAAATGACATCACAACAATCGCTTGAAGCCCATGAGGGCTCTAAAGTACCATTACTCGGAGCACTCCTATTGATGAAGATAGAGCTGGTAATTACCTTCAATGTAAAGGTAGATGATAGCTTTCATCTCCTCTTTAGATAATCTGTATATCAATTTTGCAGATTTGCATATTGTGAACCATTCGTTGACGAGCAAATAGCATGGTTTGGAGATAGATCATCATCGACTTCTTTTAATGCCGAAAAAATATGGAGCCAATCAAATTCCGCCAGCACAACTCGAGTCACCGATAGAGCATCTGAGAGATCCGTGACAAAAGCGTCGCATGGAAATGTAAAGTATTGGGGGAGAACATGCTCGAGTTCGAAATGATACAACAACAATCCGATTGAAGAGCTTCATTGACGTTAGATCGATCCACCATCACAACTGGATATGCATATGTAATCTGATGCATTATGTTGCTCCATATGCTCAAAGGTGAACCACTAATCTTATCCTCTTCCTAATTAGAGCTGACCACCACTTCAGTTACATCATGTGCCATGTACGTGTAACATCGGGAAATTTGCAAATGACAACCTCAAACATTTCAACATTTGTGTATAGGTCCGATTATGGTGGAATCATGATGTTTATGTGTTGTTGGGAAATTTACAGGCTTGAACTTATAATGTTTTCATACTACATACAGATGCATGTCGAAGCAACTCACATGGTTTATAACGTGATTGCCGGAGCTTTTACATTCGCACCCGGCTCCTTTCCCTTTATTGCTCAGATATACTTATAGTTTTGTTTTATAACATCGAATCTCCTATACAGTACTATAGATAAATTCCAATATATTTGATATTAAATAAAATACATATATCAAAAACAAATCAATAATACTCTTAAATACTTAACAATCTACCTTATACTGTATTAAATTAGTTTTGAAAAATAAAAATATCTCTATTTTTAATAAATAAAAAATCATAAAAATTAATTTTTACTTTCAAAATTCATAAGAAAATCAAATATATACTAAGAAATTCTTGAGGTGATTAATATTACTTAATTATTCTAAAATGTTAACTCTCATAATATTTTTTTTGGATTATTTGGACGACATATTTTTTACTTTGGGTAACTTATTGTTGCACAGTGATAGCTGTAACCATCAAATATATGTAGCCATGGTGTCAAAATTTTCTTTTATTTGCATTTGTTGTTTATTCATAGTTTAGAACAATCATATCTTTTACTTATGTTTGGTGTTTATTTATAGTTTAGAACAAGTCATTTACATCTTATAGAATCATTTTCATGTAAAAAAACGTGTTGATGTTTTTATCTAGCTATGGCGATGTTATTTTCTTCTAGCAACCTTTTTGTTAAGATTTTTCATTTTTAGAATTTATTTAGAATATGAAGAGGCAATGACGTATAGACAGTACTAATACAATATTTGATAGTTTTTTTATTATTTTTTTTTGAAATATTTATTCTTCCTTGCATTAATATTGCTAATCTTTCGTTATCATGTAAATCAAAGTTGTGGTTTGGTTGTTTAATATATGTTTTGAATATGATGATATTTTAATAATATAGTTATAATATATTAACATCTTTTTGAATATGTTCGATAATTAATATTTTTAAAAAGATGTTGCAATAATATTGTTGATGTTAGCAATGTTATTGATAATGATACTATCATCTTCTATCGTTTATGCTATATATATGAAATCTTAACCTAATTTGGTTTTGTAATTTAAGCATATTTTTATATGTTTTCTAATGTGTACACAAGTAGAACATTATCCATATATTGTGACCTTCTCTTATATTTGTTTGCTTTTATTGATTATAAAAGTGGAATTGAATTTTGGTAATTTTTTAATAAATGTAATTGGTCTTATATCACCCTTTCATACTATTCTAATTCCCTTGAGTGATTTTACTTTAATAGTATTTCCAACTAGGAAACTAAACATAATTATGATAACATCCATTATTGCATCAATAGAAACTGTTTTCAATTGCATTGGCATACACGAAACTGCAATAATAATGTCCATATGCTCGCAGGAAAACCCTTCTTCAAGTAAGCATCCATTCATTGTATTTTGCATTATGTTTGCAATTTTACTTCAATTGATACATTTTAAATTTTCAAATCTATTTCAGGTATATAGATTATGATATTATCAAGTATTTTGGTCAATGGTTAATTTGAATACAATAAGCTGAATATATTAACTGTATTTTATTTATAGATATCCATTGTTGCCAAGAAGAATGTGTTCCTTCGAAAAAAGATATACCGTGCTAATAACATCTTTTTTATTAAATTTTCTTAATGAGAAACACGTCAGCTATTTTTTCTCATGTATTCTATTTTCTGAACAATTGTTACACTGTATATAATTTGACATACTAATTTATAAAAATTGGGAGATGTAACTACTATTTTTTTAATTTTTTTAGAATTATATACATGTGATTACAAACGTTTTCTTCTTTTGGAAATTATGAACTCATTTAGTGAGTTTGTTTAAAATGAATTTAATATTAACATTATTACTTATATCTTTACATAAAGAAATTTAAAATGTTAAGACGTGACTCATTACTTAATAAAAAATAACATTTAAAATTTTAGTATACAATCTATTCAAATATTTATTATACAAATAAAATATAATAAAAAATACTCAATAAAATAAAATTGAATATACATAAATAAACAATCAAAAAATATCAGAAACAGACTGAAGTAAATTAAACAAGATAACACAATGTCATGCAACTTCTGGTTAAAGAATTAAATTTTTTCACGTCAAACTTAATAACAGCAACAACCATTAAAAAGATAAAAAAATTCAATACATACAACGATAGAACTGAAAAAAAGATTATCAAACAAGCCAACTGAATATATCGAACTGACAACATAAATATGTCGACCATAAGGAAATTTTACATCAATAAGAAGTAATTAAATAATGAATTATAACCAATTGATCCAATGGAGAAAATATTTCATTTTATAATCATCTCAATCCGATAAGAGAATACCATAATATTCGATGCAGTTAATATGCTTCTACAATCGAACTCAATGGACCTAGACTATATTCAACCAATGAAGAAAGAGTGGGTTGAGGATAAAGTACCAATTCAATTTTGTAAAAAAAACGAATGCATACAATAATTTTAAAAAATAACTTAGATCAGAGGACACCATAATATTTCATGCAATTAATCTTATAAACTTCTACAATCAAACACAATGGGAAAAAATCAATTAATTTTTTTTGATGACATACAAAATACACCAATGATCACACTAGACTTTTGTAGATAAAGTTATTGATTATGCAATAGTAGCGAATTTGAGCCTCAAGCAATACGCTCAATAAAAACATGATAGAAAAAATTATTTCCACTTTTTGATCTCTGATGTTTGCAAATCACCTAATGTCAAATGGATTTATTTTTACTACACAATAATTGCAAGGAAAAAAATTAGACAATTTATATTGGTGCAATTCTTTCTTCTTTTACTCTGTATCACAAATCTTCATATTAAATTTCAGATGATTTTGTTTTTATTTCAATAAATTACTACATGCTAAATCTTAGTTTTTTTGTTTGCATGTCTACTTTTGTTGTGAAGCTTAATTATATTAGTTTGTTAAGCTTTTATGCCAATGTTATTGTATCTACATTCTTAAATATTTGCAATACAAATACACTACAAACACTCTTATGCATTAAATCTTTGAAGTTTTTATTTGTTTTCATGTCTACTGTTGGATGTAAGAATATTTTTGGATATTACAATAGGCATCTATTATTTAAAATAAATTTGGTATCTTGATAAAAAAACTTTTACTAATAGATTGTATGGTTCATAAAAAAATTAATCTTTTTAAAGCCAACTTCTACCATTTTTTACATTTTTTAAAGAAAGTATTAGAACCTAATCTCTTCCGCCGCAAAGCGCGGGTAACGTCCTAGTTGTAGTTAAACTTAGCAATGATTGATACATATTTTAACATATGTCAGATGATAAAATCTTTAACTTGTTATATTATACGTCGTTGCTAATTACAAAAACACGAGATAATATGGAAGCATGTAATATTTGATGTTATATATTTAAAATATGAAGTTATAACAATGAATATTCAAAAAAATATATGAACAAACTGATAAGGCATAAGGGCTAGGTTTTCTTTACATATCATTACTTGACACAAGAAGACCACTACCTGCAACAATGAAACAACGGGAAAAGTTAAAAGGTATGCTGAAATTATATAATTCAAAACATTATAACTATTGAATTTAAATTACTTAACTTCCTAAGCTTTGATGGCAATTCCCTTGCTTCTGTTATATCTATTTCTTCTTGTCTAGTTCTCTTGGAATTTTTCTGAGATTCCGTTATGAGGCTAAGCAACATAGAAATTTGTAAGGGAAAAACATATAAAAATAACATTTGTAAAAATATAAGAAACCAAGGACGTAATAACTTTGGATGTCACTGACCTATTGTCAGAGTTATTAGAGATCTGCCCTTCTTCCACAGATGTAATTGATGCTGCAGAGGATGATCCCTCACAAATATTACATGTTTATCATTGAAACAAAAAACATAAGTTAATTATCAAAAAAACATAAGTTAATATAATCATAATAATTTTATAATCATCATAAATAATTTTTTATTATTACCATGCAGATAGCGATTACTCGTTGCGGCATCTGAGATAATTTTAACAATTTTTTCTTGGACCTTTTTTTATCATGTGAACTGAGAATAACTCTGAAGTTAAATGCTTGTTCAATTAATGATTGAAATATATGACTTTTGAATTTGAAATGAGATTTGAGCATGAAATTCCTATAAGATTTGTAACTAATGTTCCAAATACAATGAAATTTGCATGTCCGCTTTCATCCTGAACAAAGAAGTTTAATTTGTACATGTTGAATTAACCATTATCATTTAATGATAAAACTAGTATATATTTTGGAAGTAAAGATAAGTGTAATTACCATGGCACAGGTACATATTCAACCGTACAACATCTGTCACACCAGAATTTATCTTCAAATTGTTTCAATGCAGCTTTACATTTATCAAATGATTGGTACCACCAACCATCAGAGGCATCAATACCCACCAAGGTTTCTCTATAGCTGAAAAGTGTATTCTATACAACATAGAATATAAGTTCTGCTTTAAATTTCTTATAAATATTGGAAACATGTCATTGGAGCTTTAAAAAAGTATTGCTTTTGAATTAATGGATAAAATCATTTGAAATCAATACTTGATACAATTTTGGTAAAAGGTTTTTCAATTATGCAATTATTTTTTTGTTATTCACAATTTCTTCTTCGTGGCTTATTGTTGTAAAACGTTGACTAGACATCAAGGTTGTAACATCAAGAGGATCCACACTATAAGTTTTATTCGATTTAATAGAATATTATAGGAGGGAAATGAAAAATTCATACATCAATACACACAAGAATAATATAATAGAAAGTGATATTTAACCTCTTGTGGAACTTTCTGACTTCTGGTATATCAAGATTCAGATAAAACTTCGTTACTGATGAAGAACAAAGACAAGATTGGCCTAAAAAAATTTGCAGCATTATATACACAGGATCAAGGTGAAATGCATTATTTAAGAAAGGAAAAATAATAGAAGATTATACCCATAAAAGTTTTGATTGTCATGCCTGCAAATACAACTATAACAGGTTTTGAGTGATCCAAAACAATATTTTCAGGAAATGAGTCAGCTATTTTCCCCCAAAGAGTGACCGATAATTTCTTATCACTAATTAATTGCAAAGGGTAAGCAATAAAGGATGAAAATTCACAAATTCATACAGAAGCATTACAAAGCATGCATATTTTCAAGGAAAATGTAGGTAGAAAGAAATAGTTAGAAGAATCTCAGATCTTGTATTTCTAAATTTTTCTTCTTTATCAACACATCTTTCACATAAGTATCACCAAGACGTCTAACTGATAATATGTGTCCCACAACATCTATAAAATAATAAAACAATGCATTAATTTTAAAATAAAATACAGAATCAATGACAAAAAATAAACATGTAAACTCTTATCATACCAGTTAAATGCAAGTCTTTATATATTTTGTTTGGGATTTCATCAAATGTAACAAAATTAAACTTGTAACGTGGGAGGTCATCACTTTCTTCATTAAGATGTGTAACAGAAGTTGTTTTTGTAAACCTCACCATAAGGTCACTTGTAACTATCCTGAAATTATTTTTGTTTGGACACACTATGAAGTCAGACAGAACATATGTCTCACCTTCGGAAGGACGATGCTTGAAGTAAGTTGCATCGTTATTTTTTATTGTTGCTTGCATTGCATTACCCTGGAGTTAATGATTTTACAAGTGAGATTCTAATTTTAACAGTTAACCTCTTCTAAGTAAATCTAATACAATAAACCACTGAAAATATTGAGTTTATAACTATTTAACTTTCAAATATTTAAATAAGCATACCGTTTCGTCAACAATAACAAAATCCACGCTCTTCAGTTCATCACCAAAATTAGGATTTAGGGAATCCCAAAGATGAACTATCCTAACTCGAATTTTAAATGCTCCCTTTGAACGTTTTAACGCTTAAATCTTGTTACAACCCATTTACAAAGTTTCCTTGCAAAAAAGGACACATGAAATTGTATGTCACACATTTATAAACTTGCAAAAAAATAAAGCAATACATTACTAATGGAAATAAACTAAATTGTACTTATTTAAGTAATATTTAAGTCGAAGTAACATCATATTTATTTAAATTATAATAACATATTTCATATAATAATTGTTTAGATTACATTAACATGATTGAAAGATTCAGAAATCAAAATTCTATATACTCATACCAATATGACATATCAAAACAATACATAAAAGCAAAAGAAAGCATGCAAATATTACACAAATAGAACCTATTTTAGTCTCCTAAATTCTGGAAAACTTCTTTATAAACAATATTCTGAGTATATCCTCGGAATTTTTCATCATCATTTTTTATGTAAACCTTTAGACCTTCTCTCGATGTAACACGAGAAATAGCACATAGAGTTGCCCATGACAGAACACAGGAACATGGAGATATAACCAATTTTTATTAAAGTTTGTCCTTGATTTTTATTTATTGTCATGGCATAACATATTCTAAGAGGAAATTGTTTGCGATGTAATATGAAAGGCCATTTTGTCTCTCTAACTTCAAAGGTAATTCGAGAAATGTAAACTTCCAATCCTTGATTATCACCACTGATAATGGTAGCTTCTATAATTCTGGATGTCAATTGGTTTATTATGAGTCTAGTCCCATTACAAAGATCGTTACTTTGATCGATATTCCTCAAGAGCATTATAGGTGCACCAATTTTCAACTTTAGTATATGATTAGGAATACCATTGAAAACCAAAGAATTAAGGAATTCAACTAGATATAACAAATCAACATCAACTTGATTCTTAGAATCTTTCCCTAATGAGTCACAACTTGTCGCGACCCCGATTCCCGGACCGTCGGATCCTTCCATATCCGGATCTGGTTACTCAGCACTAATTTATTCAGCAATCACAACTAACATTCAAAAACAGACTACGAATAAAAATACTCAGAAGAAAGTATTTCAACACTTTTCCATTCACAAAATAAAGTTCAAATGATACACTATCCCACTATAACCATTTACATGTACATCAGCTTGAAAGAAAAATATACAAAAGATTACTAACTACCTTAAAAAGTAAAGCTACTGTGGCTGGCTGAATGTCTAGTATGTAAGCTGGATGAATTTTTTTAAAGTCCTTGCGACGGCTCACCGATACCTGTTGGGTTTTCCATAAATCATAGGATAAAAATTAGCAAATGCTAAGTAACGAAGAAGAGAAAAGCAAATAAATTGTGTAATTTTTCAAAACTTGATATCACAAAATTTTAATTCCTTCTCATTAATTTAAGTCTTATTCCTTTCTATTCGACATCAGGGATTAGTCTAGGGGAATGACAACGCAAAAAGCCGAACGACTGAGGTAAAGGTATGAAATGAGGTCGTTGCGACCTCAGTCACTCGAATGCGTGTATCAAGAAAAATCAACCACTCACAGAGATAAAATCAATCAAAACAAAATGGAGCGGTCTAGCTATGTGATTAACCTGGTATAGCTCCCAGGGTCGAACACAAGGAGCACAGATTGGCTAAATAGCCTACGATGTAGTCAGAAATCCGAGGGAATCTTTTTTTAGTGGTTTTTATTTGTTTTTATATTTTTTTAGATTTTTTAAATGATGAGAAAATTAAAGAAGGCACACAGATAATGAACTTCAACAATTTATTTAAAGCATTAAAAATCAAGCAAAAATTCAAAGAAAAATGTTTTTATGTGTTTTATAATTTTTTTATGTTTTTGGTGAATTTTTGAGATTTTTCTGATGTTTATTTTATTTTCTAAAAATCAAACAATGCAACAAAGAAGAGGTACTGTCCAGCAAGGTTAGAAACTCAAAAATAAAATATTTAAGAGTTTCAATCAACCCTGGAGGTAATTTTCCTGTAAACTATGAAGAATAAGGAAAATTTAGGCACCCTAATTATTATTTTTGGATTTTTAATTTAATTTTTATAATTTTTATGGGTTTTTAGGGGTTTTTCAATTTTTAAGGTTTTTAAGTGATGAAAAATCACCAAAAATGGCTGGAAAATCAAACAGCAAGCAAACTATAATACCTAATTTTTTTAGAATTTTTGGTGGAGTTTTTATATTTTTTTGGTATTTTTAAAGTTAGACAGTGACTAAAAAGAGTGTTTTTGAATTTTTAAAAATACTAAATGAAAATAAAAATGTCCTCAAGAATCACAGAAATTACTACACCATGGCAGGAGCCATGTGTCGAAATTTCATTAGATTTGGAGGTGGGTTGATATTTATTCAAAAATGAAGAAGAGGGCACTATGCACAAGGACCAATGTGCAAATACCCGAAGATCTGGGGTCTCTGGTGCAAAATGCCCAGCAAGTCACGCGCGTGGCGCGTGGCTGGGGCACACAGGGACCAATTTGTAATAAAAACCAAGTCTCAGGGGCTTTTGATAACTCGTATCAAAAGCCCAGGGACATGGATGCAAAAACACCACTAAAATCCGCACATGCGCATAAACAAGGCTCACAGGGGTATAATTGCAATTACACAAAAAGATTCATGCATTCATTAACACTCCAGATCTACAGGACAATATATGTAAAAAGCCCAAACATACACGTGACGAAGCACGTGGTCACACACACACAGGGGCATACATGTAATTAAAATAAAGCACAAGGTCCTAACTGCAATTTACCCTACGCTAATAAAGTTTTAAAACTATTTACAGGACTGAAAAGAAAATAACAAACTACGAGGGGGCCCTACGATATTTACCCCTTTATTAGCCGACGGTCGGATAGGCGCCACGTGGTGATCGAACGGCTGGGATGGCGGCGCTCTTTCTCTCTTCTCTTCCTGGGCTCGATCGACGGTCGAGAGAGGGACACGTGGACGATCGAGTGGCTCTTGTGAATAGAGTCCCTCTCTCTCGGCTCTGACGGTCCAGATGGCTCCTCCGGATGATCGAATGGACGCTGCTCCTCCACAGATGAACGGCGAGGATTAGAACTGGAGCAGAGGGTGCATCGGACGGCTCTGGAAGATGGAGGAAGAACTCGACGCCGACGAACTTCGCCGACGTCCTGCGTGCGCTCCGATCCTCCTCAGCTGCTGCAAATGATCCGAACACGCTCCTGGTGCAGCCCCGCAGCTGGTAACGATGGCCGATGCCCCAGCCAAGCCCTGGAGGGACTCCGGCGAGGCTTGGCGGCGCGAAGCTCCGGTCTCAAGTGAAGAGAGGCTCAGGCACCTCTCTTTGAACCTGCAAAACAGCCAGAACGCTTCGCGGGTCGAGGGCAAAGTGCCTCGACCCAAGAAGGCGGAGTGAAGGTGGTCTGTGCGGTGTGGCGAACGAGCTCCGACGAGGTGGAGACGATGGAACTCGACTCCCAGCTCCGGGGCGAGCTGGGTTGAATGAGCGGGCGTAGAAGGTGCGTGGGGATACGGCGGAGATGACAGGGTGCTCCGATGATCGAAAGGGTACTCGAGATAGTCGGAATCAGGGAAGCACGGCGATGGGTCGATTTGGGCGAAATCCTAAATTAGATGAAACTAGAAGGAGCTAAGGTTACCTGGTGGCTGCAGTAGACTATGCTGGAGCTGCTCTTGCTCCTGGTCCTTGCCTCAAGGGCCGTCTCCTCCCGAGGCTCAAGCTCCAGATGGTAGTCGGAGCACGGCGGCGAAACGCGACCGGATCGATGGTCCTGCTCCTCTTCCTCGCTGCAACACCGGCTGGGGCAAGCTGTCACCTTGCTCGTCTCGATGGAGCTCACTGGAGAGAGAGTGGATAGCCAAAGATGAGGCGCGGAGGCGGCGGAGGTCGGGATATATATGGTGACAGGTGCGATTAGGGTTGAGTGGAGACAGCGATGGAAGGCGTTGATTTCATGGCGAAAGATCGGGCGAGGATGAGGGATGATCGGCGAAGAATCCGGGCACGGGGTTCGCGTGGGAGACAGCCTGGAGATGCGTGGAAAAATCGGCGAAGGCGGGGCGGCACGCATCTTCCAGAAAAGGAAGGAGTCCGCGGGGGAGTTGACCGGGGTCAACAATCCCCCGTGGACCAATCAGAAGCTGCCACGTGTATTTAATTTTTGTTTATTTATTTTAAGGTAGAAATAGGCCGAATTAAAGAAAACTCAAAACATGAAATGTTTTTCTTTTATTTTTTTCTATTTTTTGGTGATTTTTAATTAATTTTTGGAAATAAAAATAGGGTAGCTATGTATATAGGTATATGTACACTATATGGATTTTTATTTTTGATTTTTTATTTGTTATTTTTATGTATTTTTATGCTCATTTTGTATTTTATTTATTTACATCATAAAATATGGAATAAAATGGTATTTTTATTTTATTTTAATTATTTATACACAAGGGTGAAATAAATAATCGTATACATTTATATACATGGTATTTATACAATGTATTTTTGTATTTTTCATTTTGTAATTTTTATTTGATTTTTGTTTTGTTTCTTGTTATTTTATGTATTTACCATATGTAACATAGAATATTTACAAAAAGTTTAGAAAATACTTTTATTTATTTATAGGGTTAAATAAATAAAGGATGATGGTCTACACATGGTGAAAGGGCATTTTTGAATTTTTGATTTTTAAATTTTTATTTTGTTTTTAATAAAATATACACACAATATGTACAAGCATATTTTTGGGTGAGGAAAATATAATTTTATGTATTTACAGAAGTATATACACATGAGCTCCTATCTCCCTCTACTTTGGCTTTTATGCGGTCAGGCCCATGCTGAGCCCTCCCTTGGGTTAGGTTGCTCAATATTTATTCTAAATATTTCCCTCTTTTTCTTTTTGCTCTTTATTCTTTTATTTTGTGCACAAAAACATGCTAATTATAGGTTTTTACACAATGCATGCTTTTGGTAATTATTTGTATTTACATATATCTACATGTATTTGCAAAGGTTTTTGTAGCTAAAATAGAAGAATAAAGAGTGATGAATGGGTATTCATCACCCCCCTATGCTTAACTTTGCTAGTCCCTTAGCAAACACTTATTTGAAAAAGAAGTGAAAAAGAAAAAGAAAAAGAAAAAGAGAAAGAGGATGTACATGGATCAAGGTTAACTTATTAAATTTTCCTTCATTAAATTGAAATATGGAGCTCGATCAGATCTTTGGATTATTAATGTGTCGGAACCTTATTTGGACTTAAGCTTAAAACTCAACAGCCTCCAAGTTCCACCAATCTATGGGCAAGACTCCTCAATAAACCAGATCAGAACAAGTCTACATACACAAACTCTGATGACCATGAATCTTTCCTTGCGGTGTAGGTGATATGTGGCTCCCCACCTCAGAAGTAACAAAGAAACAACCTCCCTCAACCTGGTAACTCTAATGCCTCAGTCTAGCAACTCTTTCCTCGAGAAGCGGGGTATTCCCTTCTAAGTTCAAGTGCAACCGGCTCAAGAAGAGGGGGTAGAAGTATAGAGTTTTGGAAGCTTAGCCAGTGTAGCTAAGTCTCCCGCTGCAAGCTTCATGAGATGTAACATGGATACCATAAGCTTTTGCTTTATACTCCGGTGGGGTTATTAAATTTTCAATCCGACCCACCACTTTTTTGGAGTTCTTTTTGTATTTTTGCATATATATATATTTTTTTTTCAAGAACTTCTGTACAACATATCTACATGGTGCAGCATATATAAGAAATTTCCCCTTGAGCCAGTAGACTATCCCTCTTTTGAAGCTTTATTGCAACCCACAGCTTCTGTCTTTAGCTTTCAACACCACTAGACCAAGTTGAGGTGCACTTCCTTCACTATAAGAAGAAGAGAGGTTCCGCCTAGAAGTACTACCCTCATATGCTACCCCAAGCCAAAGGAAACTGCCTCCTCACCACCTCATCCGTGGAGAGCCATGTGTAAAGTGCAGGTGCAAGTGAAGCCATTGTCTCTGAGAGTCATGCGTGTGTTGTTAAGTGCTCTACTTAGGCTCATCAAGATGACATATGCTCATAGCCTAGTGGACTCAAAGAATTAAGTCCTTATGGACCTTAAAAGCCTTAACCCTAAGTCCTACAAGGTTCCTCTTGAAGTTAAGTGGATTAAGATCTTATTCAAGCTCCATTTCTCAATTTAATTCCAGGCTTAGTTTAAATGTCAACTCTCATCCAGGAAAAACTATATACATATATGTACACAAGATGCTATTTAAAAATTTTTTACAATCATGCAAAATTTTTGAAAAATGTTTTGTAATCATGAATGATGCATGAGGTGCAAGTTTTGCAAACTGATATTCACAATCTTTTACACAAGATTTTTGCAAACTTTTGATTTTCAAAACATTTTGGAAAAATTTTGTACTATATACATAATTTTGATACAAAATATTTACACAAGCTTTACACAAAAGATTTTTGAAATCATTTTTACAAAAATACTTTATACACTAGCTATGTATGTGCAAGAATAAAAGAGGTTTATGTACATGAAAATTTTTTAAATTTTTGTGATTTTTAGCCATTTTATTTGTTAACACACTCACACAAAGTACGAGTTATGGCTAAAGTATATATGAAATATATACACACCCCCCCTATACTTAGCTCGAACGATGTCCTCAGAGCGATCAAGAGCGATGAAGAAGACATAACTCGTGCTTAGTAAAAGGGAAGTGAAAAGGAATGTCTAAGTACAGGAACGAATAAATGAATAAAATGAGAGGAACTCGGTGGTCTCCCCCTATACTTAGGATTAACTAATCCTAAGTATAGAAAGCTGTACATGAAGGGAAAGCCGAGTGAAGAATATACAGAATCTGCCCCCCCTATACTTAGGGTAAAATATCCTTAAGTATAGGCAGCAAAAACAAGAGCAGAAAGAATGAAAAGAATACTCTCAGGTCCGACATCCCCCCTATACTTAGGGTAAAGTACACCCTAAGTATAGCATAATCATAAGATGAGAGACGGGATGTGGGACTAAAGAATAGAATGATATGGACAACTGGATCTATACAGGCGGAGGAACAGTGAAAATCAGGCGTGAGATGTAAAAGATGTGAGTCAAAAGACCACATCTCACGCAAAATGAATAGCGGCAATAATAACGTCCCGCGGCTCATGATCTAGAAATGGTTTGAGCCGCTGGCCGTTCACTCGGAAGGTACTCTCAGAAGATAACTCAGATATATCAATGCTACCGTTATCGTGTACCTTTCTGACCAAATAGGGTCCTTTCCATTTGCTCTGTAGCTTCCCTGGAAATAATCTAAGCCTCGCATCAAACAGCCATACTTTCTGTCCAATCTCAAAATGCTTGTGGCTGATATGAGAATCATGCCACTCTTTGACTTTCTCCTTATAATGTAGGCTGCTTGAGAAAGCTGCATCTCTAAGCTCTTCCAATGCGGCTAACTCTGCCCTCCTCTGGTCTCCTATACCATCTGGATCCATCAATATGTCTGTAACTGCCCAGAGTGACTTGTGCCTCAGCTCAACTGGTAGGTGACAGGGCTTGCCATACACGAGGCGAAAGGGAGATGTGCCCAAAGGTGTCTTGAAAGACGTCCTATATGCCCATAAGACCGAGTCCAATAGCTGTGACCAATCCTTTCGGTCAGGGCGGACGACTTTCTGCAGAATCGTCTTGATCTCCCTATTCGACACTTCGGCTAGACCATTTGTCTGTGGATGGTATGGTGTAGCAACACGATGGTCTATGCCGAACTCGGTAGCAAGTGCCTTCACCTGGTCGTTGATGAAGTGAGACCCCCCATCAGAAATAAGAACTCGTGGAACCCCGAACCGCGTGATGATGTGCTTCCTCAAAAATCTGCAAACTGTCCTTGCATCAGCGGCTCGGGTGGGGATAGCCTCCACCCAACGACTCACATAATCTACGGCCAACAGAATGTACTCGAATCCCTGACTCTTAGGGAATGGACCCATGAAATCGATGCCCCATGCGTCAAAAACCTCACAGAAGTGAATGGGCTGCATCGGCATCATATCACGTTGTCCACAAGTGCCCATCCTCTGACAGTCAGTACACCTCTTCACGAACTCATCTGAGTCCTTGAAGAGGGTAGGCCACCACAAACCGGACTGGAGCACTTTCTGTGCCGTTCTCCTCCCCGAATGATGTCCTCCTGCCTCAAGCTTGTGGCAGTAAGTGAGGACGCTATGGTGTTCCTCCTGAGGAATACACCGACGCCAGACGCTATCCCCTCCTTCGTGGTAAAGGATGGGATCCTCCCAATGGTAAGACTTGGCCTTCGCAAGGAAGGTCTCAAGCCTCTGCCTGGGCCAATCTTGTGGGACTTTCCCAACAACGAGAAAGTTCACAATATCGGCATACCATGGGAGTGAGGCGATAGCAAGGATCGCCTCATCTGGGAAGGTATCTCTGATCGGATCAATCTGCTCTGTCTCCTCAGGCTGCTCTAATCGGGATAAATGGTCCGCCACCACATTCTTGACTCCAGGCTTATCCTTGATCTCAATGTCGAACTCCTGGAGTAGAAGGATCCATCTAGTAAGTCTGGCTTTGGCATCCTTCTTTGACATAAGGTACCTGATGGCGGTGTGATCAGTATACAAAGTCACTCTAGATCCAATGATATACGATCTGAATTTATCTAGGGCAAACACTACTGCTAGCAACTCCTTTTCTGTGACTGTATAATTCCGCTGGGCGGAATCCAATGTGCGGCTAGCATAGTGTATGGCAAATGGCACTCCATCCCTCCTCTGTCCTAGCACGGCCCCTACGGCAAAATCAGAGGCGTCCGTCATGATCTCGAACGGGAGAGACCAATCGGGTGGCTGAAGGACAGGAGCCTCAATAACACATTGCTGGAGAGTTTCAAAGGACGAAAGACACTTGTCATCGACAAGGAACTCGGTGTCTTTCGTCAAGAGGTCAGTCAACGGTCGGGCAATCTTGCTGAAATCATGAATGAATCTCCTATAAAAACCAACGTGCCCCAGAAATGACCGTAACTGCTTCAGATTGGACGGCGGTGTGAGTTTTCTAATGACATCGACCTTGGCCGGATCAACCTCCATGCCTCTGTTGGAGATGATGTGGCCAAGCACCGTCCCTTGAGTCACCATGAAGTGACTCTTCTCCCAAGACAGAACCAAGCGGGTAGCAATACATCGCTGGAGCACTCGGTTTAGGCAGTCAAGACAGGAATCGAATCCGTCGCCGTAAACCGAGAAGTCGTCCATGAAGACCTCCAAACACTCCCCTACCATGTCCGAAAATATCGACAGCATGCATCTCTGAAAAGTCGCAGGGGCGTTACATAGCCCAAATGGCATGCGTCGAAAAGCGTATGTACCGAAGGGACAGGTAAAGGTGGTCTTCTCCTGATCCTCAGGAGCGATGGCCACCTGGTTGTAGCCCGAGTACCCATATAGGAAGCAATAATGGCTCTTCCCTGCCAGTCTCTCTATGATCTGATCAATAAAAGGCAGGGGGAAATGGTCCTTCTTGGTGGCCTGGTTGAGTTTTCTGTAGTCAACACAGACCCGCCAAGAGGTGGGTACTCGTGTAGCAATCTCCTCTCCCGACTCACTGATCACAGTCGTGATGCCCATCTTCTTGGGCACCACATGCAAGGGGCTAACCCACTTGGAGTCGGAAATGGGATAAATAAAATCTGCACTCCACCATTTTGATATTTCCTTCATAAAACCTCTCTTAGGTTGGGGTTCAGTCGCCGCTAGAACTCACGCGACGGCTTTGCCCCTTCCTCGAGATAGATATGGTGGGAGCACAACGAGGGACTAATCCCATGGAGATCTGCTACGCTCCATCCAATTGCCTTGCGGTTCTTTTCAAGAACCTCCATCAGACGGGATTCTTGCTCTCCAGTCAGATCGGCAGAGATGATGACTGGGTACATCTCAGACTCTCCCGCAAGGAATCTATACTTCAACGAAGTAGGGAGCGGCTTTAGCTCTGGACAGCTGGGTGCTGGCAAATCTGGCTTCTGAAGAAGATGTGTGTATGCGGACAATTCTGCCAAATCTACCTGGGAAAATGATAAAGAACTCTCACAAACTGGATCTGGAGAAGGCGGGTCCTCTGCATTGTCTCTGATCTGTTCTGCCTCTACCTCCTCCTCTATAGGCTCAGGTGGATCCAGATCTGGCATCTGATCATCACAATCTGCCCAATCAGATTCTGAATCCGAGGGATCTGTATCAACTGCGGTGGCATCAGTACCACCGTAGAGCAGGGTGGCTTCACTACCACCATCACTGAAAATCGTGTCGCGATCAAGGTCCGACTCTGCTGACTCAATAGTATCCTGAACCAGGGTTGTGCTCTCCAGACTATCCTCTGCTATCATCTCTGCATCAGCTGTATCTGAGTATGAGAGGATGGTCTGTGCTGCAGGATCTGCCCAAATTGCCTCATCATCTGTGATCACAAAATCACAGTCCTGGTGGATGTCTGGCTCTGCGTCTGTCAGCTGCTCTGAATCTGTACTGCCATGTGAGCGGGATCTATCTCTGGTTCTGTGGTCCTCGACCGTCTCTATTTGTATACTCTCGCCCTGGACGCGAAAGTACACCTTCCCGCTATCATGATCAGTCACCGCCTTGGCTGTGGCCAAGAACGGACGACCAAGGATGATGGGGGTATCGGCCACTGATTCAGGGATCTCCATGTCCAACACTACGAAGTCCACGGGGAATTGCAAACCCTGAATAGTGACGATAACGTCTCGTAGCAACCCCTTCGGCCTCTTGACAGATCGATCAGCGAACTGAAGGACTGTCCTGCTCTGTCGAAGAGTGCCCAACTCGAAGTGGTCGAGAAGGGCTGCCGGAAGTAGGTTGATCGAAGATCCGCTATCTAAAAGAGTACGGTCGAACCACTGCTCTCTGATCTGGCATCTGACATACGGGGCCCCTAGATCTGGCCTCTTAGTCGGCAGATGGTTCTGGATCGCGAAGCACGTGGCTTTGGTCAGCACATGGATCTCTGCGGTCTTGTTCCTCTTCTTCCTCCTGACTGTGGTCCTATCTCTTAGGGATCGCTGAAGAAGAGGAATGTGCTGCAAAGCCTCATTGAGGGTCAGCTGGATGTGAAATCGGTCTATCATGCCCTGGCTGAACTCCTCCTGCTCTCTCTTTTTTGGATCTTTTTCTTTTTTCTTCCCCTTCCTCAATTCAAGGGCTCTAGGAAAGGGGATCACAGGGTCCTTCTCCGATGAAGGACTAGGAATAGGCCTAGACGGTTCGATGACCGGATCCTCACAAACATCATTCACCACAGTGGGATCAGAAGAAACTAAACCTTTTCCTTTATTCAAATTAGAGTTCTGAGATACATTCATGCGAGGAAAGACAACATTTCTATCAGAATAAATGTTGGTGGCGTCAGTACCACCTCTAGCTGGCTCTACAACTAGACGTCTTGCGGCCTCAGTACCGCAGGCTGGCTCGGCTCTGCTGGTGGCGTCAGTACCACCTCCTCGATGTGGTGAAACGGCGACCTCAGTATCGCCGGTGGAATCAGCATCTCGGGTGGCATCAGTACCACCGTCATCATGATGTGCGGCTTCAGTACCGCTCTCCTCTTCCTCACCTGGCGCTCTAGATGATTCCTCGTGTTGTCGCTAAGATGAGGCGCCGCCTGCTGGTCTTCTACCGCTCCTAAGTGTAACAAAATCAGCATCAAATATATTCGATGACATATCATCAAATGAGTTATTAGGAGTGGTAGGCTCAGTGTGAACTACCTGCTCAGATTTCCTCTTCAAGCTATTCGGATTAGGCTCGATCTGTGCAGGGATGGCAGCCTTCCCTCTCATCAGGTCCCGCATCTCCTGGCGGAACTCGTCCATCTCCCGTCTAAATGTAGCCTGCTGCTCTGTGAAGAGGCGGGCTAGATCATCCATGGCGGGGCTCTCATGGGAGCCCGACGGGTTGCCTCTCTGATAATGAGGCTGCTGGACCTGATGCTGCTGCTGGTGAGATGGGTAAGAGGAAGGATGCTGCTGCTGGTGAGCTTGCTGCTCACGTCTCCAATTCTGTCCCTGCTGCTGGTAGGGACGAGGTACGAAGGATGATGGCTGGTGTGGTTGGTATGCTGGGGGCTGCTGGTGATCTCTCTGCTGGGAGTACTGCCCTCCCTGACCGGCTGGCTGTTGTTGGGACTGGTTACCCCCATTCCCCCACCTGAATCCGGGATGGTCTCGTCGGATTCCAGGTTGAGGACGGTCATACCAAATCCCGTTGACATCCATCAACGGCTCAGCATCGAAGGAGTCTGGCGGCAGTGCTGCTAGAGGTTGATCCGGCTGATATACCACCATCTGTAAGTCTGGAGATGGTGGTGACTGGTAAGAGGGCTGCTGCTGCTGGTACGGCTCCACCTGTACAAGGTGAACTTGTCTAGGCTGCTGCAAGGAGCTGGAGCGCTGGGACGAGCTGCGGCTGCCGCCGGAATCGCCTCGCGACAGAAGACGGGGCTGAGGAGCCGTCTGTGCCTCCTGAAGACACAAGAGCTGGGTCTTCATGTCGCTCAGAGTTTGTGCCATTTGCTCCATCTGAGTTATGCCCTGGCACTGCTTCTTCTCTATTATTTCCATGCGGTCCAATTTCTCGCTGATAATCCCCATTTCCGCAGCGGCCGACTCTGCCTGTGCGGCTGCAACTGTGGATGAACTGGATGGACCTGCATCAACCCGTGCTATCCGCTGATACTGCACGGGTCCTGGCGGCTGCTGAGATCTCTGGGTGTACAACCGAGTCTGGGACATCACCATGTAATTTTCTGCCATCTCCTCGTAGATGGCCCAGACTTGGTTGTGGTCCTTGGCAAAGTAGGACCGCCGCAAGAAGCATTCGCCAGACCCTGAAGCTCTGGCGTCATCCCACTAAAGAAGCTTTGAACTAGGTTCGGCTTCGAAATGTCGTGGTGTGGGCATCTATCCAGAAGCTCTCTGAACCTCTCCCATGCCTCGTGAAACTGCTCGTTAGGGAGCATGGAGAAGTTGTTGATCAGGGCCCTCGCTGCATTCGTCCGTCCGAGTGGATAGTACTTGTTTAAGTACTCGGTGCGGAGCTGCTCCCAGGTGTAGACAAACTTCCCTAGATGTTTCAGCCAGGCGGCTGCTCTATCTGCCAGTGAAAAAGGGAAGGCCATCATCCGAATCGTATCTTGGTCCACATGACGGTCGTGGACAGTGCTGCAGATCATCAAAAACTCCTGGAGATGGAGATGGGGCTCCTCAGTGGCAAGTCCGTGAAAATGAGGAAGCATCTGCAGGGTGTTCGGAGGGAACTTGAAATCCCCCACGATGGCCGGCACCACCACCCAATGGTGCATCAGTGTAGATCCGGGGTTGTGTAACTCCCGCATCGGTCTCGGTGGTCCTGCTCCGGCTGCGGCTGCCGCTGCGGCAGCTGCTGCTGCAGCTGCTGCTGCCTCTGCATCAGCGTCAGGAATGTCCTCAGGCTCGCTCGGCTCGTCTCGCTCTCTGAGTCGCTCCAACTCCCTTCTCATCTCGATCATGAATGCCCCTTGATCGCGTAACTGCTGCTGAACTGTCTCTAATGATGCGATCAGGGTGGAGTTGATCGCCCCTTGGTCAAATACAACATGCTGCTCTCCCTGCTGACCTCCGGGGTAATTGTCTGCTCTGACGGCCATACCGACGTCTGCAAAATCAGATGAGCCCAACTCAGGTTCTGTCAAATCAATTCGTCTTTCCTCGGGCTCATGTCTCTCAGTAGCAAAAGAAAGGGGGTCGAGGGGGAACAGGGTGGAATCGTACTCGGGCCCGGAGGGCTGGTCTTGACTCTCACGGGCCAACCTAGATGATGGAGTAGACGCGCCTGAAAGCGGTGCAGCCAGAGGCTGCCTAAGAGATCGTCTACCCATCATCGTGATCTTGGCGAGTTGGGCGGATGGGATCTGGAGAAAATATGATCGCAAAGCAAACCCCCGGTTCACCAACGCAACACAATCTGAAGACCGTGAAAGCTCGGTCAATTTATCTTGTCAATTTTATTTGGTGAACACACAAAATATCAGAGCGCTTACGTGACCTGTTAGGATACCCGATGCTACTTCAACCGACTGGCCCGCACGGAAGAGTCGGTAGTCAGCTAGAAATAACACCGGAGGGTTCTACCTAGGGTGCGGGTCACTCTCTCGCGCATCCAAACCATACAAGGAGGGGGTTGCTCTCCCCAAGACAAATTTTTAATGTGAGTGTCTTTTAGGGTCAATAATGTTATCCAGTCCCAATTTTTTTGTTTTTCTTTTTAATTAATTTTTTTTTTCAAAATAAATACAAGCGGCCTAACGGTTTTTCCGATTCTCCTGATGATTAAGCCAAAAACAGAGGGAGAAGACGAAAAAGCCGATGCGCGAAGAAATCAATGATGCATGCAGAGAAAAAAAATGCGTACCTTGTCTCCAGCACTCTACATGCAAGTGATCCGCGCAGAATTTAAAGACAGAACAAAACTACCTAAATGGTGCAACGGGAAAAACCGGCCTTAGACAAGCAACTTCTATTGATCGTGAAGAACAATAGTTAGCTAACCGAATCGAGTCCGGAGTCCGATCTTGGGAGTCACTCGGTGCCCGCCACAACGGGTCCTGCCAGCGCTGTATGTGACTCCTCACGGCACGTGGTCTCAAATCCAATTAAACTAACTTTTTCAGTGAATTTTATTAAGGTCCAATTACGTTCTATAGGAACAGATATTCTATTAGGTGTGGGGCCTTAAAAATTTACGTCACAAGCAAAAGAAATTCCTAAATCTAGGGGCTCGAGAAAAACCGCGTAAACACCGGAAAAGGCAGCTAGCTATAAAAACCGCAGAAAAAGCCGCGAAAATCCAAATGGGTCCCCCGAGCACACCGGTGCTCGGCGAAACAGACCCGCTAAGTTACAAGTGTCCACAGTTCAAAGTCTAAGTTATTACAAAAATATTGTTCTCTATCTCTCTCTAAATAGAAAATTTCTTCTCCTCTCTCTCTTCCTCCTGCGCGGGTCCTCTAAATAGTAAGCTCCAAGTCGTCCAAGCAGTACCTCGCACAAGAATCAAAGAGAGAAGGTCAGAAAACAATAATAATATAGAGAGAGACAATATGGAAAAATGACTACAAAGCCGTGCTCCCCGGCAACGGCGCCATTCTGACAACGCAAAAAGCCGAACGACTGAGGTAAAGGTATGAACGGCGCCATTTTGAATTTGAAATGAGATTTGAGCATGAAATTCCTATAAGATTTGTAACTAATGTTCCAAATACAATGAAATTTGCATGTCCGCTTTCATCCTGAACAAAGAAGTTTAATTTGTACATGTTGAATTAACCATTATCATTTAATGATAAAACTAGTATATATTTTGGAAGTAAAGATAAGTGTAATTACCATGGCACAGGTACATATTCAACCGTACAACATCTGTCACACCAGAATTTATCTTCAAATTGTTTCAATGCAGCTTTACATTTATCAAATGATTGGTACCACCAACCATCAGAGGCATCAATACCCACCAAGGTTTCTCTATAGCTGAAAAGTGTATTCTATACAACATAGAATATAAGTTCTGCTTTAAATTTCTTATAAATATTGGAAACATGTCATTGGAGCTTTAAAAAAGTATTGCTTTTGAATTAATGGATAAAATCATTTGAAATCAATACTTGATACAATTTTGGTAAAAGGTTTTTCAATTATGCAATTATTTTTTTGTTATTCACAATTTCTTCTTCGTGGCTTATTGTTGTAAAACGTTGACTAGACATCAAGGTTGTAACATCAAGAGGATCCACACTATAAGTTTTATTCGATTTAATAGAATATTATAGGAGGGAAATGAAAAATTCATACATCAATACACACAAGAATAATATAATAGAAAGTGATATTTAACCTCTTGTGGAACTTTCTGACTTCTGGTATATCAAGATTCAGATAAAACTTCGTTACTGATGAAGAACAAAGACAAGATTGGCCTAAAAAAATTTGCAGCATTATATACACAGGATCAAGGTGAAATGCATTATTTAAGAAAGGAAAAATAATAGAAGATTATACCCATAAAAGTTTTGATTGTCATGCCTGCAAATACAACTATAACAGGTTTTGAGTGATCCAAAACAATATTTTCAGGAAATGAGTCAGCTATTTTCCCCCAAAGAGTGACCGATAATTTCTTATCACTAATTAATTGCAAAGGGTAAGCAATAAAGGATGAAAATTCACAAATTCATACAGAAGCATTACAAAGCATGCATATTTTCAAGGAAAATGTAGGTAGAAAGAAATAGTTAGAAGAATCTCAGATCTTGTATTTCTAAATTTTTCTTCTTTATCAACACATCTTTCACATAAGTATCACCAAGACGTCTAAATGATAATATGTGTCCCACAACATCTATAAAATAATAAAACAATGCATTAATTTTAAAATAAAATACAGAATCAATGACAAAAAATAAACATGTAAACTCTTATCATACCAGTTAAATGCAAGTCTTTATATATTTTGTTTGGGATTTCATCAAATGTAACAAAATTAAACTTGTAACGTGGGAGGTCATCACTTTCTTCATTAAGATGTGTAACAGAAGTTGTTTTTGTAAACCTCACCATAAGGTCACTTGTAACTATCCTGAAATTATTTTTGTTTGGACACACTATGAAGTCAGACAGAACATATGTCTCACCTTCGGAAGGACGATGCTTGAAGTAAGTTGCATCGTTATTTTTTATTGTTGCTTGCATTGCATTACCCTGGAGTTAATGATTTTACAAGTGAGATTCTAATTTTAACAGTTAACCTCTTCTAAGTAAATCTAATACAATAAACCACTGAAAATATTGAGTTTATAACTATTTAACTTTCAAATATTTAAATAAGCATACCGTTTCGTCAACAATAACAAAATCCACGCTCTTCAGTTCATCACCAAAATTAGGATTTAGGGAATCCCAAAGATGAACTATCCTAACTCGAATTTTAAATGCTCCCTTTGAACGTTTTAACGCTTAAATCTTGTTACAACCCATTTACAAAGTTTCCTTGCAAAAAAGGACACATGAAATTGTATGTCACACATTTATAAACTTGCAAAAAAATAAAGCAATACATTACTAATGGAAATAAACTAAATTGTACTTATTTAAGTAATATTTAAGTCGAAGTAACATCATATTTATTTAAATTATAATAACATATTTCATATAATAATTGTTTAGATTACATTAACATGATTGAAAGATTCAGAAATCAAAATTCTATATACTCATACCAATATGACATATCAAAACAATACATAAAAGCAAAAGAAAGCATGCAAATATTACACAAATAGAACCTATTTTAGTCTCCTAAATTCTGGAAAACTTCTTTATAAACAATATTCTGAGTATATCCTCGGAATTTTTCATCATCATTTTTTATGTAAACCTTTAGACCTTCTCTCGATGTAACACGAGAAATAGCACATAGAGTTGCCCATGACAGAACACAGGAACATGGAGATATAACCAATTTTTATTAAAGTTTGTCCTTGATTTTTATTTATTGTCATGGCATAACATATTCTAAGAGGAAATTGTTTGCGATGTAATATGAAAGGCCATTTTGTCTCTCTAACTTCAAAGGTAATTCGAGAAATGTAAACTTCCAATCCTTGATTATCACCACTGATAATGGTAGCTTCTATAATTCTGGATGTCAATTGGTTTATTATGAGTCTAGTCCCATTACAAAGATCGTTACTTTGATCGATATTCCTCAAGAGCATTATAGGTGCACCAATTTTCAACTTTAGTATATGATTAGGAATACCATTGAAAACCAAAGAATTAAGGAATTCAACTAGATATAACAAATCAACATCAACTTGATTCTTAGAATCTTTCCCTAATGAGTCACAACTTGTCGCGACCCCGATTCCCGGACCGTCGGATCCTTCCATATCCGGATCTGGTTACTCAGCACTAATTTATTCAGCAATCACAACTAACATTCAAAAACAGACTACGAATAAAAATACTCAGAAGAAAGTATTTCAACACTTTTCCATTCACAAAATAAAGTTCAAATGATACACTATCCCACTATAACCATTTACATGTACATCAGCTTGAAAGAAAAATATACAAAAGATTACTAACTACCTTAAAAAGTAAAGCTACTGTGGCTGGCTGAATGTCTAGTATGTAAGCTGGATGAATTTTTTTAAAGTCCTTGCGACGGCTCACCGATACCTGTTGGGTTTTCCATAAATCATAGGATAAAAATTAGCAAATGCTAAGTAACGAAGAAGAGAAAAGCAAATAAATTGTGTAATTTTTCAAAACTTGATATCACAAAATTTTAATTCCTTCTCATTAATTTAAGTCTTATTCCTTTCTATTCGACATCAGGGATTAGTCTAGGGGAATGACAACGCAAAAAGCCGAACGACTGAGGTAAAGGTATGAAATGAGGTCGTTGCGACCTCAGTCACTCGAATGCGTGTATCAAGAAAAATCAACCACTCACAGAGATAAAATCAATCAAAACAAAATGGAGCGGTCTAGCTATGTGATTAACCTGGTATAGCTCCCAGGGTCGAACACAAGGAGCACAGATTGGCTAAATAGCCTACGATGTAGTCAGAAATCCGAGGGAATCTTTTTTTAGTGGTTTTTATTTGTTTTTATATTTTTTTAGATTTTTTAAATGATGAGAAAATTAAAGAAGGCACACAGATAATGAACTTCAACAATTTATTTAAAGCATTAAAAATCAAGCAAAAATTCAAAGAAAAATGTTTTTATGTGTTTTATAATTTTTTTATGTTTTTGGTGAATTTTTGAGATTTTTCTGATGTTTATTTTATTTTCTAAAAATCAAACAATGCAACAAAGAAGAGGTACTGTCCAGCAAGGTTAGAAACTCAAAAATAAAATATTTAAGAGTTTCAATCAACCCTGGAGGTAATTTTCCTGTAAACTATGAAGAATAAGGAAAATTTAGGCACCCTAATTATTATTTTTGGATTTTTAATTTAATTTTTATAATTTTTATGGGTTTTTAGGGGTTTTTCAATTTTTAAGGTTTTTAAGTGATGAAAAATCACCAAAAATGGCTGGAAAATCAAACAGCAAGCAAACTATAATACCTAATTTTTTTAGAATTTTTGGTGGAGTTTTTATATTTTTTTGGTATTTTTAAAGTTAGACAGTGACTAAAAAGAGTGTTTTTGAATTTTTAAAAATACTAAATGAAAATAAAAATGTCCTCAAGAATCACAGAAATTACTACACCATGGCAGGAGCCATGTGTCGAAATTTCATTAGATTTGGAGGTGGGTTGATATTTATTCAAAAATGAAGAAGAGGGCACTATGCACAAGGACCAATGTGCAAATACCCGAAGATCTGGGGTCTCTGGTGCAAAATGCCCAGCAAGTCACGCGCGTGGCGCGTGGCTGGGGCACACAGGGACCAATTTGTAATAAAAACCAAGTCTCAGGGGCTTTTGATAACTCGTATCAAAAGCCTAGGGACATGGATGCAAAAACACCACTAAAATCCGCACATGCGCATAAACAAGGCTCACAGGGGTATAATTGCAATTACACAAAAAGATTCATGCATTCATTAACACTCCAGATCTACAGGACAATATATGTAAAAAGCCCAAACATACACGTGACGAAGCACGTGGTCACACACACACAGGGGCATACATGTAATTAAAATAAAGCACAAGGTCCTAACTGCAATTTACCCTACGCTAATAAAGTTTTAAAACTATTTACAGGACTGAAAAGAAAATAACAAACTACGAGGGGGCCCTACGATATTTACCCCTTTATTAGCCGACGGTCGGATAGGCGCCACGTGGTGATCGAACGGCTGGGATGGCGGCGCTCTTTCTCTCTTCTCTTCCTGGGCTCGATCGACGGTCGAGAGAGGGACACGTGGACGATCGAGTGGCTCTTGTGAATAGAGTCCCTCTCTCTCGGCTCTGACGGTCCAGATGGCTCCTCCGGATGATCGAATGGACGCTGCTCCTCCACAGATGAACGGCGAGGATTAGAACTGGAGCAGAGGGTGCATCGGACGGCTCTGGAAGATGGAGGAAGAACTCGACGCCGGCGAACTTCGCCGACGTCCTGCGTGCGCTCCGATCCTCCTCAGCTGCTGCAAATGATCCGAACACGCTCCTGGTGCAGCCCCGCAGCTGGTAACGATGGCCGATGCCCCAGCCAAGCCCTGGAGGGACTCCGGCGAGGCTTGGCGGCGCGAAGCTCCGGTCTCAAGTGAAGAGAGGCTCAGGCACCTCTCTTTGAACCTGCAAAACAGCCAGAACGCTTCGCGGGTCGAGGGCAAAGTGCCTCGACCCAAGAAGGCGGAGTGAAGGTGGTCTGTGCGGTGTGGCGAACGAGCTCCGGCGAGGCGGAGACGATGGAACTCGACTCCCAGCTCCGGGGCGAGCTGGGTTGAATGAGCGGGCGTAGAAGGTGCGTGGGGATACGGCGGAGATGACAGGGTGCTCCGATGATCGAAAGGGTACTCGAGATAGTCGGAATCAGGGAAGCACGGCGATGGGTCGATTTGGGCGAAATCCTAAATTAGATGAAACTAGAAGGAGCTAAGGTTACCTGGTGGCTGCAGTAGACTATGCTGGAGCTGCTCTTGCTCCTGGTCCTTGCCTCAAGGGCCGTCTCCTCCCGAGGCTCAAGCTCCAGATGGTAGTCGGAGCACGGCGGCGAAACGCGGCCGGATCGATGGTCCTGCTCCTCTTCCTCGCTGCAACACCGGCTGGGGCAAGCTGTCACCTTGCTCGTCTCGATGGAGCTCACTGGAGAGAGAGTGGATAGCCAAAGATGAGGCACGGAGGCGGCGGAGGTCGGGATATATATGGTGACAGGTGCGATTAGGGTTGAGTGGAGACAGCGATGGAAGGCGTTGATTTCATGGCGAAAGATCGGGCGAGGATGAGGGATGATCGGCGAAGAATCCGGGCACGGGGTTCGCGTGGGAGACAGCCTGGAGATGCGTGGAAAAATCGGCGAAGGCGGGGCGGCACGCATCTTCCAGAAAAGGAAGGAGTCCGCGGGGGAGTTGACCGGGGTCAACAATCCCCCGTGGACCAATCAGAAGCTGCCACGTGTATTTAATTTTTGTTTATTTATTTTAAGGTAGAAATAGGCCGAATTAAAGAAAACTCAAAACATGAAATGTTTTTCTTTTATTTTTTTCTATTTTTTGGTGATTTTTAATTAATTTTTGGAAATAAAAATAGGGTAGCTATGTATATAGGTATATGTACACTATATGGATTTTTATTTTTGATTTTTTATTTGTTATTTTTATGTATTTTTATGCTCATTTTGTATTTTATTTATTTACATCATAAAATATGGAATAAAATGGTATTTTTATTTTATTTTAATTATTTATACACAAGGGTGAAATAAATAATCGTATACATTTATATACATGGTATTTATACAATGTATTTTTGTATTTTTCATTTTGTAATTTTTATTTGATTTTTGTTTTGTTTCTTGTTATTTTATGTATTTACCATATGTAACATAGAATATTTACAAAAAGTTTAGAAAATACTTTTATTTATTTATAGGGTTAAATAAATAAAGGATGATGGTCTACACATGGTGAAAGGGCATTTTTGAATTTTTGATTTTTAAATTTTTATTTTGTTTTTAATAAAATATACACACAATATGTACAAGCATATTTTTGGGTGAGGAAAATATAATTTTATGTATTTACAGAAGTATATACACATGAGCTCCTATCTCCCTCTACTTTGGCTTTTATGCGGTCAGGCCCATGCTGAGCCCTCCCTTGGGTTAGGTTGCTCAATATTTATTCTAAATATTTCCCTCTTTTTCTTTTTGCTCTTTATTCTTTTATTTTGTGCACAAAAACATGCTAATTATAGGTTTTTACACAATGCATGCTTTTGGTAATTATTTGTATTTACATATATCTACATGTATTTGCAAAGGTTTTTGTAGCTAAAATAGAAGAATAAAGAGTGATGAATGGGTATTCATCAGGGAACCCCACCATTCTTTGACTCCGAAGCTGCGGACCCTTCGGGATTGGAGATTGTGTTAATCTTGGTAAGCTTATGTTGCCGCACGTCGCCTCAACCAATCCTCCAATACTACCCTGACAATTTCTTTTTCTTTTATTAAACAGGGTCTCAACACGGTTGCCTGAAAAATCAAATGAGCACACCGTCCTCGAGGACTCGGTTGCTTAAAACCTCAGACTAACATTTAATCATATAACCTAGCAGCTTTAAATACATGTTATAGTGACCCAGCCGCTATTGAACCATCCGTGCCTCCACATGGCATGACCACATTCAACCCGAAGATATTGGCTCCTGGTACCACGCATTGCAAAAGATTCATTTCGTGCGTACTTATCATAACAGGGCAACCGTGTACCACCTAGGTAGGAAAACGCCAATATAGGTTCCTTTCGACAAACCTACAAGTTGCATGCCCGACCTATAGTTCTACTCCCAATCATCATTAACGTGACACACGATACTTTTCAGGATCTAACTCAAACCACATCAATTCCCATGATGTAATTCTTTCGTTAAGTCTTCGATTTGCATAATCAACAACACTTAGTATATACTCACATATATATTATTCATAATCATATATATACTCGTATTTATGCCTATTTTAACTCTCAAACCCTAACTTTCAGAGCTAACTCATCAATTTGATGCGTAAATCTTATTTTAGTGGGAATCACTAAGCAATTCTTCAGACTTTTTCAAAAATAACCAAAATTAGGGTTCTTCATAGCAAAGAACACAAAATCAAGAATTTCAATAATTTCGTATGAAAACCCAACAGCAAAAGAAAGGATTTCGTTACCTAATCGAGATCTCTCTCGTAAATGCAAGGCTTTATCGTGTTTCGTTTTTAGAAAGGCTAATTTAAGGCTCCTGAAAAGATCGAATTTCATTTTCATATCAAAACGCTAAGAACATGTCAAGAACGCGAAGAACGAATGAAGAACGCGAAGAATGCGAAAAACACGAAGAACGTCAAGAACATATTTTCTCTTAAATTTTCGGCAGAGTTTCCCCTTATATCGCGACATTTTCTCGGAAAATTTTGGCAGAGTTTCCCCTTATATCGGGACATATTTCTCAGAAAATTTTGGAAGAGTTTCCCCTTATATCGGGACATATTTCTCGGAAAATTTCGGCAGAGTTTCCCCTTATATCGGGACATATTTCAAAATAAAAACGAAAAGATTTTCCTCTATAAAATCAATCGAGAGGAAAATAACAACGAAACTGAAAGAATATACTCAACAACAAGAGATGAAGAACCGGTAGACACCACACATCTTAGGTGAGTGAGCGTGTGACGAATCACAGGGTCACTGGCGTGCATAGCCGCCCGCACCTAAGTATGGTATTACACAGATTTCTCCATCAAAATAACTATAAAAGCATAATACGAATAATAGAAACATAAACGATGGAGAATCAGTAGATACCACACGTCTTAGATGAGTGAACGTGTGACGAATCACAGGGTCACTGACGTGCATAGCCGCCCGCACCTTAAGTAGGGTGTTACACAGATTTCTCCTCGAACCACAACAGGAAAACGAATCGGAAGAAAGATGAATCAAGAACAAAACTTGGAAGAACAAGAGTATGAATTGAAAGCCTAGCTTATGAAGCAAACTAAGAGAGGATCATACATTTCTCCTCCTCGTTCTCCCGGCAGCGCTTCGCTAGCGCTCCTTCCTCACGTCCCACTCCTCCTCCCGACCTCTCGACCCTAACTCTTGGGGTGGTGGTGGTAGTGGAAATCGTAGAGAATGAATGGGCAGGAGGGTCTATTTATAGGCTCCCGAAAACCACTAACCATGGTTAGAAAACCATAGTTTAGACCTTAACCATGGTTTAGCGGTCCATGGTTTTGGCCCATTGTTTTAACCAAAACTTATCCCAAACTTGGGGCTTAAGTTAGAACATTTTAGAGGATTCTAGATTCGCTAATGACGCTTAATTAACACTAATCGTGATTAACTTTCACTAATCGCAATTTAACTTTCACGGCTTACGCTTATCTTTTGCTAATTATTGATTTGTGTTTGCTAATGATCATAGCGGTTTTAAATCGATCATTAGTTTATTTAATCATGTTTAATTAGTCTCAATGACAATCATTATGGGTTAATGACATCTTAGCCCTCCTTCTCTTTCTTCCGAAATTCATAACAAATTGAAACGGAGTCCGATTCACACGAAACAAATTCTGTTGGTTTCCTCTTGACGAGCCGAATCTTATTATATAGGTTCGAGATATGCCAAGTTCAAGGATTTACACAACTCATATAAATTCTTTCCTCGGTTGGTGCTAAAGATAGCATATATTCATTAATATCATTCAACAAATAAATTTGTCGGTGTTACAATAGAACGTTCATTTAAATACAGAGTGTCATCAAAATTATTCATAAAGTCCTCATAAATATTCAATACAAAATCTTCCATGCTTGTACATAAAGAGTCCACTAAAAGATCATATGGAATTTTCACCCATGTTGCTTCTCTTTCTTCTTTATTTTTTTAATCATGGAAGCTGAACCGCTTCCTATATCCAGAAGCCATTGCTCAAAATTAAGTGTAACTTCTTTTGTTAAATCATTAAAACAATCTTCGTTCGATAAACGCATATTTTTGGTCAATATGAATACCTTGCAGTAATCTCATAGTTTAGACGTGTCAATTGTGGCATTTATTATATCTTCTCTTCTTTCATTGTTAATAACAGGCAATATTTGTTTAAAATCTCCACCTAATATATCTGTCATAGCACCAAAAGGTTGATTACCTATGTGATGACTATAATTACCAATAATATCATCTATAGTCATGTCCAAAGCTTCGAAGCAGAATTTATGATTCATAGGAGCCTCATCCCAAATAATAAGTTCTGTTTTTGTATCAATTTAGCTAAATCAGTTCCTTTTTTAATTTGACATGTAGAGTTTTCATCCAAAATTCAAAGGTATATTTAAAACGTGAATGGGGTGTTCTACCACCAGGTAAAAGGAGTGAAGCTATACCCGAAGATGCAACGACAAGTACTATTTTACATTCAGAACGCATCTTCGATATAATAGTTTTCCATAAAAAAATCTTACATGTACCCCCATGTCCATAAACAAAAAACAAACCGTCAATTTTATTTTTAACATAATTAAGCACCGCATCATAAATCCTTAGTTGTTCAAGATTGAGACAATCTATATTTCCAAAAAATTCCTTGAACAATTCATTGGTATCATAAGACATTTCCTCAAGTATTAACCTATTAGTATAACAATTAATATTATTACTTTCTAGGAGTTTATATTAAAATCTGCTAAAGTATACGTATTACAATTCAAAATTTTCTCAATTGCATTCAAAGCAAATATCTTTAGAGCATTCTCGATCAATTCTTTTTCAGGACTATGAAATTTATCTTTGAATTCATATTCAAAATCTTCTGATAGCAAACTCCAACAATTATTCCATAACTTAAGTGGGTCACCTACTTTCGAATAAATTAATAGTGTTGCAAACAAATGTCTCATAGCATTGGGAGATGCCACTAAGAAGCATCATTCATAGCTTCATACGCTCCTTATCATCACCCAAAAGTCCGAGAGCATTACATGCATCTTGATAAGTACCAAAACACAACCGTTAATTGTTTTTATCTCATCAAAATTTTTGGGACCTTTGATAATATTTAATAATATTCTCATATAATACAATTCTCCTGAATTAGGATGAACATATACAATTCTTCCAATACACCTACCTTGTTTTCTACTTGTCCATGATTTTTTCGAATTATTCCACACCCAATAACATGGAAATTCTGTATATGTTAGTTGTCTTGCTTCAGGGTAATTTTCATTAGCAGTCATCGAAGAAGTAAACATAGTAACATTAGCATTATCTCTATTTAACACAACATCTAAGTATTCACTACTTTTGAAGTTAACATAATTTTTAAAAGGTAAATATATCACAAGTTTTCAACGGCAGGGTCTCGAAGCTGTATTGAAAACTGGTAAATCCTCCATATTGCTTCATAAGATGATATATATCGACAATGCAGATATTGTTTTATTTCATCTACTTGTTGTTCACTATGTAAGGAATCATCTCTATCTTTCTTAGAACTTTCAAGTACAACATGGATTCTATTTGGTCCTTTATTTATGTATTTAAACAAATACTTGATAGCTTTAAATTGATTATACCATTCAACATTCACATGAGCTTGATATCTCGTAAGTAATTTTCTATTATAAGGAACAATAAATCAATTGTCAAGTGGAATTCCATTCTTAACCACACTCCGACCATTATTTCTTCTCCTATAAGTAGCAAACCCTTTATCATATATAATTGTTTCATTTGTAAATGACTTAGGATAATGCTTAGAACATTTTCCCTTTTTCATACAAGATGAATTTTGATTTTGCATTCCACATGGACCGTGGATCATGAATTGGGAAACTACATTATACAAATTTAGATCTATATTTTTACATGGTATTCATCAGTTATGAGTGAATCAATTAAAATTTGACTATCCGATTCATCTCTTTGCTGCCAAAGTAATATATGTGCATGTGGTAAACCTCCCTTCTGAAACACTATTGTATATATTAAAGTGACTATATTTCTAAAATCTTTTCCTGTTTTTATGTAACCTATTAGATCATTTAATTTCATCTTAAATACTCTACTGACAATGTCTGATCGATCTTCTACTTTTTGTCCTGGTAAAATTCCAAAGCAGACATAATTTTTTTCCATTTTGCATTACACGTAAATGTTATAAATAATCTGGGATGACTAAAAACTATACAAATTCCCATAGCATCTTGGTAATTCTGTATCATATATCTTGGTCCTCCAGTAAAACTTGCTGGTAAAATAATACGCTTCCCAATTGATCCCCCATCATTGTCCCCTCTCTCTACAGCATTTGTATACCTTGATAAATTTTAGACCGTAACTCTCTTTGATTCTGTCGAATATAATACAATTGATCGTCTTCAATGCAACAATATGCATTAACAATATACTGTTATAACAAATGCCCACCTCTAAGCAAAGTCTTCCCATCACTATGTTGTTGTTGCAACCTACAAGCGTAAAATTCTCTCATAGTTACATGTTCTCTCTTTATCTTTTACAATTATTGTTAATCAAATAATTGATATCAGTAGTAAATCCATCTTCACCATGTGAGAAAAGTAAAGGATATTGCATGGCCATAAATGATGGATGCAAATCACTAATTCTTTTCAATTGCATACTCTTACTTTCTATAATAATATCACGACTTCTACCGGAACTCTCGAAATCACCTACAATCAATCCTGCAACTTCAGATACAGTTGGTATACTATAAGATGACTTATCCATATCCCTGGTAACACATAGTCTTAAATTCATTATTTCATTTGGTGTTTCATTTATTCTATCTTTTATCATTCTAAAAGCCTTTACTATAGGATTTATTTCATTTAACATTTTCATTAATCCTTTGTTTATGTTATGATTTAAATTAGTCAAGTCATCATTTTTACTTAATGCCTTCACTCTATTTGTAACTTCATTGTCCATATCAAAAATATACAACTGTGAGAACTTAGGATTTTCACCAGTTGAAGGCAGTAAAGACCTAATATGATGATAATTTTGTCCACAAACACGGAATATGTATGGTTCAGGTGATTGTTTACTTGATGGTCAATTTTAACACCCATAGAAGTAAATGCAAAAAGAGAATTATAGACTCTAATATTATCTTTGAATTGTTTGTACAGATCTCCTTTTCTTTTATCAAGCAATACATCTAGATAAGTTGGAGTTGGAGGCAAGGGATTCAAACGGATCTTTCCTTCTTTGCAACAAAGAGGGAAAATGTGTGGGTGTCTCGATCTACTTTTCTTCAGGTATTCATCCAACCAAAAGATTGCACCATAGTGTTCACAAATGCAACTCGGATACCCAAGATCCAAGACTGCATTTAAAAAACGAAAAACGAAATATAAGATATTTCGCAAAACTAAAGCATAAGCAAATCACTAATAACATTTGTTCTGGTTATGACCTTCAATGTAATCTCTTGACATATGATCACGATTTTCGGTAAGATTAGGCATGCCAACATTCAGATTGTGACATTTAGCACAACTCTCTACAAGACTGCAATGGGTGAAAACTAAATTTTCCTTAGACATATGTAAATGAGAAACCTGATAACTTCTCTTTCTTTTCTTTTCTTTCATTATATGAATACGATCGTATCTATTACTCTTACATATCTCTCCCATTCTTATAGAGTTTATTATATTTTCTTCATTGCCATTCTTACATGCTGCAGGAATACTTTGGTCATTTATTAATGTATCCAGCCTGGACTTATCTTTGTTTCTTTTTTTATTATTTCTCTGCGACACATTCGATTATCTAAATACACTTTTTCTGCAAACGCCATTGCTACTTGTCATATGGGTATTTAGAACAGTTCTGCCAAACAATTCCTGAAGGAAAAAATCTATTAATAGTATCTAGTGGATTTGTAAACCTTAGATAAAACATCAAATGAAAATATTTTTTTTTCAAAATCAATGATATTAAATTTAATCTCAAAATATATAAAATGTAAAAATATACTTGGAATGTGTACAACAATAGTCAACTTAGAATGTTTGCAACAACAGTCAACGAATATATGCAAATGGGTGAAACGCAGTGAAGCCAAAGCAAAATAAAATCATGTAAGAAATATCTTTCAATCTAATAAAATAACAGTAATGAAAACGACATCTGTCTTACACGTGCAAACATAATTTCAATATAAAAATGTGAAACGATGATCCCAAAGGGCAGTTTAACAATTCAGTAACAAAACAAAAGAAACAATCCCATCATAAAAAATCAACTCAAATATAATTATATTCAATAATTATGTTATAAACCTTGAATCAGATTTTACTCAATTAAAAATTAAATATATTACCTGGAGCAACTTTGAAGCACTGCAGGATTCTTCTGTTAAGCAAAAACTACCATTAGAAATAGTAAGAACAACCAATTGTAACCTATAAATACTTGATTGAACATTTAAAAAAATTATCCTTAAAATATTCAGCAATAATTCCAATAAATTCAACATTATATTAAGTAATTGTTGTATAAATCATGAATCGGATTTTTCTCAATTAAAAATTAAATATATTACCTGGAGCTACTTTGAAGCACTACATGATACTTCTGTTAAACAAAAAACACCATTAGAAATAGTAAGAACAAACAATTGTAACCCATAAGTACTTAATTGAACATTTAAAAAACTTATCTCTAAAATATTTAGCAACAATTCCAATATAAAACGTAAGAATATACTTGGAATGTGTACAACAACAATCAACGAATATATCCAAATGAGTGAAAAGTAGTGAACCCAAAGTAAAATAAAATCATATAAGAAATACCTTTCAATACAGTAATGAGAACAACATTTGTCTCACACATGCAAACATAATTTCAATATCTAAAAGGGCAGTTTAACAATTCAGGAACAAAACAAATGGAACAATCAAATGGAACGCAGGCAAAGGCAATGACAAAAAATAAAAAAAAATAACTCATCAGAAAGAAGAACACCAAATCTACATCTAACAGTACAAAGGAAAAACTAAACCCATCATTTTATTCAACATAAACCTTTCCGACCATAAAAAGACATTGACGAAAAATCCAAGCCAAGACGACTAAACACAACATCATTCAAATAGACAAAGTAAAAAAAAATCATAACATACCTGTGAAAGAAACGGAAGAAATAGAAGAAGATGTCGGCAGTAGCCGAGCGCAGAGCCGATGGAGGAGGAAACAGAGAATCGTGCAGAATAAGGGTTAGGGGGAAGAACGAAGAAATGTGCGGGATTAGGGTTGCAAGAAGAACTTTATGTATCGATCGTACATAAACACCTGTAAAGCCACTGCATTTACGCTGCCAAATAGAATGGGGAAAAAGGGAACATGGCACCACTTGTAAAGCTCGTTTGGACAGGAACACATGCAAAGCCATTGCATTTACACTATCAAATATGATCGAAAAAAGGGAACATGACACCACATGCAAATGTAAAAGGAATGGCAGAAGAATCGCAAAATCCTGAAAATTCACCTAAGGTGGCATGTTGCTGGGGAGAAACCTAGCTTTAGAGTATTTATAGGATGTGAAATGTGATGTACATCAATCTCTTTTAATAAATACAATATAAAATTTCACTCAATCATAACAAATTTGATATCTTACAACTTTCAGTAAATATATTTTTATTTCATGGTTTACATGTTCTGGTAATTTAAGAAGTCTTTAAAGGAAAAATTTTGCATATATTGTAGAATAGCATTACAAGTTGTTGTTTAAATTAGGTATGTATGATCCCTTATTAAATTTGTATTTCCGTGAGTGATCTTATATTTCTATAAATATTTATTCAACTGAACTATTTTAATTTTATTTAAATAGGCAATTATCTTTTCTGAATTTATACCATCTATAACACAAATATATGGCATTATTTTTTTCTGAAAAAATATAGCTAGAATTTTTCATTACAAGTAATAAATCTTGCCGTTTTTACAAATCATAGAAACTCAATTTTGTTCCGCCGCGAAGCGCGGGTATCATCCTAGTATCTATATATATAGGTGATCCACTTCGAACGTTGGAGCAAATCACTTGATATCTCCATTTAATCACCGAATTAAATAAATATTTAAAACGAAATAAGCTTGTCAAGAATGATAATATTATCTTACAATATATTAAACCAGATAATCATATGAAATGGAATTGGAAATAAAGTAGAATAATCAATGTGACCTTTGGAATATCACAAGGCTCACAAAAAATGAAACGGCCAACATAAAATCATATTGATACTATATTTAAAATATCTAATGAAACGGCCAACACAAAATCATGTTGATATTATATTTAAAATAATTTAGACAAAACTTAAAGTCCATTAATGCACAAATACTTTAAAAAGAACAATTAATTCAAAAGACTCAAAGCTTCATACACTTATTAGTAAAATAAAGTTCATATTTATGCTATTACCCCTGTAGTTAAGTACTTAAAATAAGAGATTTTTACCTCACGAGCTTTATGAATTTTGTAAATTACTTTCTCAATATTTGAAATAACGTAATTCTTCCCTCAACCTCATAAATTTGCTCTTACTCATTGAACCGTGTGATTAATCTCTTTGATACTCGTAACAATTCTTAGGGTGTGTTCAGTTCGGGAATAAGCAAGAATAAGGAGAATAAGGATCTATTCTTTGTTCGGCTGGAGGATAGGAATAAGGAGAATAAGGTGAAATAACGGTAGGTAAGGTGTGATAAAGATATGAATAAGAGTGAAATAAGATGAAATAATGGGGAATAGTCGTATCACTGGGAACTGTGTCGGAAGGAGAATTGGCCGCTTATTACAGGGTCTATTCTCTAACCAAACATGGTCTTAAGATAATTTACGAAGTCGATTTGATTATTATGTTGTGCAAAAAAATCGTAGAGATAATTTAATAAATTTCTAAAATTCGTAGGATAAATATCCCTTAAAATAAACTCTTCAAATAATCAACATACATGTCATGTGATGGAACATCATATCTGCATGTCATCTTGATGATTCCATCACATGACATCCTCCATCCTTTTAGTAAATGATGAGCCAGAAGAGGGGATGTCTCAAAAGTGTATAAAGCATCATCCTCCACCATCCTACTCGTCCGTCGCGGTGGTTCTCTCGTTACCCACCGTTGGATCACAACATCCTTGTATATAAACACTTACCGCCTCCCACTGCAGCTTCTTCCTACCACGTCCCATTCACTCCTCTCCTCCGAGACGCCAAAAATGGCCTCAGCAACTCGCGGCGGAGGCGGGAGGCGCGGCAGCGGCGTTGGACGTGGACGAGACTACGGTCGCGGCGGACGGAGAGGCGGGAGGGGGGTCGCGATGCAAATGGAAGGGCTTTCCATCCGCGAGGAGGCGGCGCCTGCATCGACCGGCGTGGGGACGCCGGCGGTGTATAAAAAGGCGTCGTCTTTACCGTCCAGGGACGATCTCAAGGCTCTGAAGCCGCCGAAGAGGCCGGGCCTGGGGACTGCCGGGAGAAGAAGCACGATACGCGCGAACCACTTCGCAGTGGAGCTCACTAAGGCCCTGCACATCTTCCACTACGATGTGAGTATGCTGCGATGGTCTACGACTTCTCAGTTTTTGCGATGATCTTGGTTGTGATGATCTCACAGGTTTCGATCGATCTGGCTGGGGCGACGAGGCCGGTTTCCTTGCCGCTGGGGCTGAACAGAGCGGTGTTGGGAATGACCGTGCAGCAGTACGGCGAGTCGCACCTTGGAGGAAGGTTGCTCGCTTATGATGGCATGAAGAACGTCTACACCGCTGGGCCGCTGCCGCTGGAATCTCAGATGTTCGTTGTGAAGCTCTTGCGCGATAAGGATGGGTGAGTTCGACAGGGACCTCTTGTCGTTGGATGTGGGTTGTGGATGATGGTTTCTACTGTTGGTGACAGGCAGGAGAGGGAGTACAACGTGACCATAAGGTTTGCTGCGAGGATCGAACTGCATGGGTTGCAGCAGTTCCTTGCGGGGAAGGTGCAGGAGTGCCCACAGGACACCATCCAGGCACTTGACGTTGTTCTCAGGACGTTGCCTTCCCTTACGTACGCACTACCTTCTTCCTTTTTCTTTGCTTTTCAGATTTTGGTTAATCTCTCGATCGAGCTCATGCTTTGGTTTCCAGCCATGTCACCGTGGCAAGATCGTTCTTCTTCAAGAACCCCGGGAACAACAACCACACGAGCCTGAGCAATGGTGTCGAGTGCTGGAAGGGTTATTACCAGTCCCTGAGACCCACCCAGATGGGTCTCTCTCTAAACGTTGGTAAGAACAGTCTCTCTAATTTTTTTTTGCCTTTTTGTATATATTCTTCGTAGAATTCCATTCCACTGGCTTCATTTGCAGACCAATCCGCTACGTCTTTCTTGGAGCCGAAAATGGTGGTGGAGTTTATGAGGGAATACCTCAACCTTCGAGATTTCCTCAGCAGGCCGCTCTCTGCTGCCGAATCCGTCAAGGTTACAAGTCTCTCGCTTTCTTATGAACTTGGTTGCATGCTTAAGTAACGTTCGATATTGCTGCAGATAAAGAAGGTTATGAGGAACGTGAAAATTGATACACCACATAGACCTGGATCGTTCTATCGTATCAGGGGATTGTCTGCTTTGCCCGCCCACCAGTTGAAGTGATTTCTTTCTTCCTCGTCCTTGTCCGCCGCAAGATCTTCAAATCTTTTGTATTGATCGAACGAGGGTTGATGCTGCAGGTTCAGTCACAATGGTCAGGATGTCTCGGTTGTGCAGTACTTCCAGGAAACGTATAGCATTCATTTGGAGTACCCGTCCTTGCCTTGCCTTATTGCTGGAAGTGATAAGAAACCTTCGTATCTTCCAATGGAGGTACCCATCTATAAGTGGGCATCTTTGGTTTTTTTCCTAGTCCGTCTTCCGGTTTCTGAGGACTTGTGGATTACAGCTTTGCAGGATTGTCCCGGGGCAGCGATATGCCAGAAAGCTTAATGAGAGGCAGATCAGGACCATGTTGGGTCTAACTTGCGCTGGACCCGCCGAGAGAGAGAGGACCATTACTCGTGTAGGTCTTCTTGTTTCGGAAATCCCAGTGTTGGTTTCGCTCGTTATTACATAGATGCCCCTGCCGTCAGTTTGCTCCGCCAGGCTTTGCTATCATCGAGTCAATTAATCTAATTAATCTGACGTGACTTGCATTTTTAATATTTTTATACTAAGTACAATATTTTATAAATAAAAGCAGGGCAAATTACAAAAAAAACCCTCAACTATGCATATATTTCCAATCAGAAGTTTTATCTTTCAGATATAACAAACATGTCCATGAACTTTCTACCTAGGGATTAACGTCGACATAGAGGGTTGTGGTAGCTTACAGGGGTACGCATTTGAGATCAAGCGTAAGATCAAGTTCTTATTTATTACATTTGAAAAATGAAGCTTTTAGTTGGAAAACAACATATAGTTGACCTTTTTTTTATATTCACCGTAAAAGAATGATGAAATCTAAAAAATGGAATACGTTGAAATTCAAAAGTAGTTTTCTTTTAGGCTAAAAGGTGATTTGAGTTGGATTTACTCTTAAGTATAGATTGGATGGTTGCTATACTGATTGTAGGTTAAAATATTTTTGGTGGTAGGTAGTTGGATTTACAGTGATGTGGCTTTTTTTGGAAGTTTGAAATGATTGATTTATGATTATTTCTTAATGGTTAATGATATCTAATGTAATATTTGCTTGATGTGATCTTTATATATTATGTGTGGGTTTTTAAGGGTTAATCACAAAAAAGGTCACTTTAGAGTGTCATTGACGTAAAAGGGTCGTAGAGGTTTACAAAAGCCCACATTTAAGACAAAAAAATAAGATCTAATCCTTTTTTTGTTACATTTTAAAAATGAAATCCGTAATTGAGAATTGATGCATATTTGTCCTATTTTTTGTAATTTAGTAATTTTTTATTATGTTGATTTACATTTCTTTTGTATTTTTTAAATACATATGATATTATAAGTATTTAACTTTACATACATACATGAGGTTTGGGAGCTTGCACCATGATGCATGTAACTTTACATGCACCGGTTACATGCATCGATGCCACATCCTCATTTTTTTGAAACGAACCCTTGGGAATTTACTTGGAACTATTAGTGACAATGTGTTACAAAATTTATGTATAACATATATTCCTAACATATCCATCTGGAAGAGTCAAATTGCATCAATCACCGTTAAAATTTCACAATTTTGATGGATTGGTTAAAGTCTAGAATTAAGTTAAATTTTGAACGACTTGATGGTGATATATGGTGATTCTTCCACATGATTTCATTTCAAAAAAGATCAAAAAATGACCATTTATGGCACCAACACATGCACATGTAAAATTACATGTACCTTGGTGCAAACTTCCCAACCTCGTATATATATATAATACATATGGTTAAATGATAAATCAATACGTCGGTTGATCATCATCGTTATACGAGAATGATGTTATACGAGAGTGATCAGTATCTTGATTTCCGGTAACTCCAATGTTAAAAGTGCTGATTGATCTTCCTGATTTCGGATATGCCTTGGTTATTAATAAGTCAGACATATATTTCTTGGGGTAGATTTTTTTAATAGAATTATTTATTGCAAGGGATTCTTACACCTGTGCCCTTACCACAACTTATGCCCTGAACTTTTTTGCAATTACATTTATGTCCCTATATACGTACAAAATACAAAATAGTGGTGTTATAGTAATACATGACACTAACGAAAGGGTAATAGAAATAATTTTGTAAGAACATAGGGGGCACGAGTATAATTGCAAAAAAGTTGGGGACATAAATGTTATTGGAAAAACTAGAAAGGAAAAAGTGTGAAAATCCTAAATGTCAAATTTTAAATTTAAATTTTTGTAATGAGTGTGCCCGTACGTGCGTGCATGTGTTTTGATCGATCCATATATCATGTATGATATAAAAAGTGATTTTATAAATCTATAATACATAGAAAACAGTATGTGGATATTATATGAGAAGATGACATCTTCAATGACGTACATGGAAAGGTGCGCAGAAATATAATATGTGAAATGATACATATAAAAAGGGGTGAAGGGTCGCTCATCTGCTCCCTTTTTTATTGGGAAAAAAATAACGATATCCACTTGCACGGTTCAGAGATATTATTGTACTCATTTACAGTGGGAGTAGATCCTCTAGTGTGACCATCATTTTTTCCGAAATCGATTTCGAAAATCTATCTGCATGGATTGAATCTTGCAAGAGAGAGAGGATCCGATTTTGCTCAAGACCCCTCTGACTCTCAAATTAGCCTACACCATATTAGGGCATACCAAAGGAGCTTTCATGTACACACCTTTTGTATAAGAGTAAACACATATACATGTAAAGTGTGATTGATACGATAGAGTGTGGTTGATACCATGGTTTTAAAAAACGTGAGGCGGATCGAGGCGGTTTCCCGTAAACGAGGCGAGGCGTAAGCTTCGAGGCGGTCGAGGCGTAAGCCTCGGTTTTAGGTTAAAAACTATACAAATATACAACTTCGTAGAAAAATGCTAGAAATAAGAATGCATTATAGTCTCTGGCATGAAAGTTATAATATTGATTGGCAAAATAAGAAAGTTTCTAGTGTCCAGTACAAACAGTAGCATTAAAGTCCTCGAATAAGGCTTCTACAGTACAAACAAATTTTAAGACTTTAAGCAAATACAAACAGTAGCATATTTTGAAACTTTAAACAAGTACAGAAGTAGAGACTTTAAGGTGGAAGAAGAATACACAATAGCAGATTTTGAGCAAATTTTGCTCCTTAAACCAAGAGTAATAAGGAATGAACTTAGTTTGTTTATCTCTATCCATGAAATAAGAATACACAGCAGCAGATTTTGAGCAAATTTTGATCATTTGGTGATCCAATTTCGTATCTAAATAGGTTTTAAGCTTGCAAACGAGAAAAGAAAGTTACCAAGTCCAGAAGAAAACCCAAGATCTTCAATGGCTGCAGCACCACTGCTCAGGGAGAAGAGTATTTGCTGAAATATACAAGAGAGAGGCTAGAATATGTTACTTGGGGGAAGAAGAGGAAAGAATCTCAAGTTTCACAAGCCCAGGACATCCTCCATTGACATTTAGTGTTTTAGGTTCAAATTATTTTGGGATTTTTTATGGTTCCAGATGAGGCGTACGCCTCACAACCGCCTCAGCGCCTCAACGCCTCGATGAGCGCCTCGTAGCCTCGAGGCGCAAGTTGCCGATTTCACATACGCCTCTTGCGCCTCGAGGCGGTTTTTGGTGAAAAAAGCCTCGAGGCGTACGCCTCAGCGCCTCGAGGCGCGTTTTTTAAAACCATGGTTGATACGATATCGAGTCACCATACCAATAGGAGTTCTGTTCTGGTGTAAGAGTAAACAAATTTACATGGATGATGGTATAATTACAAAGATATCGTGGTTTATCGTTTGTTTATGTACATTTCTTAGAAGATGATGGTTTTTTGTGAATGCTGACCTTGATTTGAATTTCAGATGGTGGCCGAGAACCGTTACCAGATGGATCCTCTGGTTGCGGACTTTGGGATCAATGTGAGCAATGATCATGCAGCTCTTCAAGCACGAGTTCTCGCTCCTCCCACTGTTAGTGCACCTTGTCCATCTCTACTACTTTCTCTAATTTGATCTTCTTACTGGTAGTATTATCTTGTTTTTTGCAGCTGAAATATGGTGGAAATAGAAATCCTTTGGTATGCCCTAATATGGGAAAATGGAATATGATGGAAAAGGTGATTGTAATTCATTCGCATTCATAGCACCCATTTCTATGTGATTGTCAGACTAATTGTATTTAGGTGACTCGATATCGTACCGATCACACTCTACATGTAAATGCTGCCTCTCTCAGAGCTTTCATGTACACACCTTTTGTATAAATGAAAATGGTTACTGAGCTATATAATATCGAACTTGTTAGTAAAAAAAGTCCCATTAAAGGATGATTCAACTTGGTTAAGTTAAAGAAGCCATTCTTATTAGCATAGCTATATATTTTCTGATAGTATTTTATTATTTTTTGCATTTATCAATTATAATTATAATATTATCTAACATCATGTTGGATGCAGCAACTAGAAAGCGGAGCGAAAGTGGAATTTTGGGCTTTCTTGAATCTTTCTTCTCGTACATATAGAAATGTCGCGGAAACGTTTTGTTGGGGACTTGTGGATAAGTGCCAACAGATGGGGATGGTAACGAATATCTGCTCTTTGTTTCTTTCTATTGTGTGTGGATATTTGTGTTTTCTTAGTGTTCTTTGAATTCTGGTTCAGCAATTCAATCCCTCTCCGGTTGTTATGAACTGCAATCCCACGTTGGCGAAACCGTAGACGCGGCTCTGCGCAATCTTAAAGTTCAAAGTGACCAGAGCTTAGCGAGAATGGGCAGAAGGGACAAGAATCTGCAATTACTGATAATAATATTACCCGATCAGTCTGGCTATTATGGTACTCATTTTCAATAATTTTGTTCTAAGTAGCTACCTTTTTTATCTGCAGAAGCTATATAATCTGATGTTGCTTAGGCTGTATAAAGAGGATATGCGAAACGGAGCTTGGCATCGTTGATATGCGAAACGGAGCTTGGCATCGTTTCTCAATGCTGCCAACCCAGGAATGTGCCAAAAAATGACGGACAATATTTTGAAAATGTTGCTATGAAGATCAATGTCAAGGTTCACATCTTGTCATGTTTCAAGTCGATTTCTTTCTCTCGCAACAGAGCTAACAGCAATCTTGATGTGCTTACCCTTTTAGGTTGGTGGACGGAACACAGTGGTGAATGAATATTTGCGTCCAGTCCGCAACATAACTGATGAAGTGACCATCATATTTGGAGCTGATGTCACTCATCCTAGTCCCGGGGAGGATTCGAGCCCATCGATTGCAGCTGTATTGCCCACTTTTGCGGATATCATCTATTTCTTACATGATTAAGTCTTTATTTCTGTGAACCTTTACTTTCTTTGGTAGGTCGTGGCCTCAATGGATTGGCCAGGAATGGCAAGTTATCGGTGTTTAGTCTCCTCTCAAGCTCATAGACAAGAAATCATAAGTGACCTCTACACATCAAGTGCTGATGCATATGGAAATCCTGTTTCTGGTGGCATGATAAGGCAAGTCTCTAAATATGTTTGATGTAGTGGCCGATCTTCCTTATGAATCATTGTTCTTGCTGTTCCAGGGATCTCTTGCGCTCATTTTATGCTTTAAATCAGCATCGGAAGCCAACTCGTATAATTTTCTACAGGTTTCGCTTTCCAGCATTTTCCGTGTATAATAATATTATGGTTATATCATCCATTATATTTGTCTTTTATGCATGTTTTTCTTTATGTTCATTCGCAGGGATGGCGTTAGCGAGGGTCAGTTCCACGACGTGTTGCTATATGAGATGCATGCTATTCACAAGGTCTGGTTTGTATATATTTCAGCCAGCATTTGCTTGACTAATTCCATCCGTTGATCCCGTCTTTCTTCTATTCCACTAAACTCAGGCTTGCACTTCCATGGAAGAAAACTATCGTCCTAAGGTGACGTTTATCGCTGTTCAAAAGCGTCATCATACCCGCTTATTCCCCACGAGGGATGGAATGGCTGATCGAAGCGGAAATGTGATGCCTGGTAGTGCTTTCTCGTACCTAAGGATTGATTAGTTTCTGTAATCGATCTGCATCAATTCTATATAATTTTTTTCATATGATGTAATTACAGGAACGGTGGTGGATACAAAAATATGCCATCCACAGAGTTCGATTTCTACCTGTGTAGCCATGCTGGCATCAAGGTAACATAATGCTTAAAGACTCTGTTCCCTCCCGTCTCTTTAACCCCTAGTTCTTTTGCCTTGAATTCTGTAGGGAACAAGCAGACCGACCCATTATCATGTACTGTATGATGAGAACAAGTTCTCTGCGGACGCTTTGCAATCTTTCACCAACAACCTGTGCTACACGTAACCTCGTCGAAAATATTTTCATCTAGAACTTTAATTTCACCATTCTGATTGTTCTGTCTGGTGTATAACTACTTTATGTTGCAGGTTTGCAAGATGCACGAGATCCTGTCTCCGTTGGTGAGTTGCAGAATTTCTTAATTTTTATTGTTGTTCTACGGATGTGATCTATGTCAAGTTACTTTAGTTGCATCTAATTACTTATTTGCATTCATTCGTGATGTCTCTACGCGTCTTGTTGCAGTCCCTGCGCTTATTATGCTCATCTTGCTGCCTATCGTGCCCGGTATTATATTGAGGGAGACGTGTCTGATGGTGGTTCTACGGTGCCTAGATCCGTCGGCTCGGGCGAGGAAGCTCTAGTGCGTGACCTTCCGAAGATCAGGACAATGTAAAGGAGTTTATGTTCTTCTGTTGATCCTACTGCTGTGCTTTCAAGATTTTTTGGTAGAGGGAAGCCCCTGTCATGTTTGTGGCTCTTATTTTTGTCATCTTTCCTCCTAGAAGGATTGTGGGTGCTCTTCATTTTTGTATAATTTTGGGAAGCAGTAGATGTAATATATATGAGATATCTTACCTTCTAACCTTTGTGGGGATACAGTGCTCTTGTATTTTTGTATCGTAGTTTTTTTGGAAACACTGACTATTTTGACATCAATATTGGTTTACATCAAGATATAACTTTGAGTCTTTTTTACTTTGATATAGATGAGTTGACAAATCATATTCAGGATGAGTTACCTTGGTGTATGTTATTTGCTGATGATATTGTGTTGATTGATGAAACTAGAGATGTAGTAAATGAGAAGTTTGAGGTTTGGATACATGTTTTGGAGACTAAAGGTATTTTGTATAAGTAGGGGCAGGACGGGCTATATGGAGTGCACCTTTGATGGAAGCAAGGGAATGAATCGAGGTGAAGATTGGTGATGATTGCATTCGGAAGAGATTTTTTTAGATATCTGGGCTCTATTTTGCAAAATGATGGGGAAATTTGGCTAAAGTGGAGAGGAGCTTCTATTGTTCTGTGTGATAAGAAATTTCTTTAAAATTAGAAAATTTTATGAAGCAGTCGTGAGACCTGCTATGCTATATGGATATAAATATTGGCTTGTGAACCATAGACATGTACAAAGAATGATTGTAGCAGAAATGAAATGCTAAGGTGGATGTGTGGATACATGATGAATATCCATTCATCACTCTTATTCTTATATTTTAGCTACAAAAACCTTTGCAAATGCATGTATATTCATGTAAATACAAATAATTATCAAAAGCTTCAATTGTATAAAGTTTAATAATTAGCATGTTTTTGTGCAAAAATAAAAGAATAAAGATTAAAAAGAAAAAGAGGGAAATATTTAGATAAATATTGAGCAACCCTAACCCAAGGGAGGGCTCAACATGGGCCTTCAACATGGGCCTGACCGCATAAAAGTCAAAGTAGAGGGAGATAGGGGCTCATGTGTGTAAATATTTATGTAAATAAAATAAAAGTACTTTCCTCACAAAAATAAACTTAAAATAGGTGTGTAAATATTTGTAGATATTTATAAAGATAAAAACAAAGATAAAAATATAAAATTTAAAAAGAAAAGCAAAACACCTCTTGTATAGTCCATCATGTACATAGACTCACCTACATATTATTTAGCCTTATAAATAAAATAAAATTAATTTTTATAATTTTGTAAATATTCTATGTAAATAAATTAAATAAAAACAATTAAAACAAAACAAAATAAAAATAATAAAATTAAAAATACAAAAACATATTGTAAATATACATGTATATAAATGTATATATGTATTTATTTTACCTATGTATATAAATAATAAAAATAAAATAAAATACCTTTTATTCCTTATTTTATAATGAAAAGAAATAAAATATAAAATGGGAATAAAATTGTATAAAAATAACAATTAAAAAATCAAAATTAAAAACCTATATAGTGTACATATACCTATATATTACATATTATGTATATACCTTATTTTTATTTCGAAAATTTATTAAAAATCACTAAAAATAGAAAAAAAATAAAATAAAAATATTTCATGTTTTAGTTTTCATTAAATCGGCCATTTGCTACCCTTATTTTTAATTGCAAAATCCAGCCACGTGGCCTGATCCTATTGAGCCAGGGGAGTGTTGACCGCCCAGTCAACTCCCCCCCAGGACCACTCCACACGGTCCTTAGCGGGTCCCCAACTTCTCGGATTTTCCCCGCTAAACCCGATCGCCTACCACCTAAACCCCGGGTCCGACTCCTTAATGCCACATCCGACACCCTCGCCGGGGTATCCACATCGGGATCCGCGCACCTCCACGCCCTACCCGACCTCGTCTAGCCGGACCCGCACCCATATTTAGCCGTTGCTCCGCCACCCTAATCCTCCCATCTTTGGTCATTCGAATCCACCTCCTGTGAGCTCCAGCGTACTCGTGAGAATGACAGCTCGCGTCCGGCGCCGTCGAAGCGAGGAGAGGAGGCGGTCCATCGATCCGGCGAGCTCAGCCGCCGTTGCTCCGCACCAGCAGGAGCACTGAGCCTCGGAGGGAGACGCTCCTCGAGGCGAAGACCAGGAGCTTCCGTAGCTCCTCCCAATCTCCTCGTCCACTCAGGTAATCACTTAGACCTTTCTTGTTCTCTGGATTTTCGATTACGCCCAATTCGTGCCGTCGCCGTCTCTAGCTGATTCCGACCATTCCATCACTCCGTTCGACCATCGGAATCAGACCATCGCATCCGCCTTCTTCTCACGCACCTTCTCCGCACTCCCATCCAACCCAGCTCACACAGGAGCTGGGAGTCGAGCTCCTCGTCTACCCCCTTCGCCGAGCTCGCCATATCGACCCACAGACCACCATCACCCCACCTGACCGGGTCGAGGCAGTTTGCCCTCGACCCGCGAGTCTTCTGGATTGCTTTGCAGGTCGAACGAAGGCCATCTGAGGTCCTTCGCCATTCAGCCAGGAGGCACAGCTCCGCCGACCTCGCCCGAGCTCACCAGAGCTCGGCTGGGACCCATCGGAGCCACCACCAGCTGCAGGACACCAGTGCGGAGCTTCTCGACCTTCAGGTGCAGCAGAGGAGCCTCGGAGCGAGACCACCGGGCCGGCGAACCTCGCCGGTCATCTGTTCTTCGAGGACCCTTCTCCTCTGTTCGATCACTCCTCCAGCTCCATACTTCATCGGGGCCGTCCATCGCAGGAGCAGTCATCGTTGGATCTGAGGAGGAGAGATCTGGAGAGCCACGTTTGCCACCGTCAGTTGCTCCACGTGGCCTCCATCCACCTGCTTCATTAATAAAGGGTAATTTACCCTTAGGCCCTGTCTTTTCTTATATTTAAAGTTAGTCTTGTAAATATTGAGTTTAGTTGTTTAGTTTTCGGGTTATTTGCATAGAGACCCTGGTACTTGCTGTTATTTGCTGATATGCCCCTGTATGCGATGTGACACGTGCTTCGACAGTGATTTTCTGGGGGTTTTGCAATTCATGCCCTGGTAGTTCTGGTTGTTACTAGTTGAATGAAAGTTTTTACTTATTACATTTATACCCCTGTGCGTGATTTTATTTGAGCATGTGCGACCTTTTGTGGGTATTTTGCAGATAAGCCCTTGGGCTTTTGGTACCTGTTACCAATAAGTCCTCGGGACTTATTTTCATTGCAGTTGGGTCCCTGAGTGCCCCAGGCACGCGCGTGGCGCGTGTTTTGCTGGGTTATTTGCACCAGACCCCCCAGACTTCTGGTCACTTTGGTCCCTGTGCACTGTGCCCTCTCTTTATTTTTGAATAAAATAGCAAATTACCTCCAAATCCAACGAAAATTGGACACATGGCTCCTGCCATGGTGTAAAATTTTCAAGGATTTTTGAGGACATTTTTGTTTTCATTTGATATTTTTTAAAAAATCAAAAACACTTAATTTTGCTACTCTCTAACTTTAAGAACCCCAAAAAAATATTAAAACTCATTTAAAAATTCCAGAAAAATTGTCTACTGTTTGGTTTACTTAGCTTGCATTTCTAGCCAATTTTGGCTATTTTTCATTATCCAAAACACCTAAAAACTGAAAAACACCTAAAACTTTATAAAAATTCTAATAATTAAATCAAAAATCCAAAAATAATAAAATTGGTGCCTAAATTTTCCTTGTTTAATTCTCTTTACAGGAAATTACGTCCCAGCTAATTTGGGGCTTAGATATTTTATCTAGGGCCTTTTAGCTCGGCTGGACAGTACCTGCTGTTTTAGTCACTTTTTGATTTTTAGAAAATTAAATAAACATTAGAAAATTCTCAAAAATTCAACAAAAACACTAAAAATCATAAAACACGTAAAAATATTTTTGTTTGAATTTTTGGTTGATTTTTTATTGCTTTTAATAAATTGTTGAAGTGTGTGTTTCTTTACTTTTCTTATTTTCTTAATTCATTAAAAATCCAAAAAAAATCTTAAATAATTAAAAACCACCAAAAATAGTTGCTTCTTTTATTACATTTCCCTTTTTGACTACTTCGTAGGCCGAGAGGCCAACCCGTGCTCCTTGAGTTCGACCCTGGTCGCTATACCAGGTTAATCTAATAGCAGGACCGCTTTCGTGTTTTGATCGATTTTATCTATTATTAGTGGTTCATTTTTTTTGATCGAGCACATCTGAGTGATTGAGGTCACAACGACCATTTTTGTACCTTTACCTTAGTCGCTCAGAGCGTGTCGTCAGAATGGCACCATTGCCGGGGAGCACGGCTTAGTAGTCGATTTTAATTCTCTCCGCGGTTTTCTTTTCGCGGCTTTTTGTATAGATTTCTGTAGATATATTTTTCTGACATTTTCTTACAATAATCTGGTTTGACACTCTTGTGTTTGTTTTCTTGCGAGGGCCCGAGGAGCGAGGCGGCTTCTTCGGAAGCCGACGCAACCGCGAGAACCGGAGGCGGCTCTCTTCTTCACAGAGCCGCAGGAGAGCGCAGGAAAGCAAGCAGGAGTGCGGGAGCCGCGGATTAGCATAGATTAGATTAGGATTTATTATTCGCACATTTGAACTGATTGTAATAATACAGGTACATTCAGAGACACTTGAACTTTCGGGATCTGTTTCGCTGAGCACCGGTGTGCTCGGGGGACCCCTTAGTTAGTTCGGTTTTTCGCGGTTTTTACGCGGTTTTTCTCTTATTGCCTTTTCCGGTTTCACGCAGATTTCCGAGCCCCTAGCCGTAGGATTTTCTGCTAGATTGTGACGTAATTCATAGGATCCAAACACCCTAATATAATTGCCTGTTCCTATAGTGCGGTAATTGGACCTATAATAAAAATAATAATAAAATAGCCGTTCCATCACCTCCGAGCCTACGCACCGCGAGCCCACCCCGTCTTGCGCTACTCCTGAACTCGACCTGTCGAGAAGAGGAGGGGTGGGTCTAGACCGGACTCTTTGGATTGGAGGCTGGTGGTCGGCTAGCCGTTCTTTCGAGTAGCACTGCTGTTTAGGGACTCGGTTTTCCGCCTGCACCATTTAGGTAGTTTATTTCCTGTCTTTAAATTCTGCGTGGATCACTTTGCATGTAGACTGCTGGAGTCAGGTACGCATTTCTGTCTCTGCATGCATCATTGATTTCTCGCGCATCGGCTTTTTCGTCTTCTCCCCCCGGTTTTGGATTAAATAACCAGGAGAACCGAAAAATTCGTTAGGCCTTTGTTTTCATTGAAAAATATTAAAAAGAAAAACCATAAAATTGGGACTGGTTAAGACTATTGACCCTAAAAGACACTCACCTTAAAAATTTGTCTTGGGGAGAGCAACCCCCTCATTGTTTGGTTTGCTTGCGCGAGAGAGTGACTCGCATTCTAGGTAGAGCCCTCCGGTGCTATTTCTAGCTGACTACCGACTCTTCCGTGCGGGCCAGTCGGTTGGAGTAGCATCGGGTATCCCAACAGGTCACGTAAGCGCTTTGATAGATTGTTTGTTCACCTAATAAAAACTGACAAGATAATCTGACCGAGCCTTCACGGTCTTCAGCTCGTGTTGCGTTGGTGATCAGAGGGGTTTGCATTTTGATCATAGTTTCTCCAGATCCCATCCGCACTACTCGACCAGATCACGATGATGGGTAGACGCTCTCTTAGGCAGCCGCTGGTTGCACCGCTTTCGGGCACGTCTACCCAGTCATCTAGGTTGGCCCGCGAGAGCCGAGACCAGTTCTCCGAGCCCGAGTATGATTCCGCTCTGTTCCCCCTCGACCCCCTTTCTTTCGGTTCTGAGAGATATGAGCCAGAGGAGAGACTCACAGATTTGACAGCACCTGAGCTTGGCTCGTTTGATTTTGCAGACATTATGGCCGGCAGTTCTGAGGATCGCTCCCGTCAGCCTGAGCACTTCATATTGGATCAGGGAGCGATCAACTCCACCCTGATCGCCTCATTAGAGACCGTCCAACAGCAGCTGAGGGATCAGGGAGCATTCATGCTTGATATGAGGAGAGAGATGGAGCAGATGAGAGCAGAGCGAGAGCAGAGGAGAGAGGGACCGAGGATCCCAGATGATGCGGATGCAGCAGCCGCAGCAGCGGCAGCCGCCGCAGCCGCGGCCGGAGGACCACCGAGACCGATGCGGGAGCTACACAACCCCGGATCGACGCTGACGCACCACTGGGTAGTACTTCCAGCGATCGTGGGGGACTTCAAGTTCCCCCGAACACTTTGCAGCTACTCCCCCGCTTCCACGGACTCGCGACAGAGGAGCCCCATCTCCACCTCCAGGAGTTATTGATGATATGCAGCACTGTCCACGACCGTCAGGTGGACCAGGACACGATCAGGGTGATCGTCTTCCCCTTCTCTCTAGCAGACAGAGCAGCCACCTGGCTGAAGCATCTGGGGAAGTTTGTTTACACCTGGGAGTAGCTCCGCACCGAGTACTTGAACAAGTACTATCCACTCGGGCGGACGAATGCAGCGAGGGCCCTGATCCGCAACTTCTCCATGCTCCCCAACGAGCAATTCCACGAGGCATGGGAGAGGTTCCGTGAGCTCACAGACCGATGCCCGCACCACGACATTTCGAAGCTGAACCTTGTGCAGAGCTTCTTCAGCGGGTTGACACCAGAGCTCCAGGGCCTGGTGAACGCTTCTTGCGGTGGGTCCTACTTCGCCAAGGACCACGACCAGGTCTGGGCCATCTACGAGGAGATGACGAGAATTATATGGTGATGTCCCAGACCCGGTTGTACACACAGGGGAGACCCCAGCAGCAGCCAGGACCCGTGCAGTACCAGAGGATAGCACGGGTCGATGCCGGTCCATCCAGTTCATCCGTAGTTGCAGCAGCACAGGCAGAGTCGTCCGCTGCGGATATGGGTATTATCAGCGAGAAGTTGGACCGGATGGAGCTGATCGAGAAGAAGCAGTGCCAGGGCATCACACAGATGGAGCAGATGGCACAGACTCTGAGCGACATGAAGACCCAGCTCATGTGTCTCCAGGAGGTACAGACGGCTTCACAGCCCCGTCTTCAGTCGCGAGGCGATACCGGTGGCAGCAATAGCTCGTCCCAGCGCTCTAGCTCCTTTCAACAGCCTAGACTGGTTCACCTTTTACAGGCGGAGCCGTACCAGCCGCAGCAGCCCTCCTACCAGTCACCACCATCTCCAGACATGCAGATGGTGGTATACCAGCCGGATCAGCCTCTGGCAGTACTCCCGCCAGCCCAGTACGACGCCGAGCCGTTGATGGATGTCAACGGGATTTGGTATGACCGTCCCCAGCCTGGGATCCGACGAGACCATCCCGGATTCAGGTGGGGGAGTGGAGGTACCCAGCCCCAGCAGCAATCATCCGGTCAGGGTGGGCAGTATAGCCAGCAGAGAGATCACCAGCAGCAGCAGCCCCCAGCCTACCAGCCACAGCAGCTGTCATCCTTCGTTCCTCGTCCCTATCAACAGCAGGGACAGTCTTGGAGACGTGAGCAGCAGGCTCACCAGCCACACCAGCAGCAGCATCCTTCCTCCTACCTCTCTCAGCAGCAGCAGCACCAGTTCCAGCAGCCTCATTACCAGAGAGGCTACCCGTAGGGCCCCCATGAGAGCTCCACCTTGGACGACGTAGCCCGCCTCCTCACGGACCAGCAGGCTACATTTAGACGGGAGATGGACGAGTTCCGCCAGGAGATGCGTGACCTGATGAGAGGGAAGGTCGCCATCCCTGCACAGATAGAGCCGAATCCGAACTGCCTGAAGAGGAAATCTGAACAGGTAGTTTCCACTGAGCATGCCACTCTTAGGGATCCATTTGATGATATGTCTGCGGATCTATTTGATGCTGATTTTGTTACACTTAGGAGCGGTAGAGCACCAGCAGGCGGCGCCTCATCTGAGCGACGACTCAAGGATCCACCCAGGGCGCCAGATGAGGAGGAGGAGAGCGGTACTGAGGCCACACATGATGATGATGGTGGTACTGATGCAACTAAGGATGCTGATTCCACCGGCGGTACTGAGGCCGCCACTTCACCAGTTCGAGGAGGTGGTGCTGATGCCACCAGAGTAGCCGAGCCAGCCAGCGGTACTGAAGCCGCGAGACGTCTAGCAGAGCCAGCCCTTGGTGGTACTGAGGCCACCGGTGTTCATTTTGAGAGAGATGTTGTTTTTCCTTCTGTTGATATATCTCAGAACACTGCTTTGAATAAAGGAAAAGGTTTAGTTTCTTCTGATCCCACTGTGGTGATTGATGTATGTGCGGATCCGGCCGTCGAGCCGTCTAGGCCTTTTCCTAGTCCTTCATCTGAGAAGGACCCTGTGATCCCCTTCCCTAGAGCCCTTCAGATGGGGAAGGGGAAGAAAAGAGAAAAAGACCCAAAAAAGAGAGAGCAGGATGGAGTTCAGCCAGAGCATGATCGATAGATTTCACATACAGCTGACCCTTCAGGAGGCTTTGCAGCACATCCCCCTTCTCCAGCGATCCTTGAGAGACAGGACCACAGTCAGGAGGAGGAGGAGGAACCATACTTCAGAGATTCATGTGCTGACGAAAGCCACGTGCTTCGCGATCCAGAACCGTCTGCCGGCCAAGAGGCCAGATTCAGGGGCCCCGTATGTCAGATGTCAGATTAGTGAGCAGAGGTTCGAACGGACTCTATTGGATAGCGGATCGTCGATCAACCTCCTTCCGGCAGCCCTTCTCGACCGCTTCGAGTTGGGCACTCTTAGACAGAGCAGGACAGTCCTTCAGTTTGCTCGATCTGTCAAGAGGCTGAAGGGGTTGTTGCGAGACGTTATCGTCACGATTCAGGGCTTGAAATTCCCCGTGGACTTCGTAGTGTTGGACATGGAGATCCCTGATTCAGTGGCCTTCATTTTCTTTCTTTTTTTTTTTTCTTTTCTCTTTTTTTTCATCTTTTCTTTTTTTTTTCTATTTTTATCTTTTCTCTTTTTTTCATTTTCATTTTTTTGCTAAATGAAATAATGCAATGTACAGGTCTAAAATGAATGGCAAAGACATGGATACATATGCAAACAAAATAAATAAATAAAGCAGTGGGGGGATTATGCAATTACCATGAAATCTGAGGGCGTGAATGCAAAATTCCCAGAGGGGAACGTGCCTGGCACGTGCCCTCTGGAAGCGGGGGCGGTTTCGTTAATAGAGGGACCTCTGGGGGTCTGTGCGAAATTTACCCAAGGGGCACGTGCGAAGCACGTGACCCCCCTGGGATGATGTCAGCCTGACGTCCCCCCGCACGCGCCTCGCACGTGGGCGGTCTCGGCCCTGGAGGCCGGTGGCGGTGTCGGGGCAGTCTGCTTGGCCTCGGCGGTTTGCGGAGGACGAAGGCCAGCGGAGCTCCGGTGGTTGTCGATGGCGGTGGGAGGGGAGCCGAGCTCCTGGCGGTGGTGGCTGTGAACACGGCGGAGCTGCTGCTGTCGTCTGGTGAAGATGAGGCATACGGTGGTTGGCGGAGACGCTTGGGCGGAGAACGGCGAAGTCGGGGAAGCTCTGGTTGAAGACGTTGGTGGCTCGACGGTCGGAGTCCTTGGAGGCCTTGTCGGAGACGAAGGCTGAAGCGGCGGCGTTGTCGATGGAGGTGAACGACGACACAGATGGAGACGTAGCTCGACGAGAAGCTCGAAGCGGAGCAGCCAAGGCGGAGGCGCGCTGCAACGAAGCACTAGGGCTTCGGATCTCGCCGCAGGGGGGGGGGGGGGCGGTGTTTCGGAGCTGTCACCTCCGGCGGAGGCCCTCCCTTCTGGTGTGAATCGACGGATAAGGGCGATTGGGGGTCGGCGGTGGAGATTAAATAGGACGATGCGGCGGCCCAGGCTCCTGGAAGGCGGAGGAGGCGTCGCAGTTGTCGAAGGAGAACTTGGTGGCGACTGGAGAAGGCGATGTTGTTGATGTCGTGGGCTCTACGACTATGGTCGGAGCAGCAGCAGCAATGGCGCCATGGAGGGCGCGTCTGCAACTTGGACTGGGCCTCGGACCTCGCCAAGAAGAAGGAGGAGGGGACCTGTCACCGCCGCCTCCTCGATCAGAAGCTCTCGGCGGATGACCTGAGAAAGGGTGCGGTGGGGGTTCTAAATAGACGAGGGGCGCGAGGAGTTTATTGCGGAAGGTAGTTGCGAGATGGGAGTGGTTGGCGCGGGGATAACGGAGGAGGGGCAACACGCTTGGTGTTGACCGGCGAAGAAGGGGGGACCGTTGGCGAGATCTGCGGAGGGAGGTGCGATGGTTTCGAGGAAGGGGGTGGCGCCTGGGGAAGAAGGCCGAGGGCCGTCCGATCGGCCGAGATCGGACGGCCCCGATGTTGACATGTGGCGGGAGAAAGAGGGCGCGGGGCGCACGTGCAGTGCGCGTGCGGGGTGGCACGTGCGCTGCACGTGCGTGGTTTTTATTTTTTTATTTTTTTTATAAAAAAACGAAAGTTAAAAAGGCAAAAAATCAATGACACGTGGCGGCCTCTGGGGAGGCCACGTGTCACCTCCAGAAAAATCCGAAAATAAAACCTCTTGTAAAATCGATAAAAAATAGCAAATGACCTCTGATCGAAAAAGTTCCTTCACAAAAAATGCTCGCCTCGACGAGATCTACAACTTTCATGAAGACATTAAAGCCAAATTCGATCAAATGTAAAAAGTGAATTTTTGGGGTATCCCATGTACATAGAATACCTTGATTTTTGGGTTTTATTTTTTTGTTATTTTTAAAACAAGATAAAAATCCGAGAAAATCTGGAAAATCAAAGATAAATAAGAGGTATCTAAATCTAATTTTTTTGGTTTTTTATAAATTAAGAAAATATTTACATAAGATACAGGCCAAAAGCCGCGAAAATATACAATGTACAAAAGAGGCCCAAAACCCAACTTTCACGTACGAGCTCTGATTCACTTGAACTTGGTTTTGTTTTGAAGGTAATTGAATGTGAATTAGTTCAAAAGTGAGTAGGATCAAATCAGACACTGGATGGGAAGCTATGTGTCTTTTAGTCCGAAAATCCTGAAACTAGGGTTTGGGTTTTTGGTCCACTTAACAGGGTTAGTGATTTTTTTGTATTTTACCTTTATTCTTGTTAGTGATGTGTATACAGTGGAGGTTGTTTTGGGTTATGCGGTATTAGCATGAAGGAGTTAAAAATAGGGGAAGTTAGGCTATTTACAGGTCAACTGTGGCTTGGATTTTTGGCTTCTTATTTGGTGCAGAAATAATGGATAAAATGCCATTTTTATGAAAACATGCATGAATGCTAATTATGCAGAATAAATGCAAATATGTTGTTGATTTTTAGGGACTTAAGCTTAATAAGTGAGATTTAGAGTGATGAATCCGAGATTCATCACCGATACCCCCATCATCCTTGGTCGTCCGTTCTTGGCCACAGCCAAGGCGGTGACTGATCATGATAGCGGGAAGGTATACTTTCGCGTCGAGGGCGAGAGTGTACAGATAGAGACGGTCGAGGACTACAGAGCCAGAGAGAGAGCATGCTCAGAGACTAGCACAGTTACAGAGCAGCTGACAGATGTCGGGCTAGACATCCACCAGGACTGTGACTTTGTGATCACAGATGATGAGGCAGCATGGGCAGACCCTTCCGCACAGGCCATCCTCTCATTTCCAGACACCACTGATGCAGAGATGACAGCAGAGGAGAGCTTGGAGAGCACAACCCTGGTCATGGATACGACAGAGGCAGCAGAGCCGGTTCTCGATCGCGACACGGTTTCTAGTGATGGTGGTACTGAGGCCACCTTGTGTGACGGTGGTACTGATGCCACCTTGTTCGATGCAGATCCCTCGGATTCAGAGTCTGATTGGGTAGACTGTGATGACCAGATGCCAGACCTGAGTCCACCTGAGCCTACAGATGAGGAGGAGGTAGAGGCAGAGCAAATCAGAGACAGCACAGTTGAGCAACCTCCCCCAGATCCAGTTTGCAAGAGCTCGTATTCTTTCTCCCAGGCAGATTTGGCAGATTTAGCAGCATTCACGCACCTTCTTCCGAGGCCAGATTTGCCAGCACCCAGCTGTCCAGAGCTGAAGCCGCTCCCTACTTCGCTGAAGTATCGGTTCCTTGCGGGCGAACCTGAGATGTACCCAGTCATCATCTCCGCCGATCTGACTGGAGAGCAAGAATCCCGTTTGATGGGGGTTCTTGAAAAGAACTGCAAGGCAATTGGATGGAGCGTAGCAGATCTCCATGGGATTAGTCCATCAGTGTGCTCCCACCATATCTATCTCGAGGAGGGGGCGAAGCCGTCGCGTGAATTCCAGCGGAGATTGAACCCCAACCTGAGAGAGGTCGTGATGAAGGAAATATCAAAATGGTGGAGTGCAGATTTCATTTATCCCATTTCCGACTCCAAGTGGGTCAGCCCCTTGCATGTGGTGCCCAAGAAGACGGGCATCACGACTGTGATCAGTGAGTCGGGAGAGGAGATTGCTACACGAGTACCCACCTCTTGGAGGGTCTGTGTTGACTACAGGAGACTCAACCAGGCCACCAAGAAGGACCATCTCCCCCTGCCTTTTATTGACCAGATTATTGAGAGACTGGCAGGGAAGAGCCATTATTGCTTCCTGGATGGGTATTCGGGCTACAACCAGGTGGCCATCGCTCCTGAGGATCAGGAGAAGACCACCTTTACCTGTCCCTTTGGTACATATGCCTTTCGACGCATGCCATTTGGGCTATGCAATGCCCCTGCGACATTTCAGAGGTGCATGTTGTCGATCTTTTCGGACATGGTAGGGGAGTGTTTGGAGGTCTTCATGGACGATTTCTCGGTCTACGGCGACGGATTCGACTCCTGTCTTGACTGCCTAGACCGAGTACTCCAGCGATGTATTGAGTACCATTTGGTTCTATCTTGGGAGAAGAGTCACTTCATGGTGACTCAAGGGATGGTGCTTGGCCACATCATCTCCAACAGGGGCATGGAGGTTGATCCGACCAAGGTTGATGTCATTAGAAAACTCGCACCACCGTCCAATTTGAGGCAGCTACGGTCATTCCTGGGGGACGTTGGATTTTATAGGAGATTTATTCAGGATTTCAGCAAGATTGCCCGGCCGTTGACTGACCTCTTGACGAAAGACACCGAGTTCCTTGTCGATTGATGAAACTCGATTTCATCATCATAATTTCACATTATTAACCCCTTTGCTTAGGCTTAGTGTCAATAAATCCCAGTTAATGTCTTATAATTAACAGAGTCCTAAATAAATTAAAAACCACAAAAAAATGACAAAGCAAAAATCCGTGGTATTTTTAGACTTAAAAATACTCTCAAAAATATTTCGGGTTCTTGTTTGATCTCTTTTCCAGTTTTGGTCAACATGAAACTTGTAGATCTCGTCAAGATCTACAACTTTCATGTTTTGAGTTTTCTCAAATTCGGCCTTTATAACCTCTAAAAATCAAAAATATCATCCTAATAATCTGATTGGGCCACGTGGCCCAATCTGGGGGCGCCACGTGGCCCGCCTCCTTTGTCTTTTCCGCCTCTCCTACCAACCGTTGGATCGGCCTCTTGATCCAACGGCCCAGGCCTCTCCACGTAGCCGCCTTCTCCTAAACCCTCAGATCTCCCCCACACTCCATCTACACCGCACGTCCCCGCCTCGCTCTCGATTCGCCACGTGGCGGTGTACTCACCACTGGATCGCTCATTTAAATCTCTCATCACAGCCGTCTCTTCGACAACCGCACCTCAACCATTCGATCCACCGTCTGTTGCATCGTGACCGTCCGTTAGCGCCAATTCCATAGCGCGACACGTGGCAGCGCCTGACCCTGACGATCGCATCGCCTCGGATCTGATCATAGCCGTCCCTTAGCGCCCAAATACCCGCCGTTGGATCACCAGATCCAACGGTTGACCGTCATCGTCAACCTCCGAGACTCTTTCTCCCCCACGTCTTCCACCGAGCGAAACCCTCTCCCCCTTCCCATTATCGTCGACTCCTCAGACCACCGATTCCTGCGCCAACTGCCCCATGATCTTCCTCCATCACCCACGACCATCGCGAGTACAACCTCCACCCATGAAGCTATCTCCACTCTCTCCACATCTCCCTCGAAATCACGACCTCCATCACTGGAGCCGGCACCTTCGAGCTTTAAATCCGCCGCTCCATCAGTCAAAGCACCTTGTCCACCTTTACAAGGAAGGGAGCCCAGCCCTCCTCCGCCTCCCCGTGACAGGGGGAGGCGGTGCGATTGAGCGAAGACGACTTCGTTCCCGGTGAGACCCTCCGCCACTTACGGCGGAGTCGCGGCGCCTCATGGCGACCGCCCAAGCTGCACGGAGCGGCTGGCCGTGTCCAGCGAAGACCCGGGGCTCGATTAGAGCCCCATCCCAAGCCATCCGACCGCCTTCAGACCAGGTAAGCTTCTCCGATCTCTTCTCCGATTTTGTTTACGTTGCTCGATTTAGTTAGGCCTTTCCGACCGCTGTCGCCTTCCATTGACCACCCCATTAGCTTCGCCGTCAAACCCCCTTTCTCGCGCCACTTTCCGATCACCCCTCTTCGTTTCTTCCATACCTCGAACACCGCCGACCCAACTCATCTCCGACCACCGGAGATGGAGCCCCGGTTCCTCGTCTCCCCTCACCCGCACGGAACCCCATTTCGCTCACCCTCGCCTTCTTTCGCTTCGGCTATTTGGTCTAACCCTGCAGGTTAACCTTCTTCAATGAACGGAGCTCTCGCCGGAGCAGACTTCATCAACTCCGCAGCTTCCACCCGAGCTCCGACGAGCGATGCCAGAGGATCCTGTGACTTCCTCGAGCTACCCGCTTCATCGACAACTGGTCCTTAAGCTCGGGGGGAGTTCACCGTAGCCGGGAGCGGGCGGCGGAGGAGGAGCTCCATCGCCGGAGTCCAGTACTCGCCGCCTGCTACGGCTGGAGGAGGAGGAACAACAGTCGTTGGATGCTCCGCCCCGGAGTTCATCCAACGGCCACGATGCAGCCACGCCGACGAACCGTTCTCCTCCAGATGCCGTTGGATGAACCTGATCCAAAGGCCTCGAGCTAGCCACGCGTCGTCACCAGAGCATGCCCGAGCCTCCGTCTCCGTGCCTCCAGGTTTGGGACGTCCGAGCCTATCGAGCCTGCATCGAGCTTTGAACAGATCCGAGCCTACGCCGAGCTTCATCCGAGCCTCTGCCGAATCCGAGCCAACGTCCGAGCCTAGAAGGCGCGTGCCTGGCGCATGCCTTCTGGGCAATTTGCAGAGACACCCCGCCGGCTTCTCCAATTTGCAGATAGGTCCTGACGCACGTGCTGACCATGCGCGCAAGGGAAAATTTACACTGAAGCCCTTGCGGTTTTAAAGATTTACAGAAGAGCCCCTGTGCGTGTGGGCAAATTACAGGGAAGGTCCCACTCTTTTGTTTATTTACTTTTTGGTCCTTCCCAGGGACCTGTATGCAATTTTATTTTCATGTTTTCTTTTCAGTTATGCCCTTGTGTCCCTTTATGCATATCTTGAGCTACGAACATCCGATTGAGATGATTTCAGTTCCGTTTTAAAGCTGGTTTGATAATCTTTCAAATGGCATGCTTAATTATTGTTTTGGACACAATGATTTTGTTATGTATTATTTTATAGCTATGTGTCTATTTGAGCTCAAAATGATGCCTTTCTTAATATTATTCATCACATCTGCTTTTTTAATGAACTTGAAATTAACTCTTATTTATTTCTGCTCATCCTTTTCACCTAGGGCATATTTAATTGCATTACATGGCATTCATGTGCATTATAAAAATTGGTAAAAAAAATGCATGTTTATTTTATTTTGAATGCATTGTCTTGTTGTGTCTTTTCATGATTTGACCTTTATGCCTATAACTCAACACTTAATTAAATAGACTCAAATCCGATTAATACGAGAGAGGCTCGTGTCCCTGAGTTCGACCTTGGTTTCTTGTCAAGTAAAATAAATAACGATCATCTCATTTTGATTTATTATCGCATATCTTCAAATGAGGTGATCTTTTGATGACCAAAATCGGCTCGACTGCTACGACATTTCCAAGTGCTAATTTAGCATTATTAAAGGGCCGATTTTTTCGGTTTGTCAAATGGCGCCGTTGCCGGGGACACGGCTCATTTCTTTTATTTTTTGGAATTTTGTTTATTTAATTTCGTGTTTCTTTTATAGGTCAATCTGTTCATCTTTTTGCATTCAAAAATTTTTCTTATTTTGATCTCTAACCATTGTTTTTGTGGCAGGGCCCTTGATGGATCAAGGAGGCGAGGAGCAGGACGTTCCCCGCTGCGAGGAGCCGCAGGAGCATGCTTGGAGCAAAGGAGGAAGAAAAGAAAAAAAAATGTGTCTCGCATTTTTGTTGCATTTTTATAATAATTCGTCTTTTACAACGGTCTTTGATTGAAGACTCGCGATTGTAATCGAACGATTGTGGTTGTGTGGGGATCGTCCCCACTTGAGTGTCGACCTAGGATAGGCACGCGGCTCTCCGAGCTCATTTTATCTTTCATATTTTTACGTGCTTAATCGTAGGTAGGACACACTAATTTCTATACGCACATAATCTCGCATCACTTAGCTAAAATTAATGGAGATTAATCACCGCTAATAGATGCATGAGTAGGTGCGGCTTTTTCGACTTGCATACATGTTGGATTTGGTCTTCAAAACAGCCCCCGTTTTTCACGTGTTTTTGTCAAATCACCGCATGATTTCTCGCTTAGCCTAGATCGCGGTTTCTTCGAATACATGTTTTTCTCGGCTTTCATTTCCTAGCTTGATCACCTAGGATTAATGGAAAATGATTTGAACGGTAGACGATGACTTCTTGATTTTTGTGCTAACCATAATTCAGTGATAACCTAAAATAAAATTGGGACTGTTAATTGCAAGTCAAACAAAAAAAATGGAGTAAAATTCGGTTTTGGGAGAGCAATACCCTCGCTTACGCAATGATTTTCGCTTCAATTCTTTTCTTTGCGTAAAAATCACACGTTTTATCACCAATAAAATAGACAAGATAATAAACCAACTTTGGTTGGTTTCATGTGTGAGTTGGTGAAACTAAGGGTTTGCCTGCTTGATTGAGCTTTGTATGATGCGACACGTACCCCAAAACAAAAGACACTCCATTTCATCTCCGAAGATTCAGCCGCTCACTTGTATATTCATCCCTCTTCTTCGTTCACCTTGGGTCTCTTCCAACATCACTTTCCATCTTTATACTTAGGCTAATCTCAGCCTAAGTATAGGGGGGACCCCAAGTCCCTGTGATTTCTCTACTCATCTTTTCTTGCCTTTATACTTAGGTTATTTTTATCCTAAGTATAGGGGGAGCCCCTCTTAGCTCCCGTATATTTCTCTGTACTTAAATGGACCTACGGACTCGTATCATTTAGTGCTATGAGGACATAGCAAAGTTTAAGGATAGGGGGGTATACCGTATATACAATTTACTACTTTAGCTAATATCTGAAAAATTTGAAAAATTTAAAACTTTTTGGCTAAAGTAAAATTCTTTGGACTAAGAGCACTCAAATGATTTCACGGCTTTTCTACACTATGTTACACTATTTTGATAAAAATATTTTCGAAAATGATTTGAAAAAAATGAGTTTTTCTTGTTTTGAAAAATCTTTTTGAAAGATGTTTTGAAAATCTTTTATTTGTGTGACATGGTTTTGAAAATCTTTTATCAAGGAAAGTTGAGTCTAACCTGTGTTTTAACTTTAAAAACTAAAATCCATAAAAATGAGCAAAATGAAAAAAAAAATCTCTTTGTTGAATGAAGAAGTTGGATTAGTCCTCTACTTACACTTTTCACCCAGGATCTGATTTGGTCAAGGAGACTTAGCTTTTTGAGGTCTTTGAGATTTGCGGTTAACCAGCCTTAGCCATCAGGGTCATAGACTTAATCATCCACATTCCCCTAGGTTTCTAGATTTGCATGCTATATTCCATGCTTAGTCTCAGACATAAAGAATATGATCAGCACATCACATGCACGACTGCGGTTTTGATTGAGATGAGTTGAATTTTTCACTCGAGGAATTGGGATGAGAGATTCGAGTCTGGATTTGATCTAATGATGCTCGAGGATGGGATAAAATCTTTGAAGGCTTCAGGAAACCTGAGTGTCAGCAATATTAGCCAGTATGAGAACTTGATTCTTATACTAATCTCTTGACATTGACCTAAGTGCCTGGGTGTGATATAAATAAAAAAATGTTGATCAGTGTGCGCCAACTCTTGGTAAAAGCAGTGGAGCTAGCCAAAAATTATACAAGTCAATGAAATTCAAAGAAAAGCTCTCATTCCACCAAAGTCAAATATCAAAGAGCTTCCACCAAAGGCGAGCGCTTCCAACCATTTCAAAGTGTCCACTTGGACCACCGCTATTAGGACCAGGAGTCGGGCTTGCACCAAAAAAGGGCTCTGCATCGTAAATGCTACAAGTCTGGGTGTCGAAGGTACGATAGGTACTCAAAAGAGACACACCCCGGTGTACTTTCAGGAAAACAAGTGCAGACGGCTCCAACTTCTCTTGACGGACGCACTGATCAACACCAAAAAAATGTGTTGCGTAAAAAGGCACTAGAGAGAATCCTTGTTCCAATGAGAGGGAGAGAAGAATTGACACAATCCCATGCCCTCCATTTTTCTGGCCTGCCATCCACATTTTCTAAAGTCTGACAACTAAAGAGACGGTGGACTGAATGAAAGATTCGATTTATTCCCTAGTGCTGAGGATTGGGTCCTTAGGAGATTTTCTCGGACTAAGATTTTGGGTGACGAATTGACTCTACTCTCAGAATTGCAGTCAACACTAAACTTCATATCCTTTAGCTTATACGTACATCAGAGAGAGTCTAGAGAAGTAGAGGAATTGGAAGCCTCTTGATTAAGGCTAGGTTGAACTCTAAAATTTTGGATCTCTGAAACCGAGTCAACTTGATCAGATTGGATCCTGTATTCACATGCACAAGGGGGTTAATCCAACTTAGTCATTCTTTTTGATGCTCGAGGACGAGCATGGTTTAAGTATAGGGGGGTGATGAAACTCGATTTCATCATCATAATTTCACATTATTAACCCCCTTGCTTAGGCTTAGTGTCAATAAATCCCAGTTAATGTCTTATAATTAACAGAGTCCTAAATAAATTAAAAACCACAAAAAAATGACAAAGCAAAAATCCGTGGTATTTTAGACTTAAAAATACCCTCAAAAATATTTCGGGTTCTTGTTTGATCTCTTTTCCAGTTTTGGTCAACATGAAACTTGTAGATCTCGTCAAGATCTACAACTTTCATGTTTTGAGTTTTCTCAAATTCGGCATTATAACCTCTAAAAATCAAAAATATCATCCTAATAATCTGATTGGGCCACGTGGCCCAATCTGGGGGCGCCACGTGGCCCAATCTGGGGGCGCCACGTGGCCCGCCTCCTTTGTCTTTTCCGCCTCTCCTACCAACCGTTGGATCGGCCTCTTGATCCAACGGCCCAGGCCTCTCCACGTAGCCGCCTTCTCCTAAACCCTCAGATCTCCCCCACACTCCATCTACACCGCACGTCCCCGCCTCGCTCTCGATTCGCCACGTGGCGGTGTACTCACCACTGGATCGCTCATTTAAATCTCTCATCACAGCCGTCTCTTCGACAACCGCGCCTCAACCATTCGATCCACCGTCTGTTGCATCGTGACCGTCCGTTAGCGCCAATTCCATAGCGCGACACGTGGCAGCGCCTGACCCCGACGATCGCATCGCCTCGGATCTGATCATAGCCGTCCCTTAGCGCCCAAATACCCGCCGTTGGATCACCAGATCCAACGGTTGACCGTCATCGTCAACCTCCGAGACTCTTTCTCCCCCACGTCTTCCACCGAGCGAAACCCTCTCCCCCTTCCCATTATCGTCGACTCCTCAGACCACCGATTCCTGCGCCAACTGCCCCACGATCTTCCTCCATCACCCACGACCATCGCGAGTACAACCTCCACCCATGAAGCTATCTCCACTCTCTCCACATCTCCCTCGAAATCACGACCTCCATCACTGGAGCCGGCACCTTCGAGCTTTAAATCCGCCGCTCCATCAGTCATAGCACCTTGTCCACCTTTACAAGGAAGGGAGCCCAGCCCTCCTCCGCCTCCCCGTGACAGGGGGAGGCGGTGCGATTGAGCGAAGACGACTTCGTTCCCGGTGAGACCCTCCGCCACTTACGGCGGAGTCGCGGTGCCTCATGGCGACCGCCCGAGCTGCACGGAGCGGCTGGCCGTGTCCAGCGAAGACCCGGGGCTCGATTAGAGCCCCATCCCAAGCCATCCGACCGCCTTCAGACCAGGTAAGCTTCTCCGATCTCTTCTCCGATTTTGTTTACGTTGCTCGATTTAGTTAGGCCTTTCCGGCCGCTGTCGCCTTCCATTGACCACCCCATTAGCTTCGCCGTCAAACCCCCTTTCTCGCGCCACTTTCCGATCACCCCTCTTCGTTTCTTCCATACCTCGAACACCGCCGACCCAACTCATCTCCGACCACCGGAGATGGAGCCCCGGTTCCTCGTCTCCCCTCACCCGCACAGAACCCCATTTCGCTCACCCTCGCCTTCTTTCGCTTCGGCTATTTGGTCTAACCCTGCAGGTTAACCTTCTTCAATGAACGGAGCTCTCGCCGGAGCAGACTTCATCGACTCCGCAGCTTCCACCCGAGCTCCGACGAGCGATGCCAGAGGATCCTGCGACTTCCTCGAGCTACCCGCTTCATCGACAACTGGTCCTTAAGCTCGGGGGGAGTTCACCGTAGCCGGGAGCGGGCGGCGGAGGAGGAGCTCCATCGCCGGAGTCCAGTACTCGCCGCCTGCTACGGCTGGAGGAGGAGAAACAACAGCCGTTGGATGCTCCGCCCCGGAGTTCATCCAACGGCCACGATGCAGCCACGCCGACGAACCGTTCTCCTCCAGATGCCGTTGGATGAACCTGATCCAAAGGCCTCGAGCTAGCCATGCGTCGTCACCAGAGCATGCCCGAGCCTCCGTCTCCGTGCCTCCAGGTTTGGGACGTCCGAGCCTATCGAGCCTGCATCGAGCTTTGAACAGATCCGAGCCTACGCCGAGCTTCATCCGAGCCTCTGCCGAATCCGAGCCAACGTCCGAGCCTAGAAGGCGCGTGCCTGGCGCATGCCTTCTGGGCAATTTGCAGAGACACTCCGCCGGCTTCTCCAATTTGCAGATAAGTCCTGACGCACGTGCTGACCATGCGCGCAAGGGAAAATTTACACTGAAGCCCTTGCGGTTTTAAAGATTTACAGAAGAGCCCCTGTGCGTGTGGGCAAATTACAGGGAAGGTCCCGCTCTTTTGTTTATTTACTTTTTGGTCCTTCCCAGGGACCTGTATGCAATTTTATTTTCATGTTTTCTTTTCAGTTATGCCCTTGTGTCCCTTTATGCATATCTTGAGCTACGAACATCCGATTGAGATGATTTCAGTTCCGTTTTAAAGCTGGTTTGATAATCTTTCAAATGGAATGCTTAATTACTGTTTTGGACACAATGATTTTGTTATGTATTATTTTATAGCTATGTGTCTATTTGAGCTCAAAATGATGCCTTTCTTAATATTATTCATCACATCTGCTTTTTAATGAACTTGAAATTAACTCTTATTTATTTCTGCTCATCCTTTTCACATAGGGCATACTTTAATTGCATTACATGGCATTCATGTGCATTATAAAAATTAGTAAAAAAATGCATGTTTATTTTATTTTGAATGCATTGTCTTGTTGTGTCTTTTCATGATTTGACCTTTATGCCTATAACTAAACACTTAATTAAATAGACTCAAATCCGATTAATACGAGAGAGGCTCGTGTCCCTGAGTTCGACCTTGGTTTCTTGCCAAGTAAAATAAATAACGATCATCTCATTTTGATTTATTATCGCATATCTTCAAATGAGGTGATATTTTGATGACCAAAATCGGCTCGACTGCTACGACATTTCCAAGTGCTAATTTAGCATTATTAAAGGGCCGATTTTTTCGGTTTGTCATCGATGACAAGTGTCTTTCGTCCTTTGCGACTCTCCAGCAGTGTGTGATTGAGGCTCCTGTTCTCCAGCCACCTGATTGGTCTCTCCCATTCGAGATCATGACGGATGCCTCCGATTTTGCCGTAGGGGCAGTGTTGGGACAGAGGAGGGATGGAGTTCTGTTTGCTATCCACTACGCTAGCCGCACATTGGATTCCGCCCAGCGGAATTACACGGTCACAGAGAAGGAGATGCTAGCCGTAGTGTTCGCCCTAGATAAGTTTCGATCTTATATCATTGGATCTAGAGTGACTTTGTACACAGATCACACGACCATCAGGTACCTCATGGCAAAGAAGGATGCCAAGGCCAGACTGACTAGATGGATCCTTCTACTCCAGGAGTTCGACATTGAGATTAAGGATAAGTCTGGAGTCAAGAATGTGGTGGCGGATCACCTCTCCCATTTAGAGCAACCTGAGGAGTCTGAGCAGATTGATCCCATTCGAGATACCTTCCCAGATGAGGCGATCCTTGCTATCGCCTCACTCCCGTGGTATGCTGATATTGTGAACTTTCTCGTTGCTGGGAAAGTCCCACCAGATTGGCCCAGGCAGAGGCTTGAGACCTTCCTTGCGAAGGCCAATTCCTACCACTGGGAGGATCCCATCCTTTACCACGAAGGAGGGGATAGCGTCTGGCGTCAGTGCATTCCTCAGGAGGAACACCATAGCGTCCTCACTTACTGCCACAAGCTTGAGGCAGGAGGACATCATTCTGGGAGGAGAACGGCACAAAAAGTGCTCCAATCCGGCTTGTGGTAGCCTACCCTCTTCAAGGACTCTGATGAGTTTGTGAAGAGGTGTACTGACTGTCAGAGGATGGGCACTTGTAGACAGCGTGATATGATGCCGATGCAGCCCATTCATTTCTGTGAGGTTTTTGACGCATGGGGCATCGATTTCATGGGTCCATTCCCTAAGAGTCAGGGATTTGAGTACATTCTGTTGGCCGTTGATTATGTTAGTCGTTGGGTTGAGGCCATCCCCACCCGAGCCGCTGATGCGAGGACAGTTTGCAGATTTTTGAGGAAGCACATCATCACGCGGTTCGGTGTTCCACGAGTTCTGATTTCTGATGGGGGGTCTCATTTCATCAACGACCAGGTGAAGGCCCTTGCTAGTGAGTTCAGTATAGACCATCATGTTGCTACACCTTACCATCCACAGACGAATGGTCTAGCCGAGGTCTCGAACAGGGAAATCAAGACTATTTTGCAGAAAGTCGTCTGCCCTGACCGAAAGGATTGGTCACAGCTTTTGGACTCGGTCTTGTGGGCATATAGGACTTCTTTCAAGACACCATTGGGCACATCTCCCTTTCGCCTCGTATATGGCAAGCCATGCCATTTACCTGTTGAGCTGAGGCACAAGTCACTTTGGGCAGTTACAGATATTCTTATGGATCCAGATGGTGTAGGAGACCAGAGGAGGGCAGAGTTAGCTGCCCTGGAGGAGCTTAGAGATACAACTTTCTCAAACAACCTACAGTATAAGGAGAGAGTGAAGGAGTGGCATGATTCTCATATCAGCCACAAGCATTTTGAGATTGGACAGAGAGTATGGCTGTTTGATGCGAGGCTTCGTTTGTTTCCAGGGAAGCTGCAGAGCAAATGGAAGGGACCCTACTTGGTCAGAAAGGTACACGACAACGGTAGCATTGATATATCCGATTTGTCTTCTGAGAGTACCTTTCGAGTGAACGGCCAGCGGCTCAAGCCATTTCTAGATCATGCGCCGCGGGTCGTTGATGTTGCCCCTATTCATTTTGCGTGAGATGTGGTCTCTTGACTCACATCTTTTGCATCTCACGCCTGATTATCACTGTTCTTCCAACTTGTATAGATCCAGTTGTCCATATCATTCTATTCTTTAGTCCCACATCCCTTTTCTCATCTTATGATTATGCTAGACTTAGGGTGTACTTTACCCTAAGTATAGGGGGGATGTAGGACCTGCGGGTATTCTTTTCATTCTTTCTGCCCCTGTTTTGCTGCCTATACTTAGGGATATTTGACCCTAAGTATAGGGGGGGCAGACTCTGTGTCTTCTTCACTCGGATTACCCTTCATGTACAGCTTGCTATACGTAGGATTAGTTAATCCTAAGTATAGGGGGAAACCACCGAGTTCCTCTCATTCTATTCATTTATTCGTTTCTGTACTTAGCCATTCCTTTTCACTTCCCTTTTACTAAGCACGAGTTATGTCTTCTTCATCGCTCTTGATCACTCTGAGGACATCGTTCGAGCTAAGTATAGGGGGGGTGTGTATATATTCCATATATACTTTAGCCATAACTCGTACTTTGTGTGAGTGTGTTAATAAATAAATTGGCTAAAAACCTTAAAAATCACAAAAATTAAAAAATTTTCCTGTACAAAATCATTCTTTTCTTGCCCATACATAGCTAGTGTACAAAATTATTCTTGTAAAAATGTTTTCAAAAATCTTTTGTGTAAAGTTTGTGTAAATATTTTCTTATCAAAATTATGTATATAGTACAAAATTTTTCCAAAATGTTTTGAAAATTAAAAGTTTGCAAAAATCTTGTGTAAATGTTTGTAAATACTTTTGCAAAACTTGCACTTCATGCATCCATCCATTCATGATTTCAAAATATTTTTCAAAAATTTTGCACGATTGTAAATATTTGTAAATAGCATCTTTGTATATATATGTATATAGTTTTTCCTGGATGAGAGTTGACATTTAAACTAAGTCTGGAATTAAATTGAGAAATGGAGCTTGAATAAGATCTTAATCCACCTAACTCTAAGAGGAACCTTATAGGGCTTAGGGTTAAGGCTTTTCAGGTCCATAAGGACTTAATTCTTTGAGTCCACTAGGCTATGAGCATATGTCATCTTGATGAGCCTAAGTAGAGCACTTAACAACACACGCATGACTCTTAGAAGACAATGGCTTGACTTGCACCAGCACTTTACACATGGCTCTCCACGGATGAGGTGGTGAGGAGGCAGTTTCCTTTGGCTTGGGGTAGCATATGAGGGTAGTACTTCTAGGCGGAACCTCTCTTCTTCTTCTAGTGAAGGAAGTGCGTCTCAACTTGGTCTAGTGGTGATGAAGGCTAAAGACAGAAGCCGTGGGTTGCAATAAAGCTTCAAAAGAGGGATAGTCTACTGGCGTGGCTCAAGAGGAAAATTTCTTGTATATATGCTGCACCATGTAGATATGTTGTATAGAAGCACTTGAAAAAAAATATTTGCAAGATGCAAAAAGAACTCCAAAAAAAAGTGGTGGGTCGGATTGAAAATTTAATAACCCCACCGGAGTGTATATAGTCAAATAAAGCAAAAGCTTATGGTATCCATGTTACATCTCATGAAGCTTGCAGTGGGAGACTTAGATACACTGGCTGAGCTTCCAAAAGTCTATACTTCTTCCCCCTCTTCTTGAGCCGGTTGCACTTGAACTTAGAAGGGAATACCCCGCTTCTCGAGGAAAGAGTTGCTAGACCGAGGCATTAGAGTTACCAGGTTGAGGGAGGTTGTTTCTTTGTTACTTCTGAGGTGAGGAGCTACATATCACTTACACTGCATGGAAAGATTCATAGTCATTAGAGTTTGTGCATGTAGACTTGTTCTGATCTGGTTTATTGAGGAGTCTTGTCCATAGATTGGTGGAACTTAGAGGCTGTTGAGTTTTAAGCTTAAGTCTAAATAAGGTTCCGACACATTAATAATCCAAAGATCTGATCGAGCTCCATAATTCAATTTAATGAAGGAAAGTTTAATATTCAACATTGATCCATGTACATTCCCCTCTTTTTCTTTTTCTTTCTTTCTTTTTCACTTCTTTTTCAAATAAGTGTTTTCTAAGGGACTAGCAAAAGTTAAGTATAGGGGGTGATGAATACCCATTCATCACTCTTTATTCTTATATTTTAACTACAAAAACCTTTGCAAATGCATGTATATTCATGTAAATACAAATAATTATCAAAAGCATGCATTGTATAAAGTTTAATAATTAGCATGTTTTTGTGCAAAAATAAAAGAATAAAGATTAAAAAGAAAAAGAGGGAAATATTTAGAATAAATATTGAGCAACCTAACCCAAGGGAGGGCTCAACATGGGCCTGACCGCATAAAAGCCAAAGTAGAGGGAGATAGGGGCTCATGTGTGTAAATATTTATGTAAATAAAATAAAGTATTTTCCTCACAAAAATAAACTTAAATAGGTGTGTAAATATTTGTAGATATTTATAAAGATAAAAACAAAAGATAAAAATATAAAATTTAAAAAGAAAGCAAAAACACCTCTTGTATAGTCATCATGTACATAGACTCACCTACATATTTATTTAGCCTTATAAATAAATAAAATTAATTTTTATAATTTTGTAAATATTCTATGTAAATAAATTAAATAAAAACAATTAAAACAAAAACAAAATAATAAAATTAAAAATACAAAAACATATTGTAAATATACCATGTATATAAATGTATATATGTATTTATTTTACCTATGTATATAAATAATAAAAATAAAATAAAAATACCTTTTTATTCCTTATTTTATAATGAAAAGAAATAAAATATAAAATGGGAATAAAATTGTATAAAAATAACAAATTAAAAATCAAAATTAAAAACCCTATATAGTGTACATATACCTATATATTACATATTATGTATATACCTTATTTTTATTTCGAAAAAATTATTAAAAATCACTAAAAAATAGGAAAAAATAAAAGAAAAATATTTCATGTTTTAAGTTTTCATTAAATCGGCCATTTGATACCCTTATTTTTAATTGCAAAATCCAGCCACGTGGCCTGATCCTATTGGGCCAGGGGAGTGTTGACCGCCCAGTCAACTCCCCCCCCAGGACCACTCCAGACGGGTCCTTAGCGGGTCCCCAACTTCTCGGATTTTTCTCCGCTAAACCCGATCGCCTACCACCTAAACCCCGGGTCCGACTCCTTAATGCCACATCCGACACCCTCGCCGGGGTATCCACATCGGGATCCGCGCACCTCCACGCCCTACCCGACCTCGTCTAGCCGGACCCGCACCCATATTTAGCCATTGCTCCGCCACCCTAATCCTCCATCTTTGGTCATTCGAATCCACCTCCTGTGAGCTCCAGCGTACTCGTGAGAGTGACAGCTCGCGTCCGGCGCCGTCGAAGCGAGGAGAGGAGGCGTGTCCATCGATCCGGCGAGCTCAGCCGCCGTTGCTCCGCCACCAGCAGGAGCACCGAGCCTCGGAGGGAGACGCTCCTCGAGGCGAAGACCAGGAGCTTCCGTAGCTCCTCCCCAGTCTCCTCGTCCACTCAGGTAATCACTTAGACCTTTCTTGTTCTCTGATTTTCGATTACGCCCAATTCGTGCCGTCGCCGTCTCTAGCTGATTCCGACCATTCCATCACTCCGTTCGACCATCGGAATCGACCATCGCATCCGCCTTCTTCTCACGCACCTTCTCCGCACTCCCATCCAACCCAGCTCGCACAGGAGCTGGGAGTCGAGCTCCTCCGTCTACCCCCTTTGCCGGAGCTCGCCATATCGACCCACAGACCACCGTCACCCCACCTGACCGGGTCGAGGCAGTTTGCCCTCGATCCGCGAGTCTTCTGGATTGCTTTGCAGGTCGAACGAAGGCCATCTGAGGTCCTTCGCCATTCAGCCAGGAGGCACAGCTCCGCCGACCTCGCCCGAGCTCACCAGAGCTCAGCTGGACCATCGGAGCCCACCACCAGCTGCAGGACACCAGTGCGGAGCTTCTCCGACCTTCAGGTGCAGCAGAGGAGCCTCGGAGCAAGACCACCGGGCCGGCGAACCTCGCCGGTCATCTGTTCTTCGAGGACCCTTCTCCTCCGTTCGATCACTCCTCCAGCTCCATACTTCATCGGGGCCGTCCATCGCAGGAGCAGCAGTCATCGTTGGATCTGAGGAGGAGAGATCTGGAGAGCCATCGTTCGCCACCGTCAGATGCTCCATGTGGCCTCCATCCACCCGCTTCATTAATAAAGGGTATTTTACCCTTAAGCCCTGTCTTTTCTTATATTTAGCATTTAGTCTTGTAAATATTGAGTTTAGTTGTTTAGTTTTCGGGTTATTTGCATAGAGACCCTGGTACTTGCTGTTATTTGCTGATATGCCCCTGTATGCGATGTGACACGTGCTTCGACATGTGATTTTCTGGGGGTTTTGCAATTCATGCCCTTGTAGTTCTGGTTGTTATTAGTTGAATGAAAGTTTTTACTTATTTGCATTTATACCCCTGTGCGTGATTTATTTGAGCATGTGCGACCTTTTGTGGGTATTTTGCAGATAAGCCCTTGGGCTTTTGGTACCTGTTACCAATAAGTCCTCGGGACTTATTTTCATTGCAGTTGGGTCCCTGAGTGACCCAGGTACGCACGTGGCGCGTGTTTTGCTGGGTTATTTGCACCAGACCCCCCAGACTTCTGGGTATTTGCACTTTGGTCCCTGTGCACTGTGCCCTCTCTTTATTTTTGAATAAAATAGCAAATTACCTCCAAATCCAACAAAAATTGGATACATGGCTCCTGCCATGGTGTAAAATTTTCGAGGATTTTTGAGGACATTTTTGTTTTCATTTGATATTTTTAAAAAATAAAAAACACTTAATTTTACTACTGTCTAAATTTAAAACCCCCAAAAAAATATTAAAACTCATTTAAAAATTCCAGAAAAATTGTCTACTGTTTGGTTTACTTAGCTTGAGTTTCTAGCCAATTTTGGCTATTTTTCATTATCCAAAACACCTAAAAACTGAAAAACACCTAAAACTTTATAAAAATTCTAATAATTAAATCAAAAATCCAAAAATAATAAAATAGGTGCCTAAATTTTCCTAGTTTAATTCTCTTTACAGGAAAATTACCTCCTAGCTAATTTGGGGGCTTTAGATATATTATCTAGGGCCTTTTAGCTCGGCTGGACAGTACCTGCTGTTTTAGTCACTTTTTGATTTTTAGAAAATTAAATAAACATCAGAAAATTCTCAAAAATTCACCAAAAAACACTAAAAATCATAAAACACATAAAAATATTTTTGTTTGAATTTTTGGTTAATTTTTATTGCTTTTAATAAATTGTTGAAGTGTGTGTTTCTTTACTTTTCTTATTTTCTTAATTCAATAAAAATCCAAAAAAAATCTTAAATAATTAAAAACCACCAAAAATAGTTGCTTCTTTTATTACATTTCCCTTTTTGACTACTTCGTAGGCTGAGAGGCCAACCCGTGCTCCTTGAGTTCGACCCTGGTCGCTATACTAGGTTAATCTAATAGCAAGACCGCTTTCGTGTTTTGATCGATTTTATCTATTATTAGTGGTTCATTTTTTTTATCGAGAACATCTGAGTGATTGAGGTCGCAACGACCATTTTTGTACCTTTACCTTAGTCGCTCAGAGCGTGTCGTCAATACACATGTAAAGATCGGATTCGGGATGATTCAATCAGAAAGGAAGTTGGTGTAGCTCTGATCGAGGATAAGTTACGAGAAAACTGCTTAAGATGGTTTGGTTATTTGCAAAGAAGATCAGCTGGCGCACCAGTTAGGAGATGCGAGTGTTGGGATGTTGAGCCAGCTTAGAGAGGGCGAGGATGACCCTAGAAGTGTTGAAAAGAGACTTTACAAAGGGATCTTAGTTTTTTGGATATAATCTCGAGATTGACCCAAAATAGATATGAATGGAGGTAAAGAATCCTTGTAGCTGACCCTACTTAATTGTCGGAAAAGGCTTTGTTGTTGTTAGTTAGTTAATTTATTGGGATACCTGTACATGGTATATATATCTGAGGTTTGCTTGTGATGCATTTGATTTAGGGTTTCAGGTGAGTGACTCGAGAAGCTCTTGGTGGTTCGATGTTTGAATTTTTCTCTCTTCTAAGGTTTACTTATTAGTTTTGTATATGCTTAATGCAAGATTATATAACTCATATATGTATATATGCATTAAAGATTGTTGCGGATAGCAAAAGCAAACAAGCACAAACAGAAGAAGTGAATACATGAGCACATATTTACAAGGTTCACTCATAATTGAGCAATGTTCTTGAACAGTGATGGTCGTTTTCATTATATATGGTGCATATAAAATATGGTTGATGTAGATAAATCTAACCTTAGGAAGTTTATATTGTATTTTTAGTACAAATGAATCACAAATAAATAGATTCTATTATGAAAATAGAATTTCTATTCAATGATGTTATGAGGCTTTGTGAACTTGCTTGCCTTTTTAGTTGGGGATAAACTTGGCCAATGGGATGGGGTCCGCCTGCTTGGACGAAGAATAGGCTGGCCCAACCCGCTCTTTGGTTCAACCGTCAACTGGGTGGGCCGTACACATGTGCCACAAAATTCAGTTTGGTCCGACCCACAGATATAAAAGTATGTATTTAAAATTTACATTTTAGATATATTTAATATAATATACTTTAAGTTTTTGTTTCACATTATCAATATTGTATCATATGTTATACTTTATATGCCAAGTAACACATATTATAGTTGCTTGGATTTAGAAAGATTAGATTATGTTAAAAAACTTAATTATCTCTACAAATTAGATTAAAAAATAAGAAAAAATACTTTACATTTGGTTCATGGGCCGGGCTTGGGCCTTGAAGTATGGGTCGTGGGTCGGCCCCGCCAGAGCTTTGGACAAGGAGTTTTAGAATCCCAGCATGTTCGACTCGGTCCATGGGTCGGCTCGTCTCGCACTTTGGCCAAGTCTAGTTGATGTAGAAAAAATGATTCTTCAACTAGGTTTGGTAGAATTGATGGTTAGGATTTAATGTATATCAGTCAATCCTCATGTTATTAAATTATGTGAATTCTTTCTCAATTTAGGATTGTTGTAAATGCGGATGGATAAAAATGTTGTAAGTCAGGACTTCCTGTGATTTTTTCGAATCAGTTGGAGGTTTTGGTCGATTATGGTTAGAGAAGATATCTAAGCATATGATGATGGACCTTGGATCTTGCTCATATTCTAGTGTTCAATTCTCAAATCCACGGTGCCCGACTCTCAAATTCAAATACTCGTCTCTTAGACTTGACAGCTTTGTCTTTTCAACTTGATTTCTCAAGTTTCTCTTATGTATGGAGGATTGGCTCTCAAAATGAAATGATTAGCACTCAGACTTGATCACTTGGCTCTCGCTTGGTTCAAATGGTCGGATTTGATTTATACAGTGGACATGACTTGATTTGGATTTTCACCCTACATCAACTAACTTTTTCGAAAAAGAAAAAGAGCAAATTAAAAAAAGAGTCTGATGATGTCCGATTAAAGCCTCATTTTTTAAATGTAATAAAGAGGGGCATGGATGTTAAAGCTTAACATTGACATAAAAAGGGTCATAAAAAACTTATAAAGGCATGTATTTGAGATAAAAAATTAAGATTAAGTCTCTTACTTTGTAACATTTGATAAATGAAGCTCTTGATTTGTAGTCAACATATAGTTGGGATATCTTTTGTAATTTACCAAAAAAACTTTAGGAGGGCATCTTTCCTCTCACATGTTACACATGCTAATGTCACCACTAATCAAACAATAATGAAGCATTAAACACCGACATTCTTATAAATCAAGCATTGTCTAATATTTCTATTTAATCAACCAAAAAATATTTCTACTTATTTCTTCCAACGCCCATAAGCTTCTAATATCTATGAGCTATCATTTGTATATTATGTAGAAGATACATTGTGTTGATATGACTTGAATACTAACCAATTGTTGGGCTATTGATGTGTCTGATCTGTGTCCTGACTTTTAATTGGTTGAAAGATGTTGGGTCAAGATTATTGACATGTCTGATCTATATCCTGCCTTCTGATTGGCTGAGAGCTATTTGTTGGACATGCGAACCCACGACAAGCTATTATGCAATAAATGTTATTGCGAATATCATGCCCTGATCTGAAATGAAGAATAACTAATTTGCATAATAGGTCTCTTAGTACAATTAGGGTTATGTACCATGACCATCTTAATGATCATACAGCTATTGATTCAATTATTGAATCATAGAGGCTGGTGCTTGAATGAATATCTAATGAGTTAGATTGAGTAATCATCAAGCACCGTCAAATGATTGTTAAGAGATAATCTCCGGCATGAGTACGAGATGACAATCCTTTCTCATAAAGGATGATATCTAACCGACCTCTTGATCAAGGTCCTCTGCATTGGAATATAGATTCAGAGATGTTATATAAGTTAGGTCAAAGAGTTAACTTAACAAGATAGAGATAACCAAAGACCTATATCGTATGCAGTCGCGATATAGGCACGTATCCTCTGACCGGAGATAGATGTGTTACTATATGTTTGAGTATGTACATTTGGCAGACCAATAGGTTGATGACCTAATCAAGGTCTATACACCGTCACACTAGTGTTCATGTAAGGGCATATGAGTAATACGATCTCTCAAAGGGATCATATATATAGGTTCATTTACTGAACCAGAAGACATGAGCTCACTTATGAGATATTGGGAAGAATCAAATTCTATGCACGGTTGTCTTGCTTTGGAAGCTTGATTGAATTTATAGGTTTGATATATTATTTTGGAAAGTATATGATCAACACCTGGATATGATATATACTTTTGGAAAGTATATGATGGATACCGACTCCCAATGATCGAATGATAAACTTAATGATAAAATCCTGAAGGAGACAGTCTAAAAGAGATCTAAAAACTTCAGGTTTAATCTTGATCTTCTAATATGTAAGATTTACATGTATTAGGAATACATGAGGGTGAGTGATCATAAACGATTGTATAGCCATTATGCTTCCATTCCGAGGGAGTGACGAAACATGTCTGGATTTTAGTGACTCCTCTCAGTAGAGAAGTAATCTGATCTTGGTTCAAATATTGGACATTGATCTGAATGTGATTCAGATGTAATGAGAAGATTAGATTTGCGGTCTTGATTTAATCAAGCATCTATGGGAGGCTCGAGATCTGGATTTGAGATGTGATCTCAATATCCAAGTTACGTGGAACAATACAATTGCCATGTCCTTATCTCCAAGTATCCGCGAAGAAAGCGCATTATCCTTGAAAGAGTTCATCTCTAATTTCATTATTGATATATGTATCCGAGCATCGAGAAAATTGATAATTAAATATAATTTAATTATCATGAATAATATGAATTTGATTCATATTATAAGGAGAGATATCAAAGATAACTAAATGTGATTCAATTATCAAAGATGCGAGTAATGTGAATGTGATTCATGTTATTTTGGCACACGAGAAAAGAGATCCAAAATGATAAACTGTGATGTAATTATCATGTATATGAATAATGTGGATAACACTATCCATATTACTCAGGAATATTATAAATATAATTAATAATATATTAGAGAGAGTATATTGTGATTTATATTTGTCAATTAATTATTGATGTGAGTCGGATTCACATTGAATGATTAATTGAAAATATAATTTACATTTTGTTTTGAGATGTGAATATGATTTACATTTTTCCAATGGCATGATTGCAATATTTCACAAGATAATTTTGAATTTTTTTGTGAAATAATTTACAATAATTGTTGTTGTAAATCATGGAGATATCATGGGATAATGAGATCTCATGAGATAATGAGATCTCATGAGATGATGAAGACCGTCCCCCACTTTTTTAGGGATGTGGTTAGTCTCCTCATTATCTCCAAGACTAACCAATTGATTTGATTTGAAATTAAATTATATTGATTTATCGATATAATTTAATTTAAATTAAATCAATTATTGTTGTGTTTTCACAATAAAATCATGACCATCGAAAGAAACACAAATCAATCACTACAAATTGAACGGCCTTTGGGGACGCTTATTGAGGACGGTATGGAGCAATCGTCCCCTATACTACTATCGGGGACAGTTACAGACTAACCGTCCCCTCCGTAGAGTAATATCGACGGTTGTTACCGACCGTCGCCGTTAATTGGACCTTTAGCGATGGTTATATAGCCGTCCCTTATTAGGAGAGCCCCGGCTTGATTTTTATCTACCCAGGTACTTTAGGGGATGGTCTTAACCGTCCCCTTTACTCCACTGTTACCGTCGCGTATACCAAACAATAGGGGACGGCGACAACCGTCCCCTATAGTAGGGTATAAGGGACGGTTGCATAACCATCGCCAATGCTTGTTCAAAGGGGACGGTCTGAACCGTCCCCTTTACTCCACTATTTCCGTCGCGTATACCAAACAATAGGGGACGGTAGCAACCGTCCACTATAGTATGGTATAAGAGACGGTTGCATAACCGTCGCCAATGCCTGTCTAATTCGCGCCCTTCGTAAAATATCTGCAACCAAAGGGGACGGTCCACTTATAACCGTCCCCTATTATTCTTATAGGGGACGGTCGGACGACCGTCCCCGATGGTCTTATACCCTCTCGGTCGAATCCAATTCTCATTCATTCGCTCTCTCGTCCTCCCCGCCCTCTCGCCCTCCTCCTCAGCCCACTTGTCTCCGCCCGCATGGTCGTTGCCCGCTCGCCCTCCGCCCGTACGGTCTCCACCCACTCGCCCTCCGCCCGTATGGCCTCCGCCCGCTCGTCCTCCGCCCGCTCGCCCTATGCTCGCACGGCCTCCTCCCTATCGCTGGTGTCCGACTTCCCCGCCATCCTCTTCCCCTACAAAGTGACCACCCTCCGTCGCGGTTTCATCCTCTTATTTGGTTGTAAGTTTTTCAATTATTTTTATTTTAGTAATTTTTTAATTATATTATTCTTCCTTATGATTGTATAGATTTTTTAAAATAATAGCTTAGTCTTCGGAAAAATGAAGTATTCGTAATGTAGTATTTTAAATGCCTAATAGTTTAGTTTATATGATCAAACACATAGTTTTTATGGACTTATAATTAACTTTGCATCTTTACCTTTAAGAAATGGACAAAAGTTGGATGAATAAAAGATTCGATGACTATCGGACATATAACAAAGGAGTTATTGGATTCTTAGACTAGGCATTTCGATTAGAGTCAGTATATCATATTGTAGGAGGTGAAGGAGATAAGATACATTGTCCTTACGTAAGATGCAAGAACACTCTGACCCAAAATCGAACCTTAGTTTACGAGCATTTGATACTAAATGATTTTTAGCTTCATTATACGAATTGGACATATCATGGTGAAGGAGTTACTTTAGAAGAAGTTAATAATGTCCAAGTGGATACTGAAAGAGATATCTCTGAAACACATGACCGTGATGCTATGTTTGAGATGATAGATAATATTCGAGGACATGACACTAATGAAATGATGGATTCGCTTCCGGATACCTTACATGAAAAAATACAAGATGCAGAAAAGCCAATATGCTCAGGAATCAAAATGTCTCGATTGCGTTTTCTTTTAGAGATGTTTAAGATAAAAGTGAAGAATCGATGTACAGCAGTTACGATGACAGATGTCTTACAGTTAATTAAGATATTATAAAATAATCCAGAAAATTTTCCAAAGGACTGGAAGGACGCTAAGTCAAGATTCCGCGCACTTGAACTAAACTATGAGAAAATTGACACATGTCCGAACGACTGCATTTTATATTGGAAGGATTATTCAAACTTAGATACATGTCCTGACTGCAAAAGTAGCAGATGTAAGACTATGTGTCATGATTCGACGAGGAAAAATAGGAAATTTTACGATTTTTTCCTTTGATTCCCAGATTACAGCGATTATATTCATATGAAAGAACAACTAGAATGATGATATGGCACATTAATATCAAAAAGAAAGATTTAACTGGTGTTATGCGACATCCGTCAGATACAGAGGAGTGGAGGAAATTCGATTAAATGTATCCATCGTTCTATTAAGAAGTAAAAAACATACGATTTTGTCTTGCTTCCGATGGTTTTAATCCATTCGGAAATATGAGTACGAGTTACTCTATTTGGCCTGTGATACTTGTTATATATAATCTGCCACCATGGATGTCGATGACATCTTCTTTTTTGATAATGTCGTTATTGATACCTGGTCCAAAGGGGTCAGGTAATGCGATAGATACATATATGCAACTATTTATTGATGAACTAAAGATTCTGTAGAATTCTGTAGTGAGTACGTATGACACGGTAAAGAAAGAGTTCTTTACAATGCGTGCTTCTTTATTATGGATAATTAATGACTTTCCCATGTATGCTAATTTATCGGGATAGAGTACGAAAGGTAAACTCGCATGTCTGGTTTGTATGATAAAAAAACACATTCGACATGGCTAAGTGCGAGTATGAAACATTGTTATTTGGGACATCGTCGTTTCTTACCCATAAGTCATAAATGGCTAAGAAGTGAAAATAATTACAAGTTTATGAACAGTCATTTGGACGCCAGCTAAGTTTGAATCGACGATCAGGAAGCGTAATGTGGACAGAACAAAAAAATTTGGGCAACTACTCTCTAGACCGATTATTTAAGAGGAAGGCATCCGGTGGATGGCAGGAACAAAATATATTCTTTCAGGAGCTACCTTATTGGCATACTTTATAGGTCCGTCATAATTTGGACGTGATGCATATAGAGAAGAATGTTATGGAAAATATTTTTAGAATTTTAAATATTTCGAGTATTGCGAAAGACAGTTTGCGAGCTAGACGTGATCTGATACAGTTGGGTATCTGGCCCGAACTACATCCGATAGAGTCAGAGAATTCCCGAAGTGGTTTACAGTTTTTCCAGTGCTGACAAAGATAAGATACTCAATTTTATTAAATCAATTACAGTATGTAATGGATTCTCCTCTCAATAAGCAGATGTATAAATCTGGTGGAAAGAAAGATATCAGCATTAAAAAGTCATGATTGTCACATATTGATGCAAGTTCATTTCTCGTTGGCCATTAGAGGAGTTGTATATCCTGATGTTTTGCAGCCAATAATTGAATTCAACCAGTTTTTTAAAGTTCCGTGTTCGAAGACTTTGAATCCTGAAGTGTTGTTTCGACTAGAGACAGATATTGTTATCACTTTATGTAAGCTGGAGAAACTCTTTCCACCTACATTTTTCGATATAATGGTACATCTAATTGTTCATCTTGCTAGCGAAGCTGAATATGTGGTCCTGTACAGTATCGATGGATGTATCCAATTGAAAGATATCTAAAGAAATTAAAGAATATGGTGTTCAATAAAGCTGCACCTGAATGTTGCATTGCCGAGGGATATTTATGTGAAGAATGTATTACATTTTGTGATATGTATATAGATGATGGCAAGAATATTAGATTCGATCGGTTCGAACGAAATAATGATGGTGAGTTATGGACAGAAGATCCAAACAAACTTTGGATTTTTCAACAAAATGGACGGGCTATCCTAAAGAGTGCCCATCGCAGTATTTCAGACGATGAAAGAGACCTTATTCATTATTACATTTTGATAAATTTGATGAGGTTGATTCTTTCTTTGAAGAGTTTCAGTCAACAACCACTAGCAAATCAGACTTTCTTAAATGATTCAGGGATAATATTGAACTGTTAAAAGTTACCAAAGATGAACGGTAGAGTACGAATCTCGATATAATCCACAAAAGTCCATACTCAATAGTAGTATCACATTCCGGCTATATCGTTAATGGATTTAGATTTCAGAAAAAGTCAATTAATGAAAATAAAACATCACAGCTTTCTGGAGTAATAGTCAAGGCCGATCTTAGTGCTGAAATTGACGGATACTATGGTGAAATTATTGATATACTAGAAATCAGTTTTACACATGATTCAAGGTGTGTTCTATTTCATTGCATTTGATTCGATGTGGGTCGCGTTGGAGTAGGCTACAAGAAGGATAGAAATGGAGTTCTCTCTTTAAAGCAAACAGGTCGGTTGTAAACCAATGAGCCGTATGCGCTTTCCAGTCAGGTAAAATATGTCTTTTATATTCCAGATAACTCAGTTAGTGGATGGATTATACCCATTAGGACAACACCGAGAGATTTCTTCGATGTTAACGAAGAGAAAGATGCACTAGATAATGACATTGCATACCAAAATAACTCAATTAATTTTTTTCATCAAGTATTAAACAATGACGTTGGTACTAGCAACACGAGCTAATGTTATTTTTTATTTTATATTCAAATAATTGAATTTATTCGGATTTATATAAATGTATTTTTTAAAGTAACTACGCTTGAATTGCAGAGATGGCTCCTATACCCAGACGTATTCGGGAAGTTCTCGAACCTCCTCAGCACCATAGGGAGGTTCTTCTAATGCAGGTAATGGCGGTACCTAGAGACGACGTGGACCGTCTCAGTGTAGATTCCTGGATCGTCTCGTACTCGGACAGACGTTACATGTACGTATTGTTGGCGGAGATCCTGTGTGGGAGAAATCCACGGAGTTTCAGAGCTACCTTGGGCAGGTTGCTCATGCGCGTGTCCCCATCACGATCCACGACTTTCGACAGCTTCCTTATGCTATCAAGGCTGCCATACTTTCCGATTTGGAGGTAATCTAAAAATCAAAAAAATTAATTTTTACTATTTTATTATACTGATGTTTATTATATTTGTTGTACAAGGTTGTCTTTACATGAGAATGAAATACCTATGTCGATTCCTAGATTCTCTCGCATGCCGCTGAGTTGTTGCATCGATACAAGGGACGCATAAAGGCGAAGGTAACAAGATATTTATATTTTTATAACGAAAGATTTAAACATTCACGACATTTATTTTTCATTTTTAGTATTACAACCCCCAGATTCCATGTGAGTAGCTTGTGCAGAACGTCCAACCTGGTGTTACGGCAGATCAATGGAGGGAGTTGATCAATTTTTGGTCCAGTGAGGAGTTCGGAGTATGCCTATTTTTTAATTATTTATTTTATATTTATACTAACTTTGTTTAATTTCAGGAGATTTCTACTAAAAAATACCGTGAATCGCTCCAAAGATTTTAGGTCCACCCACAAATGGGGAGGAAGAACACCAGCCAATTGAAGCATAACTTTGTAAGTATTAAAAAAATTTAGAATGATTAATTTGGTAGAAGAATTTATTATAAGAACTTCTTTTATGTTTTTTAAGTTGAGGGATAACGAAAGAGAAATGACCCGCATAGAGGTTTTTACCGGGTTAAAGAGCCAGGATTTAAGAGGAGAAGTGCAGTGGGTTGATGACGCGTACACACCAATTCATGTAAGTAACATTTATTTTTAATTTATGGAATGACTCATGTTAATATATATTGAAAATATTTAATATTTCTATACATGCATGAAGAAATGATTAGGCTCTCCACCACTTCCACGCTAGATAGCACGGGGACGAGCACTCTCCCGTTGTCCGCCGATGATGCCTTCCACCAAGCCATTGATCCAGAATACAGTGGACACATACGTTGCGGAGGACGTGGAGAAACGATCCGTACATGGTATGGAATGGGTGGTGCAAGCGGGTCGCAGACTTTCTCGCAAGGGAGCCAAAGGAAAAGAGAGATGGAGAGGGAGCTGCGCGAGGTTAAGGCAAAGATATGCGCACAAGATGAAGAGATGACTAAGATGCGTATGTATATGGTGAATGTCATGGCATACATAAGTCGTCTTCAAGGCCAAGCCACGCCACCTGTACAACCTGCACAATTCGGCGACAATGAGGAGAGTGAGGAGGAGAACGATGAGAGCGAAGAATTAGAATAGATTACCATGGATGTAGTAAATTTTAGATTTTTCTTGAACATTTTATTGTAATCTTTCTACTAGAGCCTACGATGATGTAGAACTAAAAAACTATTTCTTTGTAACTATTATGGTCTTGAATTTTGATTTCTATTAAGTGTCTTATTTGGTTTTGCAGAGGGAGCGGGGAAAAACACCATGAATCTAGTAATTTTTTTTGCTGTCAGGTGGTATTTGGGAAGGTTGTAACCGTCTCCTAATGTGCTACAGAAATGTCCCGCCTGCCCAATATAGCTCACGGGATGCATTTTTCCATTTCAAAGATTATAACCGTCCCCTTTACTCTTCTGTTGACGTCGCATCAAAGGACCTAGCTACCTCAAATTTGGGTTGAGTTAGACGGGACGGTTACAACCGTCCCGTAAAGCCTTCTGTTGCCGTCACTAAAGGACCTTTTCGCGGAGGGGACGGTCACAACCGTCCCCGTTAATTCACGTAGGCGACGGTTATGACCGTCGCTTCCATTTGGGGGATCTAAAGGGGATGGTTATATCCATCCCCACTAGTCTTCTGTGGCCATCCTGAAATGAAGTCCGAGCATTGGGGACAGTTGTAACCGTCCCCTAAGCTGCTAGAACGGGGACGGTTATAACCGTCCCCACTATTCGTGATATTAGGGACGGTCGTCACCGTCTCCCTTTGTTAACGTTAGCGGGACGGTTCTGACCGTCCCCAATGGTAGATTAAAAGGGACATTCGTGATAACCGTCCCATATAATCAAATGAGACGGTGGCAGAAAGGACAGTTTTGGAACCGTCACCTCTTAACAGAAGGGACGGTTATCACAACAAAAAGGACGGTTCTTGACCGTCCCCTTAGGGTCACCGGCATGTAGTGAGTCTCACCTATTGATTGTGTGATGTCCATGGATTGGGATCCATGGACTACTAAGACCTTATATAAGAAGAGACACCCCCTGTTCTTCGAGACACACAATAACAAACGCTATCTCTCTCCCTTTATTCACACGCCAAGCCTCTCTCTCATAGTGGTCGTCTCATCAACGTGCTCGCAAGCGTTTCCTCCGTTGGATCGGACTTGAGATGGTAGGTCTCCTGGTTTAGAGACTCGATTGCAACCATACTCAAGAGTTAATACCTACTGTGGTTTAGATGAAACGATCCAATAAATGTTCTTGGATCATGTGGTTTCATCAATTTAAAAATTTTAAAATTCTGTTGCCTCGAGCCACTTGTACGACTAGTCACTCCCGATCGCATCCGATGTGATCCTCATGCTTCTGTGATGCGCTTGAGGATTTTCTCATATCTTTTAAGTGATATCAGAGCCAGGTTGGAGGTTTTGGATACGATCCATAAATCAAAGAAGACTTGGGTTCATAAGGGATTGTGAAAATTTTATTGCATTTCAATTTTTTGCAACCTTATTTTCTGATAAATTCCGGCCCTATTTAAAATGTTTAAATACAAAACTATCACTTGGATAATATTTTCCATTAAATAAGGAAATTGTAGGATTTGGGTTTGTGTGATTTGGAATCGATAACTCAAGATATGATCATTTTAATGACCATATATCCATTGTTTCAGGGGTAGCGGATCATGACGTAATTAAGATGTTAATTACTGCTTTAAAATGCCTGAAATGCATGCTTATCACATGATTTCTGTTTTAAATCAAATTATCAAACTCTGAAAATTGATTTTGCTTAATTTAGATTTAAAATGAATGAGATTTGTTAATTTAGCGAGTAGGGGTCACTACTGAAAATTACATACTCAACCATGAACCTTGTGATTGTCATTTAAGAATCTCGTGAAATTAATGGTTAATTTCTTAGAATAATCGTGGATAATATTTAGGAAATATTAGAATAATAATCGTTCCCTTAAATTACATTGCCTCAACCAATGAATGATTAGATTAGATCTAGTTCACCTATTAGTTACTTGATATACTTTTAATCAAACTTGCTACTTGAATAGGTTTTGGGAATTTGTCTAGTAAATTTCCTTATAATCAAAATGGTTTTGATTATTAGTTTATGTTATAATTTCGGTTGAAAATCGATGATCATCTCAAGTACAAAGTGATTGACTTGGCATTATTTTTTGCCGAGGTAGATATGGTGTCTAGTTGTGGAGCGTTGGGGTAGCATGTTGCACCGTATGCGGTCTGTCCCACCCTCGTCGGTACTGGCCATGACAACAGGTAGGAAACCGATAATTCTTGAGAGATCATGATGTATTTTCTAATAATTAAAATTCGAATAATATGTACTTTGAGATAATACCATTATTTCAAGTAACAATCAAATTTGATGATTAAATGGGATTGATAATTGATTTAATGAGATTAAATTAATTATATCTAATTTAATACACTCTATTATGATATATGTGATTCATGATAATTAATTAAATTTGAATATGAGGTGGATGATTACATAAGTGACATCCATGGTCTCCCATCAAGGCGAAGGGTTCCGTCGTCAGGGATTGTATGTAGGAGATGCTTGTCTGAAGTGACAGCTCCTGTATGCAAGCACGTCTAGATCGAGCTCTTTGCTTTTCGAAAGAGCAAGGCCGTATACATAGTGACCCCAATATCGGGTCCTCATATTATTGGGGTGATATTGTGTTGCGTATAGCAAGTTCTAATCTTGTTGATGGTTGATTCAATTAACAACTGGTCAACATTACCTTAGGGGTGATGGGCTCGGGTGCTAAAGACCGAATTGGAAAATGCAAGTTGGACTTGCAAGGCAGAATGTGTTCCCGCTTCTCTTTATTCGAGTCATAGGTTCTCATATTATTGGGATGTGACAAAGATAAAGAGGAGATCCCAGATCTTGCTAGAGATATAGTGGTAAGTATATCTCTTACATTGAAAGTAATTAATGGATTGAACTTTTAATGTTGACAAGGCAAGACAACTTTGATATAAAAATCATTAAATCAAAGTAAAATATGTATATAAAATATATATTTATATACATTTATGCAAAATTCTTATTTCAGATAATCCTTTATTAAACACACTCAATGTTATACTCAATAATAACTAATAAAATATCATGTAATCAACATATGGTACTTGCAATTGGACGCATAATGTATGTGGTTGCAATGTGCAAGTTTCCTCATAATAATGAGGAATGACAATTAAATAGACATGGGACAACGACCCTAGAGTTTATATGTCTCTATAGTCTTGATCTCATCGAATGTACTTGATGATCGTAATTGTAAAATAATCCTTATAAATCTAAGAAGATGATTTGGCAAACATATGTGATTTCGACATTTAATCATGAATGACATGGTTCTCTGCATTATGCAGAATGGTGGCTCTATAGGAGATGATGTATTCAAAATATTTGAGTACCTACCTGAACCAATGGATTTTAAGAATTAAGATGGATGTAGATATGATGAATGTCATCATTCTACTATCTGTATTCTAGTCATTCATGAAGCTTCATAATATTCACATTGTATGAATTGAATGAGGCATGTATAAATGTTGAAGTACTCTTATATTGATATCTCTTGAATTCAATATAAGAGATCCTTTGTCTTAAGAAATGATTGTTTATAGATGAAGGAAGCATGAGTTGGACCCAAGTTAGAAGGAAAGTCAAAGAGTTGGTTGTACTTCTATGGTTTCCATACATATAAATCCAAAGAGTTGGATGAATGTCAATACTGCAATAAGTCGATGTATTGATAGTGTGACTATCTAGTCTATCTAGGATCCTTAGAGAAGGACCCGGATAGTACATCGGAATAATCTACATCTAATATAATCATTGAAATTGGCTTTCTTATTTGATAAGATTAAAAGTCAAATAATTGTAAATTGGTTGCATGTGTATTAGAAGATTATAATTTTGATCTTAAGATTTAATAGTCATCCACATGGATATTGATGCAATTGTTGCAACAATCTGTATTTGATTGATAGACTTCTTAATTTCAGTGGGAGAGCCATCAGTCTTAGAGAATGTCTCTATGACTTAGATATTAGAATACACTCATTGTTTATTTCTGAATGTTGGAAATAAACATGAATTCTAGAATAGACCTATCATAGAGAGTTATGATGGATATATTTTAGATAATAATCTAATATCTAGTGGACTCTACTAAATTGCAAAATTAATGAATGGTTCATTAAGGTTTCTAATACTGAAAGCTAAGACTTATAAAATCAACAGGAGGATGAAGATCATTTGACAATGATCTAGCATCAAGCATTAGACATTTGTTTGTTGATTTGATCAAAAGACTAGTAAGAGATGCAACTTTAGAATGTCTAAAATTTCAAAACTTACATATTTATGAATATTGTATGCAAAGTAAAATGTCCAATACTCCGTTCTCTGGGAATGGTGTTAGATGCCGAGATATTTAATATCCCATATATATGGATGTATGTGGATCATCTATACCATAGTAAACATTGATGATATGTGATATCATTCGGTGATTTTGTTATATGAGATTTCCTCCTTTGACCTTAGAAAGCTTTGAAATGTTCAAAGATTTCACAATTTTTTATTTAGAACCAAAGTTTGAAGGAAGATGAAAATGAATTTGATCTAACCTAGGTAGCAAGTACCTATTAGATGAATTCATGGAATACCTTATGGATAAAGTAATATCATTCCTATCTCACTCCTCCTGATATGCCTAAACTCAATAAAGTTGTAGGGAGATAAAATTAGATCGTGTATGACATAATTTGGTCAATGATGAATATTAGCATAATTACCTCTTAGTTTCCAGGTATATATGTAGTAGAGACTACAATATATCCTTAAAAGGTTCCATGTAAATCTAAACCCAAACATCCTCACAAGCTATGATTTGGAACCTAGCCTACTGTTGGACACCTGAGGATTTAGGGTTGCTTGGTCCATAACTTTGTCATGTATGCAAGTAAGCTGGAATCTAGCACAAAAGAGTGCTACTTCATTAGGAAAATAAAGGATGGCATTGGATACCTACTTTATGACCTTGAGATTCTTAAAAAGATCTCATCTCTGAGAATGTGATTATTAAAGGATGAAACTCTTGAGAATCAAAACAAATATGAAGTATAGGAACTCATTGAATCTTGAGAAGATTATAAGGCTCCTGAAATTAGAAACTAAAAGGACAATTAAAGATGAAACATTAATACCTCTTCAAAATGAGTTTGAGGATGTATTCCATGTGTCAGTTAAGTCTGGCAATGATCAGACTTCATGTGATGAAGCTCCTGAGGATCATCACATGGAAAGATGGATGTTAGCAATAAAAGTCTAAAGTAGACTTCATATACAAGTATCGTATCGACCCTAGAGAATCCACCTATATGGGTAAGACCTGTTAAGGTATAAATATATCTTCAAGAGAAAGAGGAAACCATATGAGAAGGTAGAGACCTTCAAAGCATCGTTCGTATCCACAAGATACACACTGAAGAGAAGACATCGCTTGCGATGAGACTTGCTCTTCAGTGACCTTGCTTAAACCCATCCGAATATTGCTAACTATAGCTACACAGCTTGACTTTTACATCTTCATGATGGAAGTCAAGATTGCATTCCTCTATGAATTCCTCTTTCATATGAAGTAGCCCCAGGGCTTCATGAAGAGGAAAGCAAGGTGTACAAGCTGAATAACACCATCTATGGATTCAAATAAGCTTCTTGTAGTTGGAACATAAGATTTGATGAAATTATAAAGGTTATGATTTCAGATGGAATCTTGATGAACTATGTGAAGCTTAGTGGGAGTTGATAGGCACGAAAAAAACCCGAGCAACTAAGGATGGAAAAATGTAAACAAAGGTCGTTGCGACCTCAGTCGCTCAAGAGTTTCTCGGTCAATCAAGAAAATGTAAAGCAGACCACCAAACAGAAATAAAAATCAAATAAAGGTGATAGCGGTCCTGGCTATTAGATTAGCCTGGCATAGCGACCAGAGTCGGACTCAGGGAGCACGTGATGACCTTGCGGCCTACGAAGTAGTCAAAAAGAAAGAATAAAATACAAGTGTTTTTGGTGGATTTTTAATGATTTTTAATTTTTTTGGATTTTTAATTAATTAAGAAAATAAGGAAAGCAAAGAAACAACCAACTTCAAACAATTATTTAATGCATCAAAAATCAATCAAAAATTCAAAAAAAATGTTTTTGTGTGTTTTATATTTTTTACTATTTTTAGTGAATTTTTGGAATTTTTCTGATGTTTATTTATTTTTCTAAAAATAAAACAAGGCAAAGAACTGGAGGTACTGTCCAGTCAGGAGTAAAAGGCCAATTTAAAATGCAAAAAGGCCTATTTAGCTCCTGGAATCAATTTTCCTATAAACTAGAAAGTTTAAGGAAAATTTGGGCACTGGAATTGTTGTTTTTGGATTTTTAAACAATTATTAGAATTTTTATAAGTTTTTAGGTGTTTTTCAATTTTTATGAGTTTTATATGATGGAAAATGACCAAATTTGGTCAGAAAATCAAGCAAGACAAAACACACAGTAGAGAATTTTTTGTATAATTTTTAGATGAGTTTTAATATTTTTTGTGATTTTTCAAACCAGACAGTAAAGAAAATACGTATTATTGAATTTTTTAAAAATATCAAATAAAATCAAAAATGTCCCCAAAAATTCTAGAAAATTTTACAACATGGCAAGAGCCATGTTTCCAATTTTCATCGAATTTGGAGTAGGTTTGATATTTTATTCAAAATTTAAACCTAGGTACAGTGCATAGGGACCTATACGCCATTATCCAAAGTTCTGGGGGGTCCGGTGCAAAAATCCCACGAAATCACGCACACAGCGCGTGTATGGGGCACTCAGGGACCTAAATGCAAATAAAACAAAGTTCTGGGACTATTTGGTAACAGGTACCAAAAGTCCGAGGACTTGTTTGTAAATTACCCACAAATAAGCGTACATACACAAATAAATCACGCACAGGGGTATAAATGTAATTATATAAAACTATTCATTCATTTCATAACCATCCATCGGGTGAAGTATGCAAATATCCCAAAGAGGCACGTGTCGATGCATGTGCTACACTACAGACAGGGGCGTATATGCAAATAAAATAAAGCTCAGGTCCAAAGTGCAAATAAACCGGAAATAAAACAACTACACTATATATTTACAGGACTAAATACTAACAACTAAAAGCAGAGGAGCCTAAGGACAATTACCCCTTTATTATATCTCGAGGGTCGGATGGCTGCCACGTGGTGGATCGAACGATCGGGAACAGATGGCACCCCAATGCTGGACTCCTCGGGCTGATCGGACGGCCTGGACCTCGCCACGTGGCGGATCGAACGGTGGAGAAGTGTTGTGGCTAAACCTCGGCCATCAGACGGTCTGGATCAACTCCTCCCTTGATCGTGCGGTGCTGGCGCTCCTGGAATGGATGGTTCAGATGCGAACTGGAGCTGGAGGGCTATCCAACGGCTGCTGGAGGTCCTCGAAGAACAAGTGGCCGGCAAACTTCGCCGGCCTAGTACGCTCGCTCCGAGCCTCCGTGGGGGCTTCTGATGATCGAGGAAGCTTCGCCTTGGCCTCCCGCGTCTGTGGGACCTCCCCGATGAATCAACGGAGCTCTGGAGAGCTCGGTCGACCCTAGTGGAGGAGGAGCTCCGGTGCTCAAATGGGAAGGGCTCAGATAGCCTTCCTGGGACCTGCAAAATGACACCAAAAAGCTCCTGGGTCGAGGGCAAACTGCTCGACCCCGTAAGCGGCTGTGAAGGTGAGCGGTGCAGTGGTGCGGGCGAACCCCGGCGAAGCGATGGCGAAGGGGTTCGAACCCCAGCTCCTGTACGAGCTGGGTTGAATGGATGGGCGGAGAAGGTGCGCGGGGGAAGGGCGATCGTGATGGGGGATTCCGATGATCGAACGGAAGGGTGAGATGGTCGGAATCAGCGAAGGTCGGCGAGGGCGCGATTTGGGGCTAAATCAAAATCAGAGAAAATGGGAAAGAATCTAAGCTACCTGGGTGGAGGGTTTGACTGGAGACGAGCAGCTGGTGCTCTGGGTCCTTGCCTCGAGGACCGTCGGCGTCCAGGCTCTGGCGCTACCTCCAGGCACCGCACGGCGGAGCTAACTCGCCGGATCAGTGGTCCGGTCACTCTCTCCTCTCTACGACACAGCCAACCGGGAGCTGTCACCTCGAGGGTGGCTGTGGAGGTCCTGGGATGAAGGAATGGGGAGCCAAAGATGCGGAATGAGGTGGCGGAGCTCAGCCCTTATACCGCCAGGAGTCCGATAAGAATGGGTCGGGTAGGGCAGCGTGAAGCGCGGATCTCGAGGCGGGCACCCCGGCAAGGGTGTCGGATGTGTCGTGAGTGAAACGGACCCGGGGTTTAGGTGCTAGGTGGTCGGGTTTAGGCGCTAGAATTAGGAGAAATCGGGTCGCCCGCCTAATACCCGTGAGAGGTGGTCTTGGGGGGGGGGGGGGAAGTTGACCGGGCGGTCAACAACCCCCGTGGACCAATGGGGAACGGCCATTTGGAAAAGATTTGAAAATTTAATAAAAAATAGTAAATGGTCGTTTTATAAAAAAAGTCAAAACATGAAATATTTTTATTTTAATTTTTTCTATTTTTGGTGATTTTTAATCAATTTTTCAAAATATAAATAGGGTATTTACAGTATAGTACTATACATAGGTATATATATATAATATAGGATTTTTAATTTTGATTTTTAATTAGTTATTTTTATACATTTTTATCCCTATTTTATATTTTATTTATTTATATCATAAAATAAGGAATAAAAAGGTATTTTTTATTTTATTTTTATTATTAATATACAATAGTGAAATAAATAGATAAATACATCTATGTACATGGTATATATACAATGTATTTTTGGTTTTTTTTAATTTTGTGCTTTTTATTTTGTTTTTGTTATTTTTTTATTTATTTATTTACAACATAAAAGATAGAATATTTACAAATCTTTATAAAAATTAATTTATTTATGTATAAGGTGAAATAAATCTAAGTGTGGTTGTATGTACATGGTGGATATATACATAAGAGACTTTTTATTTTCTTTTTTTAATTTTTTTTCTATTTTTATTTAGATTTTTGTAATAAATATATACACAATATGTACAAGTCATTTTTATTCTATTTTTAGAGGAAAATATATTTTTATTTTATTTACACACATGAGCACCCTATCTCTCTCTACTTTGGCTTTTATGCGGTCAGGCCCATACCGAGCCCTCCCTTGGGGTTAGGTTGCTCAATATTTATTCTAAATATTTCCCTCTTTTTCTTTTGTCTCTTTATTCTTTTATTTTTGTACAAAAACATGCTAATTATTAAACTTTATATAATGCATGCTTTTGGTAATTATTTGTATTTACATGAATATACATGCATTTGCAAAGGTTTTTGTAGCTAAAATATAAGAATAAAGAGTGATGAATGGGTATTCATCAGGAGTGTCGTTATGTTCATTGTGCTAAATATAGATAATATCCTGATCATTTGGAATGATATAAGAATAGTAATAAGTGTTTTATAGACTGACTATTCCATACCTTGAGATACAATTTTAAGGATACCTCTTAGATCTTAGTTACGAAGATATTCAGAAGCAAAGATAAGAGGGTATTGGGACCGCCACATTAGTTGTACACCATGGACATGTTCCAAGAATGGTTCCTTTCCCTTAAGATATGCTAATGACCTATCTAAAGGGATAACACCTCAAAGAGTTGAGGAAGTAAATGCTAGAACTGTTTGCCCTTGTGCATCTATCGCGAGGAGCCGAGTGTATGCATATATGTACAAAAGTTAGATGTTTGTCATGCAGTGGGAGTAGTAAACTGTTGCTAATCCTGCTATGGGAATAAAACACTTGATTGCAGTAATAACAATATCTATAAAGATGACAAGACTTTTAAGATAGTGATCTCTAAGTCTTATCTTCAAGTAATTAAGACTTTATAAATAGTGATATAAAAGGTCTTAACTACATATACCTTAGGAGATAGAGATCTCCATGAATATGGGTATCCTGAGAAGGATTATGGAAATACTGGTTATAATAATTACTGAGCTGTAGTATCAAGGAAACTATAACTGACAAGATTGAGTATTGGTTGCATAAGATGCAACATTCGCATTTGATGCGAGCACTATTACCTAGGGATATGCAAGTGCCATAACAGGACATAACATAGTCTCTTGGGAACATAGTAATTGATCATCTTACCTAGTTATTTTCCTAAATAGTCTATGATTGTCACATGAATGCAGGTTTAAATAATTAGCCCATTAATGGCTCTTTGGACTAGTGGGAGATTGTTGGACATGCGAGCCCACGGCGAGCCATTATGCAATAAATGTTATTGAAAATATCATTCCCTGATATGAATTGAATAATAACTAATTTTCATAATAGGTCCCTTAGTATAATTAGGGTTATGTACCATGGCCATCTTAATGATCATACAACTGTTGATTCAACTATTGAATCATAGAGGTTGGTGCTTGAATGAATATCTAATGAGTCAAATTGAGGACTCATCAAGCACCGTCAAATGATTGTTAAGAGATTATCTCCGTCTTGAGTAGGAGATGGCAATCCTTTCTCGTAAAGGTTGATATCTAACTGACCTCTTGATGCAGGTCCTCGGCATAGGAATAAAGATTCGGAGGTGTTAGATAAGTTAGGTCAAAGAGTTGACTTAACGAGATCGAGATAACCAAAGACCTAGATCGTATGCAGTCATGATATAGGCATGCATCCTCTGACTTATGATGAAGCACTGTATGAGTGAATGTAAATCCAAATATGCAGGAATTGCTCATATTATGATCTTATACATCCTATATATCCTTGTTCCGTCATATGGCTTATGTTCCTTTAAAATGGGATTTGTTGAAAGATTAATGAAAAATATTGTTATATATAATTTACATCATGTTTTTAAAGAAATATTCATGCAAATAACAATCATAATACAAGTGAACCCTTCTCAATGGGAGTGAAAAATCGCGAGAAGGTGTGGTTAGCGCACACATGCAATTTGGTTATTTTTTTTAATACAATCATCAAAGGTGTGGTGTGTACACTTTTTCTAAGAGTAGGGTATTTAAACATTGTTGCAAGTAGGTGAAGCAAATACACACAAACACAGACAAGGAAACCACATACACATATTTATGAGGTTCACATCTTATCCTGGCTACGTCCTCGAGCAGTGACAATCGTTTTACTTTCTATGGAGATCGAGAAAATACATAGAACTATAATTCTATGGAGTTTATATAGTACTCACGGTACTAATATAACTTAGAGAAATCGATCCAATAACCTAAATAGAAAATTCGGTTCAAGACGAAGGCATTGCAGTATGATGGTAACTAGATTTAGCAGGACAAATATTATGATTTAAGAAGCGTATCAACAAAAATACACGTGTCCAGTAACTATTTATCCGAGTACAACTCCCTGTGCTCGCCACGTGGATGTCACTCATAACCAGCTTGCTCAGATTTATCTTATGTTGTGTAGCACAACTCTGAAGCACTCCCTTGTACCATTGTCGAGACGTTATATTTTCATGGAGTTCTTCGATCCCATTTATTTGCTCCGGTCCAACAAAAACACAAATCTGAACGTTGATATCATTTAGAAAACCCATACTTCCGTGCATGCCATGCAGTTGTTCTTATGGCACGGTCGGATCCTCTCCGTCGGAATGGGGTCGATGAGGACCATACTATTCGCCAACTGCCGTATACATATCTTGCAACTGCCACCAATTTAAGAAGCGGTTTAATTTCCTCCCCACTCCATCCGCAAGTTACAACTCCCAGCCCTCATTCGTATCCCTCTATATAATCATGTCATTTTCCTCGTCAGATCACACACTGTGGATCAACGCCTCCTTTGCCTCTAAGATTAATAGTTTGATGCCCTTGGCCATCTTAAGTGTTTTGCTGCACAGAGAGAACGCATGCATTGCTGCCGCAAAGAGATGGGTGGTACGAAGCATGGCAATGGAGGTGCGTAAAGTTAGATTCTTGCAGTATGATTATAAGTGGTTGTTTGCCGTTTTGTTGTGATTGTACAGGGATACTTATTGCAGTGGTGACAGCTCGCGATGATCCTTTTCGTCAACTGTCAGGCTCTTTGCATCCCCTTCGTGACGTTCATGAATGGATGCAAAGCACCTTGCAGTTGGCCAAAAGGATAGTCTCTTCGATCGATTCGGTGTTCGAGTCATCGCCAGATTCTATGCGAGGTCAAAGAACAGTTGAAGGTGGAGATTGAAACCGGCATTCGGATCGGTGCTGTATATATCGTGCAACTTAATCCGGATGATTATGTTCATCTGCTGCAGAGATGCAGATGCATGAGTTTTTGCTTCTTCGCGAATAAGTAGACTATATGTAAAAAATCGATGTATGTTACGTACTGGAGTCATCAATAACGTGGGATTTTCTGCTGTTATCCTTCAAGATGATTAGCTATACTGTTTTAAGTGTCAACAGTATTGAGGTTTTCTCTGAAATGAAAAAAAAATAGTGTTGAAATGACCATCGTTAATCATGGGGACGACCAAACTGGATTGATTCATCGATTATCGAGATGTTTATTAAGGCCCAACCTATTCCTGTTGTAGTGATTGTGAAAGATTGGTAACTGGTTGTTTGCTGTAAATCATCAATCACCCAACAGAAGAGTCGGTCGAGTCCCATTTCTTTTAAAGATCGGTCGAAAATTCTTGCCAATACACTTGTTTATTCTACCTTTTCTACTATAATATCTATAGGAAGAGGATCCTCTCTGTAGAGGGGATTGCAGCAGAGGTGCTGTAATCTTCTTTAATTTTTTTTTGTAATTTAAATTTGAAAATGTAATCTTATAGATTGAATCTTAGATTAATGCTCTATAAATCCTCCAAATATTGTTTAATTCTGAGATTATTTGCTATTTTATCTTAATGGTCAAACATTCGATCAAGATCTAAGCAACTTAAACTCCATTTAAAAAAGACGTCGTGAATCTTCAACTATTAAGATAAAAAGCAAATAATCTCGGAATTTAACAGAATTTGGAGAATATGTACAACATTAATCTAAGATTCAATCTATAAATTGGATTTTCAAATTTAAGTCAAGAAAAAAATTAAAGAGGATTATAGCACCTCTGCAGCAATCTCATCTACAACAGAGAATCCTCTTCCATTATCTATAACAAGTTTCAAGTAAAAAAAGGAAACTCTCGTTTTCAACATAACATGATATTTATATTGCATTCTTCCTAACTATTGAAGCATCTACTATTCATTAGAGTTACACATCGTGCCGACCCATTGAAATGAACTTGCTCCAACCATATTACCAAAACATAGCCTTGCCTGAATTTTGGCCACCAAGAGTTTCCCTCACCACGTACCATTGTTTGGAGACCGAAGTTCAACTTCCATTTTTCGATGTTTGCTAGTGAGTTTCTTGACAAACAATACAACAAAATTGACATTCGACAATAAATAATTTGACTACTAGTTGCCATATTTTTAGATATTAATATTTGTCACTACAAGAAAACAAGTTGTGGCTACGGAACTATGCCAACGGATGTAGGGCTTCTGGCCATGAAATTGGGCTCTGGCCACAACATGTCATGGCCAGTAGCCATAGCTACAAGTCTCATCGCGAGAGTTCTCTAACCACGAATATGTCGTGACCACTACAAGTAACCACGTAACTTGTTGTGGCCATAGCTCTTGTATGAAGGCTTTAGCCATGGATTGTAGCTACGAGAAACTAGTGGTCATGGAATTGTCGTGACCACGAGTTTCCGTAATCACATTCCGTAGCCACAACTCATTTTTCTTGTAGTGTGTTCTTATTATCCTCGTCAGAATAAGAGTCGTTTTATTATATATTTAATTACAAAAGATAAATTGTAATAACTAAATTCATACTTACCAGAGGCCAATTTTCTTACCGTGAAACCACCTAATTCAATCATTAGTCATTTGATGTCATTCAAAATCAATAATCATGCATAATGCAATTAGTGGTAGTTAATACAAAAATAATTTTAACCAAAGAGAAATCATTAAAAAAATACGTTTTTCCTTAAATAAATCTCTAAACAGTGGAAGATATTAGAAAAATGTCACCAAGCTGCTAACTCTGCTAATGATTAGTAGGTAAAAGCATCGAAGAATAATAACTTCGAAGATAGATACCTTCGAACTTTGCTACATTATCCAATAACATTCTTTCTTTTCCTTCTCCCTCTAGATCTCTCTCTCTCATTTGTTTCTTGAGCCATGTGAATTTGCATTAATATGCACCACATCATCTCTATTAGTAGTCATTGTCAAATATGTACATCCATGATAAAAGCCCATATGACTAGAAGAATCATATCAATCAATCAAGAGAACAACATGAGTCTTGAAAAATCTCAATAATCTTGAAAGATTGGGGGGGAATCACATTAAACAATTAAATGGGTCATGCAAATCATCAATTAATCTTTTACTTAATGGTTGTACATCAATATTTGGATGTTGTCTATCTAAATTTCCATTAGAATTATATATGATTGGTACAAATTGGGATAAGGTCCCACGTGTAGAGGATGGTGCCCAACAAATATTCCTCTTCACCACCAATATGGGAATTGCTCTGTACATATGATAGAGCAACATCTCCTAATATCCCAAGTGACAAATCCTTTTATCATCATATAAACATTGTTGCCATCTATGTAGATCTTATCAAGTATAAATTATTTGATTCCAACATATCACATATCAAATGATATTTAACATCAATGTAGTTTGATCTTTGATGAAAAAACAGAATTCTTACCATGGTTGTCTTGTGCAAAATCAAGTTCATGCATAAACTTCTTCATCCAAAATAAGTGAATCACACTTTGGCTGTCATGATAAAGGACATGCAAGTTCTTTGCTAGTTTGTATAGCATCAATGAATTCAATCTCTTTAGTAGATAATGCCACGCACGTGTACAACCTTAATGACCATGAAACACAACCACTAGTATATGTAATCAAGTAGTCATATATACATAGTATCTACTATCAGCATCACCTACCATATAAAAGTTTTTGTAGCCTAAAAGAAATATCTTCTTATCCAAAACAAATACAAGTGTAAGTGTTGGCAGTGTCACAAAGATAACTCACGATCTATTTAATTGTATTACAATGCTCTTCTCTTTGAGGTGAGATGAAACTATTGACAATTACATCAGAATTAACAATGTCAGGTCCTGTAAATATGCTGTGTACAATAGACTATATATAGTGTCCTTAGACTGTGCTTGGTGCTTAAGTTGAAGCATGTTCTACTTAGGTTACTCACGGGCTTCCCATCTTGAATCTTCGAAATATTCCTCAATATAATTCCCTTGAGATAATCAAAATCTCTTGAGCATGTCATCAACATAAATCAACAAAATGGTGAACTCGTCATTGTGACGAAGAGAAGATGATATGAAATAGTCTTTATGTATTCGTGCTCTCAGATAAATTACTCAAATTTCTTATATTACATACCCAAATTTTCTCAATCCACAAAAATAGTCTTATATTCCTTTAAACAGAAATCCACCCTATCATGTCGTGTAGATTTCTTCTCGAGATCATCATGGAGGAAGATTGTCTTCATGTTCATCTACTCAATCTCCAAGTATTGGCTAGCTGCAAAACTTAGAAGAATTTGGATGGATGACCTCTTCACTACATGAGAGAATATCTCATCGAAATCAACACCTTCCTTTTGGTTGAAGCATTTCACAACAAATCTAGCTTTGTATCTTAAAGGTAAAATGTTATCATCATGCTTCTAAAATAATGTACCTCTACCTTGTAGACAGTGGCGGACCCAGCATTTTACGTCAGGGAGGGCACCATGATATTAAAGATTAGTATATTATCAAAGTTTATAAAGGCACGTAAATACTATTACTCATAACATAATTCTTTTCCAAATATCTTGAACATATTATCATAAGAAAATTACAAATAATTAATCACACAAATCCTTTCTATTTAAGGTCATTCTAGTGGAGACTAAATTTGGAAATCTTCACTCGCATAGGAAAAAATATTCCTATTAAAATATAAGATCAAAAATAAAGTTGGTTGGAACTTACAATACTCAGAAGCATTTGCATTTCATTTAAGAAACGTGTAAGAAAGATATAATTGACATATTATAATAAATTCAGTTCCATCCACTTTTCAGTTTATAAATATCTAGAATCAATGAATGGTAAAGAATAAAAGGTCATCTATAAATATCTTGAATCAATGAATAGTAAAGAATAAAAGGTCATCGTTACCTTCACTTAAAGCTAGGATGGAGCATTAAGCTCGACCCGGCCCAACCCGAGAAAGTTCGGTCCGAGCCCATCAATTTTCCTGAACTTGGACCGGGTCGAGGCCCACTTTTTTCAGCAAACAGAGGACCTGCACCTGGCTCAAGGCCTGCTGGATCGAGCTCAGGTTCGGGTCGGGTTTGGGTCGGGCTCAACCCGTACTTATTTTCATGAAGTTGAACTTTGATTCCAATTTATTGGTATGGATATAATTCATCCATAACACATAAACTTTGGATGTGTTGTTACGATAGAATATTACTATTGATGGATGGAGGAAATATATTGGATATATTGTGACTATAAATCCGTGTCCCGCAATTTAGTTCTAATATGATATTTTGAAATATGAGGACTCGGGCTCGATCCATTTGTACTTCGGGTTCGGACCCGGCCCGGCCCGAGCATAATATTTTTGAAAAATGAGGACCCGGGCCCGGCCCATTTGTACATCGGGTTTGGGTCAGACCTGGACTTTTGTGGGTCGGGTCAGGGTCGGGTCCGAGCCAGCCCGACCCAATGCTCCACCCTACTTAGAGCACGAAAAAGTGAAGGCAAGGCGGAGTGCGACGGTGAAGTATCGCATGACCTTGAGTGGGATAAGTGGGTATACCGCGCAATGTCCTAGTGCTTACGGTTGTGAAGGATAACGGTTAGGTACTTCAGAGTGGAGTACGACACGATGTTGGGAATCACAGGATGCGAGGGGAGGGAAAGGGACATAGGAGTCTGGATGCGCAAGGGAGGGGAGCACAACAGTCACACAGGCATGTCACTACGTGAGGCGCAGGGAGGGAGAAGGGCACATCAAGGAGAGGGGATAGGGTTTGTTTTTTCTGCCACAATTGTGGGGAGCACATTTCTGTGAGATTTTTTCCCAAAAAAACTTAGGCATATTGCACAACAATTATGGTTCCCAAATCTCGGGGGGCACGTGCCCCACTCAGGCCTAACGTAGGTTCGCCCCTGCTTGTAGATATTATGAGGTGGAACCTTTGATCTTTCTAGATGTCTTTAATATTTCGATTTTCAACAAATATTACATCCTAACTTCTCACAAGTTTATTCTATGTAGGGTCATATGACCTATAACCCTACGCACACGTCTCATAATGCATTGCATGGTCTTTGATTCCAACTTTGATCTCACATCTTTAGAACAAGTGCAAAGACTCCGCAACCAAATAAATGTTAGTGCTTAAAGGAAACACATTTTCCATACCATAGTCCATCATTTCCATCTAAAGTCGCATGTAATGATAGGTAGATCAAATAAGCAATAGTGTTTAAGGCTTCTCTTCAATGCTTGGAGCCATGAGATTCATCAATCAGTCTTCTATTTAATGATTACAAAAAAAATAAATTGAAAAATAGCCATTTTGAAGATGATATTTCAGGTATTTCTTTGGGGGCATCGAGGACTCAATGTATTTCATGTTCTAACGTGTTTCTCCATGGGGAAGAAGTAATGTCTCTATAACGAAGACGAATGTTGCAATATTCAAATTGTCATATTCGTCGTGATTATTATTTTTTTATCATTAAATCATCATATCCATGCTACTACTTCAGGGCATACATAGAACATCTTTCAGGATCATGATTCAAATCATCAGATACCTTTTTATTTCTCCACATGTTCAAGTATTAGTTTAACATAGACGACAGATTTATTAAACTATACGCTCAATATCAAAAATCATATCTTTTGATATAAAAAAACCAATGCAATTTCCCCTAGACAACAAGAAAAGAAGAACATCACTCAGGAACTGTATAATAATAATAATAATAATTAGGATTACCACCTGCGCAGATCTCTAATCACAGTAAAACCTCTCATAGTTTTTTTTGAAATTTTTGTTTTTTACAAACTAACAAGTTTGCATTTATTCATGTACGGTTCTGAACCATTTTCCGAGGTCGCAACCGCTACACCACCATCACTATCTGCAGTTATTCAGAAGCTGCCTTGATTGATTCTGGTATCATTCAGTAGGAAGCTTTCATGTCCTTCAGATGTTGATTATAAAATGGCAGAAGGAACACTGGTGTTCTTACTGCCCAACGAGTTCAGCATCTCCCGATATCCTGATTGCTCCTTGTTCTTCCCGTCTTCCTGAATTTTCATTACCATCTGCACCCTCTCTATGTCCTTGCGAGCCATTCTCACCATCAGCAAGGCTCATCCCACCCTTGCTTTTTAAACTCCTACCATGATGTTCCTCCCCTCTTCCACTTCTTGCTAGTGATCTATGCCTCCTGCGCCTTTGTTTGATCGGATTCGCATGGTCTTTTGTAATCTTGGAATAGTTCACTTCATCCTTTTCTTTCAAATCGGTTTCTTGCGACTTTTCTACATGACTAGAATCAGCTGGAAGATTGGGTTCTATGAACTTCGAGTTTTCTTGCTCTTGCACATTGGTTTTGTTCAAAGGGAAAAGATCATCCATTGCTAGAACTTTGTCCTCTGCGCCGGTTTGGTTTCCTGTTTGCTCACCGCTCTCCAAGCTTGTTCCACTGCCTTCGGATTCCGCAACCTGTTTCAGTACATTCTCTCTGCTCCCATCCTCGCTATCTGCATTCGTAGTGAGCTTCACCCACTCCCCTTTTCCTTGAATCCCTTCTTGTTGCTCTTCAACATTAGTATCTAAATTTCATTCCACGATGTTTTCTCCTCTTCGAGATTTACTTCCCTTGCACGCAGCCCATCATCTTGAGACTCGCCATTTACTCATACATGTTCTAATATTTTAAAATCAGAAACCTTATTTAAAATAAGGTCGGATCCTCTCCGTCGGAATGGGGTCGATGAGGACCATACTATTCGCCAACTGCCGTATACATATCTTGCAACTGCCACTAATTTAAGAAGCGGTCTAATTTGCTCCCCACTCCATACGCAAGTTACAACTCCCAGCCCTCATTTGTATCCCTATATATAATCATGTCATTTGCTTCGTCAGATCACACCCTGTGGATCAACGTCTGTTTGCCTTTAAGAGTTTGATGTGCTTGGCCCCGTTACGTGGTTTGCTGCAAAGAGACAACGCATGCTTTGCTGCCGTAAAGTTAGATTCATGCAGTATGATTATAACTGGTTGTTTGCTGTTTTGTTGTGATTGTACAGGCATACTTATTGCAGCGGTGACAGCTCGCGATGATCCTTTTCGTCAACTGTCAGGCTCTTTGCATCCCCTTCGTGACGTTCGTGAATGGATGCAAAGCACCTTGCAGTTGGCCAAAAGGATAGTTCTTCGATCAATTCGGTGATCGAGTCATCGCCAGGATTCTATGCGAGGTATAGAACAGTTGAAGATGGAGATTGAAAGCGGCATTGGGATCGGTGCTGTCTATATCTTGCAACTTATCCGGATGATTATGTTCGTCTGCTGCAGAGATGCAGATGCATGAGTTTTTGCTTCTTCGCGAACAAGTAGACTATATGTAAAGATCGATGTATATTTTATTATGTTACGTACTGGAGTCATAAATAACGTGGGATTTTCTGCTGTTATCCTTCAAGATGATTAGCAATTCTGTTTTAATTGTCAATAGTATTGAGGCTTTTCTCTGAAATAAAAAAAAATAGTGTCGACCATTGTGAATCATATGGACGACCAAACTGGATCGATTCATCGATTATCGAGATGTTTATTAAGGACCAACCTATTCCTGTTGTGGTGATTGTGAAAGATTGGTAACTGGTTGTTTGCTGGAGAGCATATTCCCTGGAGCTTTCTGCATGCTGTAAATTATCAATCACCCAACAGTAGAGTCGGTCGAGTCCCATTTCTTTTACAGATCGGTCGAGTTTTCTTGCCAATACACTTGTTTATTCCACCTTTTCTACTATAATATCTATAGGAAGAGGATCCTCTGCTGCAGGGGGTTACACAGGGTGGAACAAGCATATAGCTTAGGGGGGCCAGGACCCCTCCTTAATTATTACATTTCTCTTATATAATATTGCTAAATTTTGATATAATCCCTGCTTATATTTTAAATATATAGTGGATAATGTAAAAGCTTATCACTAATTGCTCAATGTCTCACTGGCAAAGTGTTGCTTTCTCCCACATTTGAACTAGGGTTCGAATCCCATGGTGTTTAATTCTGAGATTATTTGCTATTTTATCTTAATGGTCAAATATTCGATCGAGATCTAAGCAACTTAAACTCCATTTAAAAAAGATGTGAATCTGCAACATTAAGATAAAAAGAAAATAATATCGGAATTAAACGGAATTTGGAGAATATGTAAAACATTAATCTAAGATTCAATCTATAAGATTGGATTTTCAAATTAAAATCAAGGAAAAAATTACAGAGGATTACAACACATGTGCTGCAATCCCTTCTATAGCAGAGGATCCTCTTCCAATATCTATAACCAGTTTCAAGTAAAAAGGTCTTCAATATAACATCATACTTATATTGCAGTCTTTCTAACATCATATTTATATTATCTGGGAAGTTTGACTGCATAGTTTTGCAATCGTGTTCCTTGTCTTCGATCATGGTTGCTATAACCGGTAAATAGAATAGCGCAACCGCTTACATTTACATTTGATTGTTTGATATTTCTCTTAAGTGGTTAAAAATATATTTTTCTCGTTGACCAATTCGAGGGGTTGAGAATAACGACACTGCATATTTTTTCCATCGTAACCAGTCGAAATCTGTGCCATCATCGTACCATTGGGAGGATCCCATCCTTTATGAAGGAGGGGATAGTGCTTGGCGTCGGTACATTCCTCAAGAGGATCACCACAACGTCCTCACATGCTAGCACAAGATTGAGGTAGGAGGACATCATTCTGAGAGGAGGACAACATAGAAAGTGTTCCAATCCGATCAATGGTGGCCTACTCTCTTCAAGGATTCTGACGAATTCGTGAAGAGGTGTACTGACTGTCAGAAGATGAGCACTTGTGGATAGCGTGATATGATGATGATGCATCCCATTCACTTCTGTGAGGTTTTTGATACATGGGACATTGATTCCATAGGTCCATTCCCTAAGAGTCGGGAATTTGAGTACATTTTGCTTGCTGTGGATTATGTGAGTTGTTGGTTTGAGGCCATCCATGTCGAACCATAGATGCTTAGACCGTATGCAGATTCTTGAGGAAAAATATCATTTCATGGTTTGGGATACCTAGAGTGTTGATATCAGACAGGGGATTCATTTTATCAATAACAAGATAAGAGCCCTTGCTAACGAGTTCAGCATTGACCATCGAGTTGACACTCCATATCACCCTCAGACCAATGATCTTCCTGAAGTATCGAATAGGAAGATCAAGATTATATTGTATAAGGTCCTCCGTCCATACCGAAAGGATTAGTCACAACTTTTGGACTCAATCTTGCGGGCCTATCGGACCTCCTTCAAGACACCTTTGGGTACATGCCACTTGCTGGTGGAAATCAAGCACAAGTCACTATGGAAAGTCACTGAGTTATTATTGGATTTCATGAGTACAGGAGACCAGAAGAAAGTAGAGTTGGCAGCCTTGGAGGAGCTGAGAAACGCATGCTTTTCGAGTAGCCTACTGATAACCGTCCGAATGACAGAGGTAAAGGTACAGAAATATAGGTCGTTGCGACCTCAATCACTCAGACTAAGTATATCAAAAAAATGATGAACCACTCGAAAAATACGTAAAATCAAAACAAAGCGGTCCTGCTAGGAGATTAACCTGGTATAGCACCCAGGGTCGAACACAAGGAGCACGGTTTGGCTAAAAAGCCTACGAAGTAGTCGAAGAATCAGAGAAGAAGGGAAAACATTTTTTTTGTGGTTTTTACTTGTTTTTAAAATTTTTTTGGATTTTTAATATGTGAAGAAAAAGAGAAGGACTAAAAGCAATCACACTTCAACAATTTATTTAATGCATTAAAAAGCAAGCAAAAATTCAGACAAAAATATTTTTGTGTGTTTTATATTTTTTTATGTTTTTGGTGAATTTTTGGGATTTTTCTGATATTTATTTTAATTTCTAAAAATCAAACAGTACGAAAAAGACAAGGTACTGTCCAGCCAAGCCTAAAGTCCCTAAATAAAATATCTAAGGACCTTAAAAAGACCTGGAGGTAATTTTCCTATAAAATAGGAAAAACAAGGAAAATTTGAGTACCAAAATTATTGTTTTTGGATTTTTAATGCATTTATTAGAATTTTTATGAGTTTTTAGGTGTTTTTGAATTTTTAGGGTTTTTAAGTAATGAAAAATAGCCAAAATTGGCTAGAAAATCAAAGAACACACAACAGAACCTAATTTTTATAGAATTTTTAGGGGGGTTTTTATATTTTTTTGTGATTTTTCAAGTGAAACAGTGCCAAAAATAAACGTTTTTGAATTTTTAAAAATAACAAATAAACTCAAAAATGTACTCCAAAATTCTCAAAAATCCTACAACATGGCAGGAGCCATGTGTCAAATTTTTATCGAATTTGGAGATGAATTGATATTTTATTCAAAAATAACAAGGGGGCACTGTGCACAGGGACCAAAGTGCAAATACCCAAAGCTCTGGGGGTCCAGGTGCAATTTTCCCAGCAAGTCACGCGCGTGGCGCGTGCCTAGGGCACTCAGGGACCTTCTGGTAATAAAAACAAGTCCTAGGACCTTTTGGTAACTCGTACCAAAAAGTCCAGGGGCTATGTTGCAAATAACCCACTAAAAGGCGCACATGCGGAAATAAAACGTTCACAGGGGCATAAGTGCAAATACCAGAAAGTTTCTATTCATTTATAAAGCACCCAGAACTACAGGATAATAGTTGCAATTAAACCAAAACTACACGTGACGAAGCACGTGGCTCACACATACAGGGGCATAAGTGCAAGTATTAACAAGCACGAGGTCCAATGTGCAATTAACCCTACGTAAATAAAACTCCTAAAATATTTACAGGACTGACACGTAAAACAGAAACTAAGAGGGGGCCTAAGGTAATTTACCCCTTTATTATGTCGACGGCTGGATGAGCGCCACGTAGCTGATCTGACGGTCTCGGATGGCTGGCGCTTCTCTGCGTCCGCACGTGAGCCTGATCGACGGCGCAGAGGAGGACACGTGGGTGATCGAACGACCTCGGGTGCTGGTGGTTCTCTCCTCTGCTCTAACGGTCCAGATCGCCCCTCTGGATGATCGGGCGGTGGCTGCTCCTTCGTGGATGGACGATCAAGATGAAACCTGGAGCTTGCGGGCGATCGGACGGCGGTGGAGGATACTGGAAGAACACTCAGCCGGCGAGCTTCGCCGGCCTCGTGCGCGTACTGTGGTCCTCCTCAGCTGCCTCTGAAGATCGGAGAAGGTCGGCGATGTCGTCCCGCAGCTGGTGGTGCCCTCCGATGGTCCAGCCGAGCCCTGGAGGGGCTCCGGCAAGGTCGACGGAGGGGAGCTCCTGGCCTGGATGTGGGGAGGCCTCAGATGGCCTCCTCTTGACCTGCAAAGTAGCTCAAGAGCTTCGCGGGTCGAGGGCAAAGTGCCTCGACCCGGTTAGGTGGGGTGAAGGTGAGCTGTGGGTCGGGGCGAGCGAGCTCCGGCGAGCGGAGGACGGTGGAGCTCGAACCCCAGCTCCTGTGCGAGCTGGGTTGAACGAAGGGGCGGAGAAGGTGCGTGGAGGAAAGGCGAAGGTGACTGTGCGTTCCGATGATCGAGAAGATACGCGATATGGTTGGAATCAAAGGAACTCGACAGAACTACAATTTGGGGGAAACAAGAAATTAAGCTAAATAGGCGAGCTAGAATGCTACCTGGGTGGAGTGGAAGGCTGTGCTGAAGCTTAGGCAGCTCCTGGTCGTTGCCTCGAAGGTCGCCAAGGGCTGAGGCTCGAGCTCCTGCACTGGGCGGAGCACGGCGGCGCAAAGTCGCCGGATCAGTGGTCCGGCCACCCCCTCCTCACTGCTACAAGGGCAATCGCGAGCTGTCACCTCAGGGATCGCTATGGAGGTCACGGGAGTGAGAGTGGAGAGCCAAAGATACCCAATGAATGCGGCGGAGCTGGGATTTTATATGGGTGCAGGTCCGGGAAGAAGAGCTCGGGTCCGGCTTGATTGAGCACGGATCCCTAGGATTAATGTCGGGCGAGATTCCCGGATACCTGGGGAGTGATTAGGACCCTGGGTTAGGCTAAATGGTGATCGGGCCCGTCAAAAAAGATTTAGAAATTGAATTAAAAATAACAAATGGCCGATTTAATTAAAACTCAAAACATGAATTATTTTTGTTTTAATTTTTTCTATTTTTTTGTGATTTTTAATTAGTTTTTAGAAATAAAAATAAGGTATTTACAATATATAGCTATACATAGGTATATGTACAATATAGGGTTTTTGATTTTTAATTATTATTTTTGTACAATTTTATCCCTATTTTATATTTTATTTATTTATAGAATAAAATTAGGAATAAAAGGGTATTTTTATTTTATTTTTATTATTTATACACATAGGTAAAATAAATAGATATATACAACTATGTACATGGCATATGTACAATATGTTTTTGTAATTTTAATTTTTGTTATTTTTATTTGATTTTTGTTGTATTTCTTTTTATTTATTTTATTTACAAAATATACCATAGAATATTCACAAAAAGTTTTGAAACTAAGTACATTTATTTATAGGGTTAAATAAATAAAGGATGATGGTCTATGCACATGGTGGAAGGGTGTTTTTGCATTTTTGATTTTTAGATTTTTATTTTGTTTTTAATAGTTTCTAAATATATACAAAATATGTACAAGCATATTTGGGTGAGGAAAATATAATTTTATTTATTTACAAAAATCTATACAAATGAGCCCCTATCTCCCTCTACTTAGGCTTTTATGCGGTCAGGCCCATGCTGAGCCCTCCCTTGGGTTAGGTTGCTCAATATTTATTCTAAATATTTCCCTCTTTTTCTTTTTCATCTTTATTCTTTTATTTTTGCACAAAAACATGCTAATTATAAGTATTTACACAATGCATGCTTTTGGTAATTACTTGTATTTACATATATCTACATGCATTTGCAAAGGTTTTTGTAGCTAAAATATAAGAATAAAGAGTGATGAATGGGTATTCATCACCCCCCTATACTTAACTTTGCTAGTCCCTTAGCAAACACTTATTTGAAAAAGAAGTGAAAAAGAAAGACAAAGAAAAAGAAAAAGAGGATGTACATGGATCAAGGTTGAATTATTAAACTTTCCTTCATCAAATTGAAATATAGAGCTCGATCAGATCTTTGGATTATTAATGTGTCGGAACCTTATTTGGACTCAAGCTTAAAACCCAACAGCCTCTAAGTTCCACCAATCTATGGACAAGACTCCTCAATAAACCAGATCAGAACAAGTCTACATACACAAACTCTAATGACCATGAGTCTTTCCATGCAGTGTAAGTGATATGTGGCTCCCCACCTCAGAAGCAACAAAGAAACAACCTCCCTCAACCTGGTAACTCTAATGCCTCGGTCTAGCAACTCTTTCCTCGAGAAGAGGGGTATTCCCTTCTAAGTTCAAGTGCAACCGGCTCAAGAAGAGGGGGTAGAAGTATAGAGTTTTGGAAGCTTAGCCAGTGTAGCTAAGTCTCCCGCTGCAAGCTTCATGAGATGTAACATGGATACCAAAAGCTTTTCTTCATTTGACTATGTACACTCCGGTGGGGTTATTAAATTTTCAATCCGACCCACCATTTTTTTGGAGTTCTTTTTGCATTTTTGCAATTTTTTTTCAAGAACTTTTGTACAACATATCTACATGGTGCAGCATATATACAAGAAATTTCCTCTTGAGCCAGTAGACTATCCCTCTTTTGAAGCTTTATTGCAACCCACAGCTTCTGTATTTAGCCTTCATCACCACTAGACCAAGTTGAGGTGCACTTCCTTCACTAGAAGAAGAAGAGAGGTTCCGCCTAGAAGTACTACCCTCATATGCTACCCCAAGCCAAAGGAAACTGCCTCCTCACCACCTCATCCGTGGAGAGCCATGTGTAAAGTGCAGGTGCAAGTCAAGCCATTGTCTCTAAGAGTCATGCGTGTGTTGTTAAGTGTTCTACTTAAGCTCATCAAGATGACATATGCTTATAGCCTAGTGGACTCAAAGAATTAAGTCCTTATAGACCTGAAAAGCCTTAACCCTAAGTCCTATAAGGTTCCTCTTAAAGTTAAGTGGATTAAGATCTTATTCAAGCTCCATTTCTCAATTTAATTCCAGGCTTAGTTTAAATGTCAACTCTCATCCAGGAAAAATTATATACATATATGTACACAAGATGCTATTTACAAATATTTTACAATCATGCAAAATTTTTGAAAAATGTTTTGAAATCATGGATGATGATGATGCATGAAGTGCAAGTTTGGCAAAAAGATATTTACAAACATTTACACAAGATTTCTGCAAACTCTTGATTTTCAAAACATTTTGGAAAAATTTTGTACTATATACATAATTTTGATACAAAAATATTTACACAAACTTTACACAAAAGATTTTTGAAATCATTTTTACAAAAGTACTTTGCACACTAGCTATGTATGTGCATATAAAAGAAGTTTATGTACATGAAAAAATTTTTAATTTTTATGATTTTTAGCCATTTTATTTATTAACACACTCACACAAAGTACGAGTTATGGCTAAAGTATATATGAAATATATACACACCCCCCTATACTTAGCTCGAACGATGTCCTCAGAGTGATCAAGAGCGATGAAGAAGACATAACTCGTGCTTAGTAAAAGGGGAGTGAAAAGGAATGGCTAAGTACAGGAACGAATAAATGAATAGAATGAGAGGAGCTCGGTGGTTTCCCCCTATACTTAGGATTAACTAATCCTAAGTATAGCAAGCTGTACATGAAGGGAAATCCGAGTGAAGAAGATACAGAGTCTGCCCCCCCATACTTAGGGTAAAATATCCCTAAGTATAGGCAGCAAGACAAGAGCAAACCGAATGAAACGAATACTCACAGGTCCGACATCCCCCCTATACTTAGGGTAAAGTACACCCTAAGTATAGCATAATCATAAGATGAAAAAGGGATGTGGGACTAAAGAATAGAATGATATGGACAACTGGATCTATACAGGCGGAGGAATAGTGAAAATCAGGCGTGAGATGCAAAAGATGTGAGTCAAGAGACCACATCTCACGCAAAATGAATAGGGGCAACAATAACGTCCCGCGGCTCATGATCTAGAAATGGCTTGAGCCGCTGGCCGTTCACTCGAAAGGTGCTCTCAGAAGACAACTCGGATATATCAATACTACCATTGTCGTGCACCTTTCTGACGAGAAAAGGTCCCTTCCATTTGCTCTGTAGCTTCCCTGGAAATAATCGTAGCCTCGCATCAAACAACCATACTCTCTGTCCAATCTCAAAATGCTTGTGGCTGATATGAGAATCATGCCACTCCTTGACTTTCTCCTTATAATGTAGGCTGCTTGAGAAAACTGCATCTCTAAGCTCCTCCAGGGCAGCTAACTATGCCCTTCTCTGGTCTCCCATACCATCTGGATCCATCAAAATATCTGTAACTGCCCACAGTGACTTGTGCCTCAGCTCAACAGGTAAATGGCACGGCTTGCCATATACGAGGCGAAAGGGAGACGTGCCCAATGGTGTCTTGAAAGACGTCCTATATGCCCACAAGACCGAGTCCAAAAGCTGTGACCAATCCTTTCGGTCAGGACGGACGACTTTCTGCAGAATAGTATTGATCTCCCTATTCGACACCTCAGCTAGACCATTCGTCTGTGGATGGTAAGGTGTGGCAACACGATGGTCTATACTGAACTCGCTAGCAAGGGCCTTCACCTGGTCGTTGATGAAGTGAGATCCCCCATCAGAAATAAGAACTCGTGGAACCCCGAACCGCGTGATGATATGCTTCCTCAAAAATCTGCAAACTGTCCTTGCATCAGCGGCTCGGGCGGGGATAGCCTCCACCCAACGACTCACATAATCAACGGCCAACAGAATGTACTCAAATCCCTGACTTTTAGGGAATGGACCCATGAAATCGATGCCCCATGCGTCAAAAACCTCACAGAAGTGAATGGGCTGCATCGGCATCATATCACGTTGTCCACAAGTGCCCATCCTCTGACAGTCAGTACACCTCTTCACGAACTCATCAGAGTCCTTGAAGAGGGTAGGCCACCACAAGCCGGATTGGAGCACTTTCTGTGCCGTTCTCCTCCCAGAATGATGTCCTCCTGCCTCAAGCTTGTGGCAGTAAGTGAGGACGCTATGGTGTTCCTCCTGAGGAATACACCGACGCCAGACGCTATCCCCTCCTTCGTGGTAAAGGATGGGATCCTCCCAGTGGTAGGACTTGGCCCTCGCAAGGAAGGTCTCAAGCCTCTGTCTGGGCCAATCTTGTGGGACTTTCCCTGCAACGAGAAAGTTCACAATATCGGCATACCACGGGAGTGAGGCGATAGAAAGGATCGCCTCATCTGGGAAGGTATCTCGAATGGGATCAATCTGCTCAGAATCCTCAGGCTGCTCTAGTCGGGAAAGATGATCTGCCACCACATTCTTGACTCCAGGCTTATCCTTGATCTCGATGTCGAACTCCTGGAGTAGAAGGATCCATCTAGTCAGTCTGGCCTTGGCATCCTTCTTTGCCATGAGGTACCTGATGGCGGTGTGATCTGTAAACAAAGTCACTCTAGATCCAATGATATACGATCTGAACTTATCTAGGGCAAACACTACGGCTAGCATCTCCTTCTCTGTGACCGTATAATTCCGCTGGGCGGAATCCAATGTGCGGCTAGCGTAGTGTATGGCAAATGGAACTCCATCCCTCCTCTGTCCCAGCACTGCCCCTACGGCAAAATCGGAGGCGTCCGTCATGATCTCGAATGGGAGAGACCAATCAGGCGTCTGGAGAACAGGAGCCTCAATAACACACTGCTGGAGAGTCGCAAAGGATGAGAGACACTTGTCATCGACAAGGAACTCGGTGTCTTTCGTCAAGAGGTCAGTCAACGGTCGGGCAATCTTGCTGAAATCCTGAATGAACCTCCTATAAAATCCAACGTGCCCCAGGAATGACCGTAGCTGCCTCAAATTGGACGGCGGTGCGAGTTTTCTAATGACATCCACCCTGGCCGGATCAACCTCCATGCCCCTGTTGGAGATGATGTGGCCAAGCACCGTCCCATGAGTCACCATGAAGTGACTCTTCTCCCATGATAGAACCAAATGAAACTCGATACATCGCTGGAGTACCCGGTCTAGGCAGTCAAGACAAGAATCGAATCCGTCGCCGTAGACCGAGAAATCGTCCATGAAGACCTCCAAACACTCCCCTACCATGTCCGAAAAGATCGACAGTATGCACCTCTGAAAAGTCGCAGGGGCGTTGCATAGCCCAAATGGCATGCGTCGAAAAGCATATGTGCCGAAGGGACAGGTAAAGGTGGTCTTCTCCTGATCCTCAGGAGCGATGGCCACTTGGTTGTAGCCCGAGTACCCATCCAGGAAGCAATAATGGCTCTTCCCTGCCAGTCTCTCAATGATCTGATCAATAAAAGGCAGGGGGAAATGGTCCTTCTTGGTGGCTTGGTTGAGTCTCCTGTAGTCAACGCAAACCCTCCAAGAGGTGGGTACTCGTGTAGCGATCTCCTCTCCCGACTCACTGATCACAGTCGTGATGCCCGTCTTCTTGGGCACCACATGCAAGGGGCTGACCCACTTGGAGTCGGAAATGGGATAAATAAAATCTGCACTCCACCATTTCGATATTTCCTTCATCACGACCTCTCTCAGGTTGGGGTTCAGTCGCCGCTGGAACTCACGCGACGGCTTCGCCCCCTCCTCAAGGTAGATATGGTGGGAGCACACTGCTGGACTAATCCCATGGAGATCCGCTACGCTCCATCCGATCGCCTTGCGGTTCTTTTCAAGAACCCCCATCAAACGGGATTCTTGCTCTCCAGTCAACTCGGCGGAGATGATGACTGGGTACATCTCTGGATCGCCCGCAAGGAATCGATACTTCAGCGAAGTAGGGAGCGGCTTTCGCTCTGGAATGCTGGGTGCTGGCAAATCTGGCTGCGGAAGGAACTGAGTGAAAGCTGCTAAGTCTGCCAAATCTGCCTGGGAAAGTGAAAGCGTACTCTCGCAAACTGGATCGGGAGAAGGCTGCTCAACTGCACTGTCTCTGCTCGGCTCTGCATCTACCTCCTCCTTATCTATAGGCTCAGGTAAACTCAGGTCTGGCATCTGATCATAGCAATCGGCCCAATCAGACTCTGAATCCGAGGGATCTGCATCAATTGCGGTGGCATCAGTACCACCGGAAAACAAGGTGGCCTCAGCACCACCATCACTGAACATCGTGTCACGATCAAGGACCGGCTCTGCTGCCTTCATGGTATCCTGAACCAGGGCTGTGCTCTCCAGACTCTCCTCTGCTATCATCTCGGCATCAGCTGTATCTGAATATGAGAGGATGGTCTGTGCTGCAGGATCTGCCCAAGCTGCCTCATCGTCTGTGATCACAAAATCACAGTCCTGGTGGATGTCTGGCTCTGTGTCTGTCAGCTGCTCTGAATCTGTACTCGCATCTGAGCAGGTTCTCTCTCTAGCTCTGTAGTCCTCGACCGTCTCTATTTGTATACTCTCGCCCTCGACGCGAAAGTACACCTTCCCGCTATCATGATCAGTCACCGCCTTGGCTGTGGCCAAGAACGGACGACCAAGGATGATGGGGGTATCGGCCACTGACTCAGGGATCTCCATGTCCAACACTACGAAGTCCACGGGGAATTTCAAGCCCTGAATTGTGACGATAACATCTCGTAATAACCCCTTCGGCCTCTTGACAGATCGATCAGTGAACTGAAGGACTGTCCTGCTCTGTCGAAGAGTGCCCAACTCGAAGCGGTCGAGAAGGGCTGCCGGAAGAAGGTTAATCGACGACCCGCTATCTAGAAGAGTACGGTCGAACCTCTGCTCACTGATCTGGCATCTGACATACGGGGCCCCTGAATCTGGCCTCTTGGCTGGCAGGCGGTTCTGGATCGCAAAACACGTGGCTTTCGTCAGCACATGGATCTCTGAAGTGTGGTTCCTCCTCCTCCTCCTGACTGTAGTCCTCTCTCTCAAAGAACGCTGGAGAAGGGGGATGTGCTGCAAAGCCTCCTGGAGGGTCAGCTGGATGTGGAATCGATCAATCATGCTCTGGCTGAACTCCTCAAGCTCTCTCTTTTTGGGATTTTCTTTTTTCTTCCCCTTCCCCATCTGAAGGGCTCTAGGGAAGGGGATCACTGGGTCCTTCTCAGATGAAGGACTAGGAAAAGGTCTAAGCGGTTCAAGGACCGGATCCACACATACATCATGCACCACAGTGGGACCAGAAGAAAGTAAACCTTTTCCTTTATTCATAGCAGAGTTCCGAGATACATGAGTGCGAGGAAAAACAACATCTCTCTCTGTACACACACCGGTGGCCTCAGTACCACCACGGGCTGGTTCTGCTGCTGCTGCTGGTAGACGTCGTGCGGCATCAGTACCGCTGGCTGGCTCGGCTGAATGGGTGGCATCAGTACCACCTCCTCGAACTGGTGAAGCGGCGGCCTCAGTACCGCCGGTGGGGTCAGCATCCTTGGTGGCATCAGTACCACCGTCATCATCTGGAGCGGCCTCAGTACCGCTCTCCTCCTCCTCATGTGGCGCCTCTGGAGTGTCCTCGTGGTGAAGCTCAGATGAGGCGCCGCCGCCTGCTGGGGTCCTACCGCTCCTAAGTGTGACAAAATCAGCATCAAATAGATCCGAAGATGTATCATCAAATGGGTCACTAGGAGTGGCTAACTCAGTATGTACTACCTGCTCAGATTTCCTCTTAAGGTTGTTCGGATTCGGCTCGATCTGGGCTGGTATGGCGGCCTTCCCTCTCACCAGGTCCCGCATCTCCTGGCGGAACTCGTCCATCTCCCGTCTGAATGTGGCCTGCTGGTCCGTGAGGAGGCGGGCGATGTCATCCAAAGCGGGGCTCTCGTGGGGGCCCGACGGGTAGCCTCTCTGAGGGTGAGGCTGCTGGATCTGCTGCTGAAGGTGCTGGTAAGAGGGATATGAGGACGGGTGCTGCTGCTGAATCGGGTGAGCCTGCTGCTCACGCCTCCATGACTGTCCCTGCTGCTGATAGGGACGAGGACCGTAGGATGATGGCTGGTGCTGCTGGTGTGCTGGGTGCTGCGACTGGTGCTGGTCTCTCTGCTGGGAGTACTGCCCTCCCTGTCCTGACGGCTGCTGCTGGGGCTGGGCACCACCACTCCCCCACCTGAATCCGGGATGGTCTCGTCGGATCCCAGGCTGAGGGCGGTCATACCAAATCCCGTTGACATTCATCAACGGCTCTGCATCGAAGGGGTCTGGTGGCAGTACTGCCAGAGGCTGATCCGGCTGGTAGACCACCATCTGCATGTCTGGAGATGGTGGGGATGGTAGGTAGGCTGCGGCTGCTGGTACGGCTCCGCCTGTACAAGGTGAACCTGTCTAGGCTGCTGTGAAGAGCTGGAGCGCTGGGACGAGCTGCTGCTGCCGCCGGTATCGCCTCGCGACAGAAGACGGGGCTGTGAAGCCGTCTGTGTCTCCTGGAGACACATGAGCTGGGTCTTCATGTCGCTCAGAACCTGTGCCATCTGTTCCATCTGAGTGATGCTCTGGCACTGCTTCTTCTCTATCAGCTCCATACGGTCCAACTTCTCGCTGATGATACCCATGTCCGCAGCGGATGACTCTGCCTGTGCTGCTGCGACTGCGGACGAACTGGATGGACCTGCATCTACCCATGCTATCCGCTGGTACTGCACGGGTCCTGGCTGCTGAGGCTGGGGTCTCTGAGTATACAATCTGGTCTGAGACATCACCATGTAGTTCTCGGACATCTCCTCGTAGATGGCCCAGACCTGATCGTGGTCCTTGGCAAAGTAGGACCCGCCGCAAGAAGCGTTCACCAGACCCTGAAGCTCTGGCGTCAACCCGCTGAAAAAGCTCTGAACTAGGTTCGGCTTGGATATGTCGTGGTGCGGGCATCTGTCTAGGAGCTCTCGAAACCTCTCCCAACCTCGTGGAACTGCTCGTTGGGGAGCATGGAGAAGTTGCTGATCAGGGCCCTCGCTGCATTCGTCCGCCCGAGTGGATAGTACTTTTTCAAGTACTCGGTGCGGAGCTGCTCCCAGGTGTAGACAAACTTCCCTAGATGCTTCAGCCAGGTGGCTGCTCTATCTACCAGTGAAAAAGGGAAGGCTATCATCCGGATCGTGTCCTGGTCCACTTGGCGATCGTGGACAGTGCTGCAGATCATCAGAAACTCCTGGAGGTGGAGATGGGGCTCCTCGGTAGCAAGTCCGTGGAAACGGGGCAGTAACTGTAAGGTGTTCGGGGGGAACTTGAAGTCCCCCACGATAGCTGGCACTACCACCCAGTGATGCATCAGAGTCGATCCGGGGTTGTGCAACTCCCGCATCGGTCGTGGTGGTCCTCCTGCCGCGGCGGCTGCTGCTGCGGCTGCGGCCTCTGCATCAGGCATCTCCTCAGGCTCGCTCAGTATCTCCTCAGGCTCGCTCTGCTGGCCTCGCTCTGCTCTGAGCCTCTCCAACTCTCGCCTCATCTCTATCATGAATGCCCCCTGATCGCGTAACTGCTGCTGAACTGTCTCGAGCGATGCGATCAGGGTGGAGTTGATCGCTCCCTGGTCAAGTACAACATGCTGGTCTCCCTGTGGACCTCTGGAGTGATCGTCTAATCTGGCTGCCATAGCGACGTCTGCAAAATCAAATGAGCCCAACTCAGGTGCTGTCAAATCTGCTAATCTCTCCTCGGGCTCATGTCTCTCAGTGCCGAAAGAAAGGGGGTCGAGGGGGAACAGGGCGGAATCGTACTCGGGCTCGGAGAGCTGGTCTCGGCTCTCGCGGGCCAACCTAGATGATCGGGTAGACGTGCCCGAAAGCGGTGCAGCCAGAGGCTGCCTAAGAGACCGTCTACCCATCATCTTGATCTGGCGAGTAGTGCGGATGAGATCTGGAATCAACTATGATAAAAAACAAACCCCGGTTCACCAACGCAATGCGAGCTGAAGACCGTGAAAGTTCGGTCAAATTATCTTGTCTATTTTATTTTGGTGAACACACAAAATATCAGAGCGCTTACGTGACCTGTTAGGATATCCGATGCTATCCCAACCGACTGGCCCGCACGGAAAAATCGGTAATCAGTCGGGTCTAGCACCGGGAGGCTCTACCTAGGGTGCGGGTCACTCTCTCGCGCATCCAAACAATACAATGAGGGGATTGCTCTCCCCAAGACAAAGTTTTTAGGGTGAGCGGTTTTTAAGATCAAGTATGATTAGCAGTCCCGATTTTATTGTTTTTCTTTTTAATTTTTTTCAAATCAAACAAAAGGCCTAATGAATTTTTCGGTTCTCCTGATTATTTAGTCCGAAAACAGGGGGAGAAGACGAAAAAGCCGATGCGCGAGAAATCAATGATGCATGCTGAGATAGAAATGCGTACCTTGTCTCCAGCACTCTACATGCAAGTGATCCGCGCAGAATTTAAAGACAGGAAATAAACTACCTAAATGATGCAAGCGGGAAAAACCGAGTCCTAGATGAGCAATTTCTAGCGCAGAACCATCTAACTCAGTCACTCGCCCTCGATCCAAAGAGTCAGGTCTAGACCCGCCCCTCCTCTTCTCGACAGGTCGAGTTCAGGAGTAGCGCTTGACGGGGCAGGCTCGCGGCGCGTAGGCTCTCAGGAAAGTGACTAAGTTATTTTTATTATTTATTATTAGTAGGTCCAATTAACGATCTATAGGAACAGATAAGCAGTTAGGTGTGTGGATCCTACTAATTACGGCACAAGCACCAGAAATTCCTAAGTCTAGGGGCTCGAGCAAAAACCGTGTAAACACCGGAAAGGCAGTAAAAAAGTAGAAGAAAGCCGCGAAAAACCGCGAAAAACCGCTAAGGTCCTAAAGGGTCCCCCGAGCACACCGGTGCTCGGCGAAACAGACCCGCTACGGTAGAAGTGTCCAAGCAGTCCAAGAGTTCAAGTCCCTGTATTATTACAATAATAATAAATGAAATAAAGTCCTAATCTATCCTCACCCACTCAACTCTCTCTCTCTCTCGCTCTCTCCTGCTGCTCGATGAAGAAACGAGCCGCCTCCGCTTCGCTCGGGTGCACCGGCGCTCCTAGGAATGCCGCCCTCGCTCCTCGGGCCCTCGCAAGAAACAGAGAGAAAAGTGGTCAGTCCAAAAGTTATTGTCAGAAATATGAGAAGAATATATGCAACAAATCTATACAAAAAGCCGCGAAACTCGAAAAGCCGCGGAAAAAGCTAAAAACGATTGTTAAGCCGTGCTCCCCGGCAACGGCGCCATTCTGATAACCGTCCGAATGACAAAGGTAAAGGTACAGAAATATAGGTCGTTGCGACCTCAATCACTCAGACTAAGTATATCAAAAAAATGATGAACCACTCGAAAAATACGTAAAATCAAAACAAAGCGGTCCTGCTAGGAGATTAACCTGGTATAGCACCCAGGGTCGAACACAAGGAGCACGGTTTGGCTAAAAAGCCTACGAAGTAGTCGAAGAATCAGAGAAGAAGGGAAAACATTTTTTTGTGGTTTTTACTTGTTTTTAAAATTTTTTTGGATTTTTAATATGTGAAGAAAATGAGAAGGACTAAAAGCAATCACACTTCAACAATTTATTTAATGCATTAAAAGGCAAGCAAAAATTCAGAAAAAAATATTTTTGTGTGTTTTATATTTTTTTATGTTTTTGGTGAATTTTTGGGATTTTTCTGATATTTATTTTAATTTCTAAAAATCAAACAGTACGAAAAAGACAAGGTACTGTCCAGCCAAGCCTAAAGTCCCTAAATAAAATACCTAAGTACCTTAAAAAGACCTGGAGGTAATTTTCCTGTAAAATAGGAAAAACAAGGAAACTTTGAGTACCAAAATTATTGTTTTTGGATTTTTAATGCATTTATTAGAATTTTTATGAGTTTTTAGCTGTTTTTGAATTTTTAGGGTTTTTAAGTAATGAAAAATAGCCAAAATTGGCTAGAAAATCAAAGAACACACAAGAAACAAAATCTAATTTTTATAGAATTTTTAGGGGGGTTTTTATATTTTTTTGTGATTTTTCAAGTGAAACAGTGCCAAAAATAAACGTTTTTGAATTTTAAAAATAACAAATAAACTCAAAAATGTACTCCAAAATTCTCAAAAATCCTACAACATGGCAGGAGCCATGTATCAAATTTTTATCGAATTTGGAGATGAATTGATATTTTATTCAAAAATAACAAGGGGGCACTGTGCATAGGGACCAAAGTGCAAATACCCAAAGCTCTGGGGGTCCAGGTGCAATTTTCCCAGCAAGTCACGCGCGTGGCGCGTGCCTAGGGCACTCAGGGACCTTCTGGTAATAAAAACAAGTCCTAGGACCTTTTGGTAACTCGTACCAAAAAGTCCAGGGGCTATGTTGCAAATAACCCACTAAAAGGCGCACATGCGGAAATAAAAAGTTCACAGGGGCATAAGTGCAAATACCAGAAAGTTTCTATTCATTTATAAAGCACCCAGAACTACAGGATAATAGTTGCAATTAAACCAAAACTACACGTGACGAAGCACGTGGCTCACACATACAGGGGCATAAGTGCAAGTATTAACAAGCACGAGGTCCAATGTGCAATTAACCCTACGTAAATAAAACTCCTAAAATATTTACAGGACTGACACGTAAAACAGAAACTAAGAGGGGGCCTAAGGTAATTTACCCCTTTATTACGTCGACGGCTGGATGAGCGCCACGTAGCTGATCTGACGGTCTCGGATGGCTGGCGCTTCTCTGCGTCCGCACGTGAGCCTGATCGACGGCGCAGAGGAGGACACGTGGGTGATCGAACGGCCTCGGGTGCTGGTGGTTCTCTCCTCTGCTCTAACGGTCCAGATCGCCCCTCTGGATGATCGGGCGGTGGCTGCTCCTTCGTGGATGGACGATCAAGATGAAACCTGGAGCTTGCGGGCGATCGGACGGCGGTGGAGGATACTGGAAGAACACTCAGCCGGCGAGCTTCGCCGGCCTCGTGCGCGTACTGTGGTCCTCCTCAGCTGCCTCTGAAGATTGGAGAAGGTCGGCGATGTCGTCCCGCAGCTGGTGGTGCCCTCCGATGGTCCAGCCGAGCCCTGGAGGGGCTCCGGCGAGGTCGACGGAGGGGAGCTCCTGGCCTGGATGTGGGGAGGCCTCAGATGGCCTCCTCTTGACCTGCAAAGTAGCTCAAGAGCTTCGCGGGTCGAGGGCAAAGTGCCTCGACCCGGTTAGGTGGGGTGAAGGTGAGCTGTGGGTCGGGGCGAGCGAGCTCCGGCGAGCGGAGGACGGTGGAGCTCGAACCCCAGCTCCTGTGCGAGCTGGGTTGAACGAAGGGGCGGAGAAGGTGCGTGGAGGAAAGGCGAAGGTGACTGTGCGTTCCGATGATCGAGAAGATACGCGATATGGTTGGAATCAAAGGAACTCGACAGAACTACAATTTGGGGGAAACAAGAAATTAAGCTAAATAGGCGAGCTAGAATGCTACCTGGGTGGAGTGGAAGGCTGTGCTGAAGCTTAGGCAGCTCCTGGTCGTTGCCTCGAAGGTCGCCAAGGCCTGAGGCTCGAGCTCCTGCACTGGGCGGAGCACGGCGGCGCAAAGTCGCCGGATCAGTGGTCCGGCCACCCCCTCCTCACTGCTACAAGGGAAATCGCGAGCTGTCACCTCAGGGATCGTTATGGAGGTCACGGGAGTGAGAGTGGAGAGCCAAAGATACCCAATGAATGCGGCGGAGCTGGGATTTTATATGGGTGCAGGTCCGGGAAGAAGAGCTTGGGTCCGGCTTGATTGAGCACGGATCCCTAGGATTAATGTCGGGCGAGATTCCCGGATACCTGGGGAGTGATTAGGACCCTGGGTTAGGCTAAATGGTGATCGGGTCTGGCGGGAATAAATGGAAGAAGTCGGATCCGCGAACCAGACCCGTGGGAAGTGGTCCACAGGGGGGAGTTGACCGGGCGGTCAACAACCCCCGTGGACCAATGGGAATCAGCCCCGTCAGAAAAGATTTAGAAATTGAATTAAAAATAACAAATGGCCGATTTAATTAAAACTCAAAACATGAATTATTTTTGTTTTAATTTTTTCTATTTTTTTGTGATTTTTAATTAGTTTTTAGAAATAAAAATAAGGTATTTACAATATATAGCTATACATAGGTATATGTACAATATAGGGTTTTTGATTTTTAATTTTTAATTATTATTTTTATACAATTTTATCCCTATTTTATATTTTATTTATTTATAGAATAAAATTAGGAATAAAAGGGTATTTTTATTTTATTTTTATTATTTATACACATAGGTGAAATAAATAGATATATACAACTATGTACATGGCATATGTACAATATGTTTTTGTAATTTTAATTTTTGTTATTTTTATTTGATTTTTGTTGTGTTTCTTTTTATTTATTTTATTTACAAAATATACCATAGAATATTCACAAAAAGTTTTGAAACTAAATACATTTATTTATAGGGTTAAATAAATAAAGGATGATGGTCTATGCACATGGTGGAAGGGTGTTTTTGCATTTTTGATTTTTAGATTTTTATTTTGTTTTTAATAGTTTCTAAATATATACAAAATATGTACAAGCATATTTGGGTGAGGAAAATATAATTTTATTTATTTACAAAAATCTATACACATGAGCCCCTATCTCCCTCTACTTAGGCTTTTATGCGGTCAGGCCCATGCTGAGCCCTCCCTTGGGTTAGGTTGCTCAATATTTATTCTAAATATTTCCCTCTTTTTCTTTTTCATCTTTATTCTTTTATTTTTGCACAAAAACATGCTAATTATAAGTATTTACACAATGCATGCTTTTGGTAACTACTTGTATTTACATATATCTACATGCATTTGCAAAGGTTTTTGTAGCTAAAATATAAGAATAAAGAGTGATGAATGGGTATTCATCACCTACATTATAAGGAAAGAGTGAAGATATGACATGTTTCTCATATCAAACATAAACAGTTTGAGCTGAACCAAAGTATGGCTATTTGATGCCAGGTTAAGATTATTTCCAGAGAAGTTGCAGAGCAAATGGAAGGGACCATACTTGGTCAGAAAGGTGCACGACAATGGAAGCATTGATATATCTGAGTTGTCATCTGAATCCACCTTTCGAGTTAACGGTCAGCACCTGAAGGCATATCTTGATCACGATCCGATGATCGTTGGCGTTTCCTCTATTCATTTTGCATGAGAAGCGGTCTTTGACTCACACCATTTGCATCTCATGTCTGGTTATCATTTCTCTTCCGCAACTGTATAGATCTAGTTGTCCATATCATTCTTTCATTCTGTCTAACACCCCATCTTCATTTTATGATTATGCTATACTTATGGTGTACTTTACCCCTATGTATAGGAGGTATCATACATTAGAGTATTTATTTGATTCTTGTTACCTCTATTTTGCTGCCTATATTTAGGGATATTTTACCCTAAGTATAGGGGAGGTAAACCCTGTACATCCTAACGCTCAATTTTTCCCTTGTATACAGACTTCTAAGCTTGGGATTACTTGATCCTAAGTATAGCGAGATTACCAACCTCTATTCATTATGTTCTTTTTTGTCATCATTGTAGTATAACATTCTTTTAACTTCCCACTACTCAACATGAGTTATGTCTTCCTTTCATTGCTCTTTGATCATTCTGAGGATATTGTTCGAGTGAAGTATAGCGGGTATCGTATATATTGTATATATACTTTAGCCATAACTCGTACTTTGTGTGAGTGTGTAAATAGATAATATGAATAAAAATCACAAACTAAAAGTCGCAAAAATTTTAAAATTTTTCTTCCATAAAAAGTCTTTCTTCTACATATTTATGTGTAAATAGCTTTTTGTAAAAACTATATTGGTACAAACATTTGTAAAAATGTTTCGATTGTAAAGTTTTTGTACATATTTTTGTATCAAAACTATGTCTGTAGTACAGATTTTTTGTAAAATGTTTGAAAAATAAATGTTCACAAAATCTGTTTGTAAATAGTTTGTAAATTTTTTCATTCTTCCTTGCATTTAAAATTTTCTTAAACAGTTGCATATTTTGAAAATTGCATAAAAAGAGTTTTGTATATATTTGTTTGTATATTCTTCTGAATCATAGTCGACATTTACACTAGTCTAAAATTAAATTGAAAAATGGAGCTTGGATAAGACCTTAATCCACTTCACTTCGGAGGAACCTTATAGGATTTAGGGTTACGAATTTTGAGGTCCATTAGTGACTTAATTCTTTGAGTCCACTAGGCTATGTTCACATGTAATCTTGATGAGCCTAAGTAGAATACTTAATGACGCACGCAAGACTCTCAGAGACAATGGCTTTACTTGGACCAGCACCTTACACGTAGCTCAACACAGATAAAGTGATGAGGAGGTTGAATCCTTTGGCTTGGAGTAGCATACAAGGGTAATAATTCTAGGCGGAACCTCTCGTCTTCCTTTAGGGAGGGATGTGCACCTCAACTTGGTCTGTCGGTGATGAGGCCTAAAGACAGGAGCTGTGGGTTGCAATAATGCTTCAAAAGAGGGAAAGTCTACTGGCTCAAGAAAATAAACTCATTATGTATATGTTACACCGTGTAGATATGTTTTACATATGCACATCAAAAAAATGTGTGAAATTAAGAAAAACTCCAAAAAAGTAGACATGCCTGATTGAAAATAAAATGCATGTCGGAGTGTTAATGGTCAATAAAGCAAAGCTTATGTATCACACCTTCTGATCTCATGAAGCTTGCAGCGGGAGACTTAGCTACACTGGTTAAGCTCCGAAGGATACGTGGCTACACTGGCCACGATCCATTCTCTTTTTTCCCCTCTTTTTGAGCTGGTTGAACTTGAACTTAGAAGGGAATACCCCGCTCCTCGAGGAAAGAACTGTTAGACTAGGGAATTAGAGTTTCTTTGTTGAGGGAGGTTGTTACTTTGTCATTTCTGAGGTGGGGTGCTACATACCACTTATATTGTACATGGAAAGATGCATAGTCATTAGAATTTGCATATGTAGACTTGTTCTGACCTAGTTTATTGAGGAGTCTTGACCATAGAATAGTGGAACTTAAAGCATGTTGAGTCTTAAACCTATCTCCCAATAAGGTTCAAACAAATTAATAATCCAAAGGTCTTAGTGAGCTCCATACTTTAATTTAATGAAGATAAGTTTAATAATCAACCTTGATTCCTTTTCTTTTTCACTTCTTTTTCAAATAAGTATTTGCCAAGGGACTAGCAAAGGTAAAGTATAGGGGTGATGAATCCATGATTCTCACTATTTATTCTTTTATTTTAACTCTTTGTTCTTGGCAAAACATCATGTCAATACTTGTAAATATAATAACTTAGCATTTTGCATGCTTTTGTTAATATTGCATAATTAACATATTTTTGGCTAAATAAAAGAGTAAAGGAAAATAACAAAATAATGATCTATTTAGAATAAATATAGAGTGACCTAAATCCCAAGAGAATGTCAAACCTTGACCTGATCGCAAAATAAAATAAGTAGAGAGAGATAGGGTCAACTATGTGTTGTACATATTACATATACTTGTACATATCATTTATATATTTTTTTGACAAAATAAAATTAAAGTAATCTTTTTACACCCTTGTATATAATACTAGAAATAATATAAAAATAAAATAAAAATAATAAAAAATATTAATTACTGGTAAAAAATACACATGGATATATTACATTCACTATTTGTTACATACCTTTAATTAATTTGTCAAAATAAAATAAAAATTATTTTATACTCCTAAAATTATGTTGTAAATAAATAAAATATAAAATAAAGATATTTATGTAAAAATAATAATATAAAATAATTGTATATAATACATAACTCTAATATACCTTTATATAATACTATATATTGTATATAGGTTATTTTATTTTTTATGAAAATAATTAAAAATTATAGAAAAGTAATTTGAAAAATAATAAAAAATTTCATTTTATACACTTTTTATTTTAAATTCATTTTCTTTTTTATTGAATTTCCAATTATTTTGTACATTCTGATTTTCTGATCGGTCCAGCTGGGAACGTTGACCTCGGTCAACGTCCCCTTCCAGCCCTGGTCGGGTTGCCTTCTCTCTCATCGGAGTTATTTCTCAAAATTTTCGCACCTGACTCCAACCATCACTTTCCCTGATTCTTCTCTCGATCCTCCTCCTAGGATCCGTGACCCTCGCAGATACCTAGGAAGGCGTGTATCTTCTTAGGGTTGCGCAATTTCTTCTGATCATTTCAAACCCTTGAAGAACGCTATAAAGTTCCTCTTCCACACCGCAAGCTTGGGGGCTCATCCCTCATGCCCCCTTTTTTCCCTATATACCTTCCGTGGAGTGACAGACACTTGTAGAATCGTTTAGGATTGTTTGGAGGAGCATGGAGGCTTGTAGCTCGATTCATGGCCGGACCTCCGCCGCGAGTAGCCTCCTAGCCTGCAGCAACTTGGTTGAGGCCAAGAGCAACCTGTTCACCTTCTCCTGGAGATTCTTAGCTTGTCGTCGGCTTCAAGTAATGTTTGTATGTCTCACACTTATCATTTAGATTCCATCTTCCCATTTCATAGCTGTCGATGTTCGCCGACTCTGACCACGAGGTCTGGAGCCAGTCATCCACATCCACCTGCTCCGATCGATACCTCATCGCACCCCGCAACTTCTCACGCAACCTATCCCCCCTAAGGCTTGAACATTGGGTCGAGATTAGGACCCGATCTCCTTCCTCCCTGTACGTTGGAGATCAACCTACCGTCCCCCATCGCTTCTCTGTGTTTTGTCATGCAATAACTCGATCGGAGCATAGCCCTGAGTCTCTTCTCCCTTCTACAGGAACTGGTTCGCGCAAAGGTGCCATTTAGAGCCCCTAACTACTCAGGCGGAGCAGCTCCAGGTCACATTGCACCCCCATGCCCATCTGACCGTCGTCGACCTCATCGGAGCCTCCACCGAACACGAGACCCTCTCACGACACTGCCGAAGCCCTCAGATGCATCATCGGGCCAACGGATCTCTTCTCTTGGCCAATTGAATTTCGCCCAGGAGGTGTTCTTGCAAACTCGCTCCCCACCGTTGGATAATCTTCCTCTACCAGATTCCATCGTAGTTGTCGACTGTAGCAGCTTTTGGGTCATTATATCAGGCCCCTCTAACGTATCTGCCCGTGCGTTCCCGATCAGATTCTGAGCCGTCAGTTCTACAATTCTAGGCGATCAAAGTCGTATGCTAGCACTATCCTCTACGCACACCACATGTCCTTGCAAGGGTCGATTTCTCTTTTTACCTTATCGATTTTTCTATTTCACTTTGGTCCTGACCGTCAGTTCTACAATTCTAGGCGATCAGAGTCGTACGCTAGCACTATCCTCTACGCACACCACGTGTCCTTGCAAGGGCCGATTTCTCTTTTTACCCTACCGATTTTTCTATTTCACTTTGGTCCGGTAAATAAATGTTGTAGTTATGAACTTTTACAGTCTGGACCTCTAGTTGTGATATATTTGCATTTTAGTCCCTCTGAATCTGAATCACGTGCGTTCCCACGTGACTTTTGGGTTATTTGCATCATCGATCCTGCACTTTGCTATTGTTATGGAATGAATGTTAACTTTTGAAAATTGCATTTATACCCTCACGCATCTAGTTTTGAGCATGTGCGTGAATTGATTGTGATTTTTACAATATTGACCTCGAACTTTTATATTATGTTATTATTTGGTAGAGATGAGCATCGGGCCGGGTCGGGCCGGGCCCAGTATAGCCCAACCCGAGCCCGTACATGATTGCGGGCCCTACGGGCCGGGCTTGAGCCCGATATTTTTTATATATTGCAGCCCAAGCCCGGACCCGACCCACAAAGGAATGGGACGGGCCTGGGTCGGGCCGGCCCGTGACTTCTAATTTTTGGCGAGCGGGCTTTAGCATGGAATGAATTCTTTACTGCCCTTCATCGCCATTTGCAATGGCTGTTGTTGGTGCACATAAGTATTAATATATGGAGGATACTTGTATGGTTTTTGATAAGTTAAAGGTGTTTTATGGTATATGTTGGATACGAGAGCTTTGTTTCTGTGGTGCCGAAAGCTTTGGAGAGGGTGTTGTGGTGCCGAGGGAGAGGAGTGCTTTAGTCATCTATTTTTATTTTTAGATACTTTCAATCTTCACAGAATGTGGCCACACCTTATGTCAAAGCCTTTATTACTATTATGTTCGGCCTGATTTCAATTCCGAGCTGATTTTTGCGGTAGGGAGATATTATAGAATGCGTTGTCACATAAACAGAAAATATAGAATCCCAGCTTCTGCATTGTAGCAATTCATGGACATATGCTAAAGTCTGATGCTTCTATTTGGGATATTTGCACGACTTTACTATCTAAAAAGTAATGTTTGTATAGATAGAATATTGGAGGATAATGTAGAACTTTAAACAGAACAGAGCACTTTCAAAAGTGATCCTTCCCAAAAATATTGAATGTTTAACATGGTGAAGAAGCCACATAGCAATTCCAGACCAACTCCACAATACAAATATATCTGTCAATCTAAATGGCATCGTCTAGAGCATCCATGTTCTGTACATAAGCACTCAAAATTTTGTTCTTTGACAGTGTCAACAACTGCCGCTATACTTAAATTACTGTTGCAGTATGGAGATGGAGTGACAAAATCACACAAAATCTCAGATAGAATCAACTTCTACCACGAAATCCACAACTTGATCCATACTCATCTCTTTAAATCCCAAGATGAATAAAATTCCCAACTTGATGTCGACGTAGAAGTTCTTGCGCTTCTCGAAGGCTTTGAGAATGAGAGAGCCAACGGTGAGGATCAAGATGTCATGTCGGCGTCGTCTGCGAGGGAGGTGAACTGAGAGCCGGTGAAGAGTATCTGGGCGTAGGATTGAGGTTGTTGTTGATTAAAGGAGAGAACATAAACCGAGGGGTGGTTCTGATCGGGATCTTCGGGTTTAGATTTAGAAATAGGAGATCGGGCCAAACTAGGGATACACGTGAATGGTAGGTCTGACCGGGCCAGGTTGTGGCCCGTTGGGTAACATAGTGGGCCGGGCTTCGGGCTTAGTTAGGGCCGGGCTAAGTGAAGCCCGAGCTCGGCCCGTTATTTGCAATGGGCCGGATTTAAAGCCCAGGCCCGCCCATTAGAAGATCGGGCTCGGGCTTGGGTCGGGTATTATCGGGCCGGGCATCGGGCTGGGTCGGGTCGGCCCTACCCAATGCTCAACCCTATTATTTGGTATGCGAACATAGAATATTTGCAAATAGGTCCCTACGAACTGTGCCCAATTATACCTTGTATTATATACTTAATCAATAACATATTAATTCAAAAAATCACCTAAAAATTACCATTGGATCCTATTAGTGTGTAATACCTATTGTAATTTTGTTAGAATAATTTCTTTGCGTTTTCTATTTTAATAATTCAAAAACCTATAAAAAGTGTCTTTTCTAAAGTATAAAACCCATAAAAATTGGAAAAATGCCTTAAAAATCTAATAAAAATTCATGTTAGTGTCTTTTAGTGTCTTTTAATTGGTATATTAATTTTATTTGAAAATTCACTATAAAACCTAAAAATTACAAAACATCTAAAATATTCTAAAATCGTATAAAATAAAAGAAAAATCCAAAATTTCTATTTTTAATTTCTGTTTGTAGGTTTTTACTCATATTTTTCCATAAAATTGTTATCCAGGACTTTAGGGCATTTTACAGCTTGCAATTTAGTCCTAGTTGTGCACTATTTTACATGTTAACACTGTTTGATTTTTTATAAAATCACAAAAATATCAGAAAAACATATAAAAATTATCAAAAATATTTCAAAACCAATAAAATCCAAAAATATTTTCTCTGGAATTTTCTGAATATTGTAGATATTTTTTGAAAAATACAAAAGGAGTGTTGTATGTGTATTTTGCCTTGTTTGCTTGCTTGCTTTTAATCTAAAATTAAAAATTTGCAAAATTAAAAACCACTAAAAATTGTTTTTATTTCTGAATTTTGACTACTTCGTACCTTCCTTGTAATCCTTGTGTTCGACCCAGGTGGCTATACCAAGTAAATAAAATAGCGAACCGCTTACACGTGTTGATTGCTTGAGTTATCTCTATTTGATGGTTTATTTTTCTTGTGATCAAATCGATTGATTAGGGACAACGACATTGCATATTTTCCACCTTAGTCGATCTCGGATTTTGTGTCATCACTACTCAATATACAACATGCAATCCATGCACGAGCAATGAACAGAGCATGGAAATCTCTCCAATATGCAACCATGCGTCATGTAAATCAGTCCCAACACGCTTCCCAAATCATGCAACATGTGTTTATTGGTGGAGACCATAAACAAAAGTAACAAGCTGTCGATGGATTTAGCATGGAAATCAATACCAAATGTAACACATACATGACCCAAGTCATTTCAAAATCAGATCGTATTCTCAAACCACCAAGCATGTATAAAGGCACAAGGCTTGTCCGATCGGTCTCATGGATGATTGAAAGATCGATTTAACAAAGCAAACATATATACGATCGAGAAGCATAAGCATGCCAAGCAAATCCTTCTGCAAGGAACCGTTCCTTGCAGACCCCAACCCCATTTCGATCATAGTTTAATCTAACAATATTGCAAAATAGTACATGGTTGCCCAAACCTCGTTGAAAGGTGATGCAAACATCTCACTCCGAGGCTTTGTGCTCGGGCGGGGGCTTTGTGCCCGGGGTAGGGGGGTCTGCGCGGGGGAGGGGCTTCATGCTAGGGTGGGGGCTTCGTTCCAGGAGAGCTCGGCGGGGGGGGGGGGGGGGGGGGGGGGGGGGAGCGGTCTTGACCAGTAGGGGAGCCTTCATGAGAGCTTTGATGGGAGGGGCGGGGGAGGGGCTTGTGCTCGGGGTCTTGAAGGAGTACTCGATAGGAGGAGAGGAGCAGGCTTCTGCCACCCCCGCCCAGGGGGCGTCGTCCCGTTCCCACCGCCGGTAGGACACTACAAGAAAAATGAGTTGTAGCTACGGAATGTGGTTATGGAAATTTGTAACCACAATAATTTCGTTGACACTAGTTTCTCGTAGTTACAATCTGTGACCAAAGTCTTTATACAAGAGTTATGACCACGACAAGTTTTGTCGTCACTTGTAGTGGTTACAACATATTCGTGGTTAGAGAATTATCGTGACGAGACTTGTAGCTACGGCTACTGGCCACGACGTGTTGTGGACAGAGCCCAATTCTGTGGCCACAAACCCCACATCCGTGGGTATAATTTTGTAGCCGCAACTTTTTTTCCTTGTAGTGGGAGCTCCTGCCACCTCCGCCCTTGTCCCACCCCGTCCCGCCTGCGAGCCCCAGACACCCCAACGCCCGCAACACCCGACGAACATTTCCTCCGGCAGTCTTTGTCTCCCTGTGACCTCCCACCTTCGCGTCAACCACCTCCGCCTATTAGTTCCTCTCAAACAATCGAGAGAACGATGGCATGTTTTGCAAATAAGAATGAGTTTTAAGGGTTTTTTTGTCTTTTTTCAACGGAAACCTTCAAATATAACTGGTAGCCCAAACAGAATATAATACAAGGTTATGTTAGGTAAAAGTTAATCATTATTCGAGGTTTCTCATGTAATTTGCGATTATGCAGGGTTATGAATGTTATTGCGAAATTACTTAGGATTATGGGTGTAAAAATCCCTTTCTCATTTCTCAAGGGAATAATACGACGTGAATATGTTGATGTTTTAATACAGAAGCTTTGTTGTTTCGTGGATAAGGCTGTTGTATATTTCATGTTTTACTCACGTGTGGATATGTATATCATGTGTATATAACTAGGGGTGTTCACGGGGCAGGTATCCTACCTGTTCGATTATGACCCGTCTCAACCCGTCACTACAGGGTCATGGGTCGACCCGACCCATTTGAACCGGTACCCAGATCAAACCAGTACCCATATTAATTGAGAAGGTCACGGGTACCCGCGGGTTCTTGTTGAATAACTACTTTACAAGGAATATGATATTATTTATTGTATTCGACCAAATTTGTTGTAGTAAGAGCACATTATTACATCGCGTCTTAATCACGTCTTAACCGACTCATATGTTTATGTGATTTGTGAAAGGTAATCAATCCATCTCGGCATTCGTTACCTGAAAGTTAATGTCATCCCTTGCTGCCATGACATCATGATCATCGATCTTGTTGCACTTGCTGGTCAGAGTATGAAAGGCGAAGGAATGTGGATTGTCCCATGACATTGAATGGATATCAGTATCTGTGTCGTAAACGTTGTCGGAAATGGCATGATCGTCCATGTCTCCGGTAGAGCTCTTCTTGGAGATGGAGGAGAGCGAGTCCTCTCTGGAGCTCAGATGAGGCTTTGTGCAACATATTGACCCATTGATCAAAACTCATGATTTTTAGTAGAAACTTTCTTAGATTTCAACCGATTTCGGTGAAATTTCATCGATACCTATGTATATCATTGGTATTATCCATGTGAGCTTGATTCTACTACTTATTGTTACTCTCAATATTAAAATACAAAATAATTAATATATTTTGTTTCGGGTCGGGTCGCCTATCTGGTAGGGCATGGTGCGACAGGGGTGGTAGATACGACGATTCTTCAACTTAGGGAGCTTCACTCCCTTTGGGTTTTAAAAATGGAGATGAAACAACTCTATACCTTCTAGATTTCCGATATAGATTGTTCGTTTTATTCTGTTTATCATTTTTTCGTAAATAGATGCATCTTTACTGTAAGTCTGTAACTAATTTTGTAATTCACTAAAACTTTGTCCATGAGAGTTATTTCTATGAACAAAATATTATCTCACTAATCATTATCTACATTTTAGAATCAAATGCTCATCTATTTTTATGAACAAAAGACATGTTCTAAGTGTTAACTTAGTTATTTCAATTTTCATTTCCAATATCTATCAGTTAGCTCAACAATATGTCTGATTTGATCGATATGTGCGATATAAGGTGTATGAATGAGATTTATTTGTGATATCAGTGTGCATTTGTATGATATTGTTACTTTAAGAACTTGCATGATATCCACTTCCAATATGTCACCACTACAACAAAGCCTTTTCCCACAATTAAGTAGGGTCAGCTGCATGGATTCTTTGCCTCCAGATCTATCTTGGGTCAATCCCGGGCTTATATCCACAAAACTAAGATCCCTTCGTATGGTCTCTTTCCAGTATTTCTTGGGCCGTCCTCGCCCTCTCTTAGCTGGCTCAACATCCCACCACTCGCATCTCCTAACTGGTGCATCAGCTGATCTTCTTTGCAAATGACCAAACCATCTTAAGTGGTTTTCTCGCATCTTATCCTCGATCGGAGCTATACCAACTTTCTTTCTGATTGCATCATTCCAAATCCGATCTTTACGTGTGTGTCCACACATCCACCTTGGCATTTTCATTTCTGCTACAGCCATTCTCTGCACATGTCTATGGTTCACATGCCAACATTCAGATCCCTATAGCATAGCCGATCTCACGACTGTTTTGTAAAACTTTCTTTTAATTTTTAAAGGATTTTTCTTATCACATAGAACAACAGAGGCTCCTCTTCACTTTAGCTAGCCTGCATTTATTCTATTAGTAACATCTCCACCAATTTCCCTGTCATGTTGTAAAATAGATCACATATATCTAAAAGAATCTCTTCTGAATATTATTATCACCAATCTTCACATCGATTCCTTCATCATTGCTTCCATCAAAGGTGCACTTTATATCTTCCGTCTTAGCCCTACTTATACGAAATCCTTTACTCTCCAACTCATGTCTCCAGACCTCAGGCTTCTCAGTTTCTCCATCTCTAGTCTCGTCAATCAACACAATATCATCAGTAAATCACATACATCAAGGCAACTCATCTTGAATGTGATTTATCAACTCGTCCATAATCAACGTAAAAAGAAACGGACTTAAAGCTGAACCTTGATGTAAACCAATGTTGATGTCAAAATAGCTAGTCTTCCCAGATGGGGTCCTTACACAAGATAAACCCCTATCATACATGTCCTTTATGAGGTTAACTTAATGTATAGGACATGTACTTATCTCTTCTCCAAAACTCTCCACAATATCTTTCGTGGGATAGAATCATAAGCCTTCTTTAAATCAATAAAGATCATATGGAGATTCTTCCTTTTAGCTCTATAAATCTCCATTGTTGTCCTCAGCAAATGGGTGGCTTCAATAGTTGAGCAACCTGTCATGAATCCGAATTGATTTTCTTTTACGTTGGAAACTTGCCTCAACCTTCTTTCGATCACACGTTCCCAAATTTTCATAGTGTGATGCATCAACTTGATACCTCTGTAATTTGAACAATTTTGAATGTCTCCTTTATTCTTATAAAGAGGCGCCACGATACTCCTCCAATCTTCAGGCATTCTCTTGCTTCGCCAAATAACATTGAATAGATCCATAAGCCAAGTCAAATCGTGCTCACCTAAAACTCTCCATACTTCTACATGTATGTCATCTGGTAATACACCTTTCCCATGTCTCATAACCTTCAAAGCCTCCTCTACTTCCTTTCTTTGTATCTGTCTATAGCTTGCACGATTCAAGAAACTTTCACTACTAGGTAGATCACCCAAAGTGATCTCTCTATTTCCTTCCCCAATGAAAAGTTTATGGAAGTACTGCTCCCATCTAGTCTCTATATCCTTCTGAGTAACAAGCACGTGACCTTCCTCGTCCTTAATGCATCTCACTTGAGAAAGGTCTTTGATCTTTCTTTCTCTTGCTTTGGCCAATCTGAATATATCCTTCCGGCCCTCCTTAGAGTCAAGATTTTTATACAAAACTTAATAAGCTTTCGACTTAGCTTCGTTTACGGCTTTCTTTGCTTCCTTCTTCGCTATTTTGTAGTTTGTGACAGTTTCCTCTGTTCTATCCTTAGACATAGCTTTAAAGCATGCTCTTTTAATTTTTAGCTTCTCTCGAACCCCTTCACTCCACCACCAAGCCTCTTTTTAACCTGAAGCTCCTCCGTTTGACTTGCCTAGCATCTCTTTGGCTACCTTCCAGATACAAGATGCTACTGTCTCCCACATCTCGTTTGCACTTCCGCTACAAATCCCAAGATAAGTCTTCTAAAACCTTCTCCCTAAAGCTCGATTGCTTCAGTGGAAGATTCCACCATCTAGTTCTAGTGATCTTAGGAACCCTTTTTTTCTTTACCAGCCCTTTTATTTGTACATCCAAGACTAACAAGCAATGTTGGATTGCCAACTCTCTCCTGGGATTACTTTGCAGTCTTTACAACACAACCGATCTATTCTCCTCAATGCAAAGTAATCTATTTGTGTTCTAGTTGGCCCACTCTTACAAGTAATTAAATGCTCCTCCCTCTTGAAGAGAGTGTTTGCTATGAAAAGATGACATGCCATTACGAAATCTAGGATGATTTTCCCTCTTCATTTCTATCCCCAAAACCATGTCCTCCATGAACACTAGCATACCCTGAAGCATCTTTTCCCACATGTCCATTAAGATCTCCACCTATACAACATGGATGGCCATATCGCGATATGTCGCGATATATCGGTATCGACAGGTCACCGATATATCGCTGATATGTTCGATATCAAGTATCGACAGGCAAAAAAGGCGAGATTCGGTCCGATGTCGGCGATATGGCGTCGATATATCGCCGCTATATCGACGATGAATCAGTATCGACATGGTACCGATATCGATACCGATATCGATATGCCCTTCCATGCTATACAAATCATCTCTCTTTCTGGGATTTCTTGTAAAATCTTATCTAGATCCTCCCAAAAAGCTTGTTTAGTTCTTTCATCTAAATCAATTTACGGTGCATAAACTGAGATTATATTTAGAATTTATTTTTCAAGCACCAATTTTAGCAAAATAATTCGATCTCCGAAACTTTGCACCTCAACCACACAGTCCTTTAAATCCTTATGAACAATCACTCCAACATCGTTTCTACCCTTGTCTTTACTTGAATACCAAAGTTTAAAGCATGTCTTCTCGATCTCCCTTGCTTTCTCTCCAACCCATTTAGTCTCTTGAAGACAAAGTATATGAATCTTCCTTCTTTCCATCCTGTCCACTATCTCCATCAATTTTTCAGTTAAAGTGTCAATATTCCAACTACCAATCCGCAACTTCCGTTGCAATCTCTTTTGAACTAACTTCTTTACTCTAATGCGTCCATTATGCGATAACCCTTGTAAATTTTGGACTGCATGCGAGCGGTGATGCAGCGGAACTAACTTAATTACCCGCATGCATTCCTCATGCGAGAACCCTTGCAAATTTTGAACTACATCCAGGCTACGATGTAGTGGACCTTGCCAATTTTTCATTTCATTCGGGCGATGCAACGCGTCGCAAGTAGGGAATGCCCCAACGAAATCTGTATATTTTCTTAAATCCATGTTGAAAAGATTCGATTGTCATGAGGCAACTTCCTAAATAGTATTTTTTTAAATATTATTTAGGAAGTTGTCTCCGACTGTTTTATGCTGGCCGTCGGCTACCTAACGCAACTCTCCTCATTTACCCGGGCTTGGGACCGACCATGGCTGAGTTATCCACTTCCAATATGTATCAATAAAAAATCTGCATTAATAGCGACATGACCGATATGACCGGTATGTGCGATATAATGGGCATAGATAAGTAATATGTGATATAAATATGCATTTGTAAATTACTTATTGTTGTAATAACTTGAATATCTTAATTTACAAAAATGGTCGAAAAATAGTTTTTTGAGCCATTTTGACATATCCACCGAAACGATCAAAATTTCATAAAAAATGAGGGGGGAGGGATCAATCAAAATCTAGCTTTTGAACCTTATCTAAGACTCCCTCTATTATTCTACTGAGACTAAACCATGTGTGTACGTTTTCCCACATGATGCATTCGAGCATACTCTACTCTAGTGCCAAGCATTCATGAATTTTGTTGGAGGATGGAAAAAATTCTATATTTTAACTAATAGTAGTTTGAAGCATATTGTTGCGGGCTTTGAGAAATGAGAACGGGGTAACTAATTATCTTGTTATGAACTAGCTTATAGTTGCAACCAATCTTCTATACAAGCAAATAACCATGGATATAATCAGTTTATAAAAGAAATAACCTTCTATGCAAACTTCTTAGCCGAGTACTGTTGAGAGGAAGCATAGACATGTTCACCATGTAGTCAGGGCTCTTCTTATTCCTATAATTGTTCTTAAGAAGTTCTGGAGAGTTGTCATTCCCATTATGGTATATCTCATTAATTGTGCCCTCATCATCTTTTCTTATGGTATAATGAGATATTCCTTCTAAGTTGATTGATTCGTTGATTTACTAATGGTGATTGGTGAGACTATACAACTTGGTCCTTTTCCTTTATAAGTCTACCGTCGTAGACATAGGGAATTGGTCTCCATTTTCGGTATACCATCTGATTAGTTCTTTGGTTATTGTAATTCCTCACCAAAGACCAACAACGGATGCTTTATTGCCTATAAATAGGCTTGTTACTTGTGTTCAATCATTTGCTTATGTAGGTTCGTAAGTTCTCGCACTTTTTATCATATCTCACACCACCTTTGGATGGGACTTGTGACGAACCTCGTAAATCAGAGTGAATATAGTCCAGAGTGCCTTTGTTCAATGTTCAATGGGACTAAAACTCTTCCTTGTCTGTTTGCCAAGAATGCAATGCTCACATAAGTCCAACTTACACATGCCTTAACTATCAAGTAGTCCTCTTTTGACGAGGGTACTCATGCTTGTCTCGTTTAGGTGTCTCAATCTGAGATGCTACGATCTAGTGTTGTCGGCTCATAAACGGGTGGAAACGAATGCATCACCTGCAACAGTGTCTCCGTGCAGAGCATATAGATTTGTAAACCTCTTCGCGGACATAACAAAATGTCCATATTTGACAACTATCAGACTAGCGCCTTTCGTAGCATACTCACACACTTTCTCTTCTAGGATACCAAGAGATATTATGTTCTTTATCATATATGGAATATGACAATCATCTGTCAAGGTGACATATGTCCCATTGTACGTCTTCAACTCCACGCTTCCCATCCTATAACCTTGGACTATGAATCATTGCTCATAAGGCCAACTCCTCCATCAACAGATCTATACGAGGAGAACTAGTGACGGTTGAGCGTGACGTGGTAGGAGTAACCAGAATCGATGAGCCATGTGTCCTATCTATGTGGTATATTGGCCATCATAACATAGCCAACATTTCTGCATTCAACTTCCAGATAACTCTTTTCTGCCGCACAACCATCTTTTCATGGTTGTTTCCGATCTCTCTTTGTTTTGGAGCTTCCAGCACTCTTCTTTCGTATGCCCTTTCTTCTTCCAGTAGCGAAAAAACTTGTTCTGTCCCTTTTTCTTTTCTTCCTGCAGCTTGTCAAGCTTCCTGCATTCGTGTATTTGCTATTCGCGTGGAGCACATTTCCTTCTTGTCGTTTGACGAATGTCCCGTGAGTTCACGATCCATTAACTCCTTCGAGAGATGGGACGATTTCACATCATCTGGCATGATCTTGTCCTCACAAATTAGGGTTTCATGGAAGTGCTTGTACGAGGCAGTAACGAACATAATTGAACCGAAAACATCTATATGAGATTTAATCGACGTACCTTCGGTTATACGAAGCATGAAGAGTTGTTTCTTGAGAAGTTGCTGATTGGTGAGAATCTTCGTCATGTAAAGACTCAAGTTTTAGTCACATAGCTGTTGCAGAGGGTTCCTTCATAACTTCACGAAGAACATCATTCGAGAGGTAAAGTTGTATGCTTGCCTTAGTTGCCGCGTCCATATCCTCCTCGTCTTGACTTAGCATCGCATGCATCTTCTCGATGCCCTTCAATGCATTTGCGACGTCTTGTTGGATGTGGATTGATTCCATCTTGACCTTCCATAGGCCAAAATTGACATTGCAATCGGATTTCTTGATCTCAAGCATCACCAACATCGTGCGTGTTGGTTTGGATTGAGTGATGATATGTTGTGGGAGGTCTCCATGTCGAGGGTGAAACTATCAAGGCAAAGAGAGGTTCCACTATGAGAGAAAAACATGTGTACAGATACAAGAATCCTAGGAGGCGGCGACTCTTCTAGAAGGAGACTCTCTAATAACCTACGCCTTAACCTTACAATACATATATAGGGGTAATCAATAAACAGATGCTAATTGGATCCAAGATTCATTAGGTCGGCCAAGATCCATTTACGAAATGTACTCGAATCGCAAACGGGTAGGTGCTTTAAGGCATATTTCAACACACAACGAGAAGCAATTTGTTGTGGCTCATCCTCATGCAGATGTAGAATATTGAGCTATGGTTTAGACTAGCTGTGAGATGTCAAGGATCATTTCTCTCCTTGATTTTGGTGTTCTGTATATTTCTTTTTTCTTAATCTCATGTACGGTGACTATAAGTCTTCTACCCATGTTGGTACCGATCCGGTATTTCCTGAGTGGCTAAAGTATATTGAGATTGACGATAATAGGGTTCACGATAATTTCATTGAAAGGAAGACTACACTCCGTATGTTTCATTCGAACTTTGGCTTGAAAGCATCTCCACCATAGGACTTCACAAAAATCAGTAGCTATCTTTGTGACAAACAACACATGATTGCCGTCTACGCTTTATTGTGGGGGAGTGTCATTTGTTATTTATTTCTTTGATTTTCCTATTCACTTTTTGTAATTTATCCGGCAACCTTCTTCTATAAGAGAAGGGTTCATGTTTAATTGTTCAATACAATAAGTATTTTCTTCAACAACATGCAAGTCTTTAGCAGTTCTGTCTAGCACGATGAAGAGGGTAGCATGCAAGTAGGACTATAAGGTCATCGAGCAGGGCATAGTGGAAGTGCTCATGTTGGGCAGGAGGCATGCCAAGTGAATGTGAGCATGGTAGTGTAAAACACATGTTGCAGTGATGAGGCATGACAAGTGGCATCATAGGGTGGAACTCCGGCAGGAAGCTTGAGTACTCCGATGGGTCTTGGGCTCCAATACAGGGCATGAACTGTTGAGATTTATCATGTGAAGATTGATTGGTTGAATACAAGTAGAAAGCATTGCTGATGTGGCTGATCTCCATCCTACCTTCTGATTGGCTGAGAGCTCTTGGGCTGGATTGCTGAGATGTTTGATCCACCTCCTACATTCTGATTGGTTGAGAGGTGTTGGGTTGGATTGTTGAGATGCTTAATCTACATCCTGCATCCTGATTGGCTGAGTGATGATGGTAGGGATTGCTGAATGCTTGGTATACTTTTATTGTAGTATAAAAGGAGACTTGTGGCACCACACATTGTATCCCAACTTCATTCAAGAAATAGTAGAGAGAGTTTGGTGTGAGCAAGAGGAGTAGGCACATCGTCGAACCACTATAAATCCTTGTCTTGTGCGATTGTGCGTGCTTTCTTCTTCGATTGTACTTCTAGTCGTGTGGTGCTTGATCGGATCCGTCCCCAACAACTGGTATCAGAGCAAGGTTTGGAGATCAACCTCTACACAGATGGCGGAAGAATTGAAGGTCAAGATCGAGAAGTTCAATGGATCGAACTTCGCGTTCTGGAAGATGCAGATTGAAGATGTTCTATATCAGAAGGATCTCTATCTTTCGATCGAAGGGAAGAAGCTCGAAGCCATGAAAGATGATGCGTGGAAGGTCCTACACCGAAAGGCTCTAGGAACGATAAGGCTCAGCCTTGCTCCATCAGTGGCTTCAAATATTGCAAAGGAGACGACGATGGCGAATCTTTTCAAAGCTCTTGGAAAGATGTACAAGAAGCCATCTGCATCAAATAAGGGGGAGCTGATGGTCTTGGCCGATGGCCCAGCCGAGCCTTGGAGGGGCTCCGGCGAGGCTGGCGGCGCGAAGCTCCGGTCTGAACTGTAAGGGGGGCTCAGATGCCTCCCTTTGGACCTGCAAAGTAGACAGAAGGCTTCGCGGGTCGAGGGCAAAGTGCCTCGACCCAAGGAAGCGGGGTGAAGGTGGTCTGTGCGGTGGGGCGAACGAGCTCCGGCGAGGCGGAGACGGTGGAGCTCGACTCCCAGATCCTGTGCGATCTGGGTTGAGTGAAAGGGTGTAGAAGGTGCGTGAGGGAATGGCGAAGGTGAGCGTAGGTTCCGATGGTCGAGAAGATACGCAAGATGACCGGAATCAGAGGAACTCGTCGGAGATATGATTTGGGGGAAACCTAAAATTAAACGAAATAAAAGAGCTAATCGACTACCTGGGTGGAGCGGAAGACTGTGCTGGAGTGTGGCTAACTCCTGGTCGTAGCCTCGAAGGGCGTCAAGGCCTGAGGCTCGAGCTCCGGTCAGACGTCGGAGCACGGCGGCGCAAGGCAGCCGGATCGATGGTCCAAGCACCTCCTCCTCACTGCAACAAGGGCCAACGCGAGCTGTCACCTCGGTGGTTCCGATGGAGGTCACGGGAGTGAAGGTAGGGAGCCAAAGATGAGGCACGGAGGCGGCGGAGGTCGGGATATATATGGAGACAGGGCCGATTAGGGTTAGGCGATGACGGCTAAGGAAGGCGGGGATTTCATGGCGAAAGATCCGACGAGGGAGATGGATGATCGGCGAAGAATCCGGGCACGGGGTTTGCGTGGATGACAGCCTGGAGACGCGTGGAAAAATCGGCGAAGGTGGGGCGGCGCGCATCTTCCAGAAAAGGAAGGAGTCCGCGGGGGAGTTGACCGGGGTCAACAATCCCCCGTGGACCAATCAGGGGCTGCCACGTGGTTATTTTTTTGTTTATTTAATTTAAGGTAGAAAAAGGCCGAATTAAGAAAAACTCAAAACATGAAATATTTTTCTTTTATTTTTTTCTATTTTTTGGTGATTTTTAATTAATTTTTGGAAATAAAAATAGGGTAGCTATATATATATAGGTATATGTACACTATATAGATTTTAATTTTTGATTTTTTTATTTGTTATTTTTATGTATTTTTATGCCCATTTTATATTTTATTTATTTACATCATAAAATAAAGAACAAAATGGTATTTTTATTTTATTTTAATTATTTATATTCATAGTTTAAATAAATAGTTATATACATTTATATACATGGTATATACACTGTATTTTGTATTTTTAATTTTTGTTGTTTTTATTTGATTTTTGTTTTGTTTCTTTTTATTTATTTTATTTACAAAATATGCCTTAGAATATTCACAAAAAGTTTTGAAAATAAATTCATTTATTTATAGGATTAAATAAATAAAGGATGATGGTCTATACACATGGTGAAAGGGCATTTTTGAATTTTTTTGATTTTTAAATTTTTATTTTGTTTTTAATAGTTTCTAAATATACACAAAATATGTACAAGCATATTTTTGGGTGAGGAAAATATAATTTTATTTATTTACAGAAGTATATACACATGAGCTCCTATCTCCCTCTACTTTGTCTTTTATGCGGTCAGGCCCATGCTGAGCCCTCCCTTGGGTCAAGTTGCTCAATATTTATTCTAAATATCTCCCTCTTTTTCTTTTTACTCTTTATTCTTTTATTTTTGCACAAAAACATGCTAATTACAGGTTTTTACACAATGCATGCTTTTGGTAATTATTTGTATTTACACATATCTACATGTATTTGCAAAGGTTTTTGTAGCTAAAATATAAGAATAAAGAGTGATGAATGGGTATTCATCAGTGGCTTCAAATATTGCAAAGGAGACGACGACGGCGAATCTTTTCAAAGCTCTTGGAAAGATGTACAAGAAGCCATCTGCATCAAATAAGGTGTATTTGATGAAGAAGCTTTTCAATTTAAAGATGAGTGAGAACTCCGTGGTGGCTTCACACTTGAATGATCTGAACAGTATCATCAACCAGTTGGAGTTTGTGAAGATCGTGTTTGATGCTGAGGTAAAAGCTCTTTTACTTCTTTCTAGTTTACTTGATAGTTGGAATGCTTTAGTTGTAGCAGTTAGCAACTCCTCTGGTTCCACAAAATTGAAGTTGGAGGATGTTGCTGGTCTTCTTCTTAGAGAAGAGGCACGACGGAAGACGTCTGGAGAAGAACACTTGTCAGATTCTGCCTTGAATACAGAAGGAAGAAGTTAAAGGAACCAAAAGCATTCTAGGGGAACGTCGGTACGAGGAAGATCCGAATCCAGAGATCCGAAGTCCGTGGTCTGCTGGAATAGCAATCGAAAGGGGCATTACAAGACAGAATGCAAGGCCCCAAGAGAGCAGAAAGGATAAAATAACAAAGGTAAGAACACTGTAAATCTTACTGATGATGATGATAGCGATGCCTTAGTATGTGTTGCAGATGCTAAAAGTGAGTCATGAATTGTGGATTCAGGTGCTTCATTTCATACCACTCCACAAAGAGATATCCTCCTAAATTATGTGAAAGGTGATTTTGGAAAGGTATATCTGGGAGATGATGAATGTTACAACATAATAGGAAAGGGAGATATTGACATATCCCAACCCAATGGTGGTTTCTTGAGATTGAAGAATGTTAAACATGTACCCAGTCTAACAAGGAATCTCATATCTGTCGGACAACTATCAGAAAGCGGCATGGTGACATCATTCGATTTTGATTTGTGGAAGATGTCAAAGGGATCATTGATCCTTGCTCGAGGTAAGAAAGAAGGAACCCTGTATATTGCATCAGGTTCATATGATAGTATAAATGTTGCATCATCTAGGTGTAATGCTAACACTTGGCATAGATGATTTGGTCACATGAGCGAAAAAGGAATGAAGATCATGCAGAAGAAGGGAAAGTTGATGGGATTGCAGACCGTTGATCTGGACTTCTGTGAAGATTGTATCTTGGGAAAACAGAAGAAAGTCAATTTTACAAAGACTGCAAGAGTACGAAAAACTGAAAGACTGGAGCTGGTTCATACAGACGTATGGGGTCCATCTCAGGTACCTTCCCTTGGCGGATCTCATTATTTCATTACTTTCATTGATGATGCAACTAGAAAGCTGTGGGTTTATTTTATCAAACATAAATCCAATGTCTTTGAGACCTTTAAAATGTGGAAGGCCTTAGTTGAGACTGAGACAGGTTTAAAGTTGAAATGTCTCAAGTCAAATAATGAGGGAGAATACTACACTGAGGAGTTTGAATCATATTGTGCCAAGAACAGGATCAAGAGATTGAAGACGATCCCAAGAAAGCCCAGACAGAATGGTGTTGCTGAACGCATAAACATGACTCTTCTAGAGCGTGCGAGAAGCATGCGGTTACATGCAGGTCTACCAAAGCGACATTGGGCTGATGCAGTGAATGCAGCTGCATACTTAATCAATCGAGGTCCATCTGCTACTTTAGATGAGGATCTTCCAGAAGAAACGTGGACAGAAAAGAAGGTAACACTTTCTCATTTACGTGTCTTTGGATGCATAGCTTATGTTAACATTGAGCAGGAAAACAGAGGAAAGCTTGATCCCAAAGCAAGGAAGTGTATCTTTGTCGGCTATGGATATAGATTGTGGGATTTAGAGAATAAAAAGACAGTTAGAAGCATTGATGTCACATTCAATGAGTCTTCCTTATACAAGGATGAATTGATAAAAGGAAAGACAACGGAAGAGCCAGAGTTTGTGGAGTTTGATGAAACTCCTGAACAAAGCACATCACAACCAAGTGATGAGAATGTTCAACCCATCCCATAGAATAATCCGCAAACTCCGGTACTACGGAAATCTTCAAGAATCAGCAAACCCACTACAACGTATTCACCTTATTTGAATTATTTATTGCTGACTGATAATGGTGAGCCTGAATGCTTTGATGAAGCTATACAAGGTGAGGCAAGGAATCAGTGAGAGTTAAACATGGATGAGGAGATGAACTCCCTCTCAAGAAGCAAAATGTGGGACTTAGTCCCACTACCGAAGGGAAAGAAGGCTCTGCACAATAAGTGGGTGTATAGGGTGAAGGAAGAAGCTGATGGTTCCATTAGATACAAGGCTCGGCTAGTGGCGAAGGGCTTTCAACAGAAAGCAGGAGTTGATTTCACAGAGATCTTTGCACGTGTTGTAAAGTTCTCAACCATAAGAGGAGTATTGAGCATTATTGCAGCTGAGAACCTACATTTGGAGCAGTTGGATGTTAAGATAGCATTTCTCCATGGAGATCTTGAGGAGGACATCTACATGCAACAACCAGAGGGCTATGTAGCAACTGGAAAGGAAGACATGGTATGCAAGCTCAGAAAAAGCCTTTATGGCTTGAAGCAGGCACCGAGACAATGGTATAAAAGATTTGTGATGATTTCATGAGAAATACTGGATTCCGCAAATGTCATGCTGACCATTGTTGCTACTTCAAGAAGCTTGGTATGTCTTACATCATTTTATTATTGTACGTAGACGACATGCTTGTTGCAGGCTCATGCAAGGAAGAAATAGCAAATCTGAAGGCAATGTTGTCTAAGGAGTTTGAAATGAAGGACCTAGGTCTTGCAAAGAAAATCCTTGGAATGCAGATTAGCAGAGACATGAAGAACAAGAAGCTGAGATTGTCTCAATCAAATTACATCGAGAAGGTACTAGAGAGATTTAATATGAAAAATGCAAAATCTACTCTAACACCTTTTAGAATCCTTAGAGAAGGACTCGGATAGTGCATCGAAATAATTTACAGAAATCATTGAAATTGACTTTCTTATTTGATAAGATAAAGTCCAATAATTGTATCTCAATCATCTATTGACACTTGCAATTGGTTGCATATATATTAGAAGATTAGAAATATGATCTTAAGGTTAATGGTTATCCATGTTGGAATTGATGCAATTGTTGCAACAATTTCCATTAGATCAATAGACTTCATAATTTCAGTGGGAGAGCCCTTGGTCTTAGAGAGTGTCTCTAAGACCTAGACATTAAAATACACTCATTGTTTGTTTCTAAATGTTGGAAATAAACATGAATTCTGGAATGGACCTATCATAAAGAGTTATGATTGATATATTTTAGCAAGTAATCTAACATCCAGAGGACTCTGCTGAATTAGAAAATTAATGAATGGTTCATTAACATTTCTAATAACGAAATTAAACCTTTAAAGATCAATATGAGGATGAAGATCATTTAACAATGATCTGACATCGAACCTTGGACATTTATCTGTTGATTTGATCAATAGATTGGTAAGAGATGAAACTTTAGAATGTCTAAAATTTCAAAACTTACATACTTATGAATATGGTATTTTAAGTAAAATGTCCAATACACCCTTCTTTGGGAAAGGTATAAGATGTCGAGGTATTCAAGATCTAATACATATTGATGTATATGGATCATCTATATCAGAATAAACATTATTGATATGTGATATCTATTAATGATTATTTGTGATATAATATTTCTTCCCTTCACCATTAGAAACCTTTGAAATGTTCAAAAAATTCATAATTTTGGTTTGGAACCAAACTCTGAAGGAAGATGGAAATGAATTTGGTCTAATCTAGGTAATCAGTACATATTAGATGAACTCATGGTATACCTTATGGACAAACGAATATCATTCCTATCTCACTCCTCCCAGTCTGTTGTTGGTAGTTTGATGTATGCAATGGTTTGCATAAGACCAGACATCTCCCATGCAGCGGGAGTTGTGAGCAGATTCATGGCAAATCCTGGCAAGGAACATTGGGAGGCTGTGAACTGGATTTTACGTTATTTGAGAGGTACCTCTAACGTGTCATTGTGTTATGGGAACACTAACATTTCCATTCGAGGTTTTGTGGACTCAGATTTTGCAGGAGATATCGATGGCAGGAAAAGCACAACAGGGTATGTCTTTACCCTGGGGAGTGGAGCCATTAGCTGGATTTCTAGGTTCCAGAAGATAGTGACCATCTCGACCACGGAAGCAGAATATGTGGCGGCAACAGAAGCTTGGAAGGAAATGATATGGTTGAAAGGTCTGACGAAAGAACTGAATAAAGAATGTGAAGATTGTCAATTATCCAGCGACAATCAAAGTGCAATTCATCTTGCAAAGAATTCTGTCTTTCACTCAAGGACTAAGGACATTGATGTGAAATGCCACTTCATTCGGACGCAGCTAGAAGATGGTCAATTTAAGTTGAAGAAGATCCACACACTAGAAAATCATGCTGATATATTCACAAAGTCTGTAACAGTGGAGAAGCTGAAGACATGTTCAGCTTCTATTGGTATTCAAGCATAGAAGACAAGGGAAAGCTCACACCAGGACTATTGAAGAAGTGGTGTGTACTACAAATCAGTCTTCAAGTGGGAGATTGTTGAGATTTATTCTGTGAAGACTGATTGGTTGAATACAAGTAGAAAGCATTGCTGATGTGGCTGATCTCCCTCCTGCCTTCTGATTGGCTGAGAGCTCTTGGGCTGGATTGCTGAGGTGTCTGATCCACCTCCTACATTCTGATTGGCTGAGAGGTGTTGGGTTGGATTACTGAGATGCTTAATCCACATCCTGCATCCTGATTGGCTGAGAGCTGATGGTGGGGATTGCTGAATGCTTGGTTTTCTTTTGTTGTAGTATAAAAGGAACCTTGTGGCACCACATATTATATCCCAACTTCATTCAAGAAATAGTAGAGAGAGTCTGGTGTGAGCAAGTGGAGTAGGCACATTGTCGAACCACTATAAATCATTGTCTTGTGCGATTGTGCGTGGTTTCTTCTTCGATTGTGGTTCTAGTCATGTGATGCTTGATTGGATCCGTCTCCAACATGAACGAGTGGGAGTCAGTGCATGGAGCACAACTCCGGCCCTTGTTTGTTTATCCTTACACTTACTATTGAAATACGCCTTGATGGATTCCACTTGATAAGGATTCGATGCAATTTATAAATCGATCTTGCCGACCCGATGGTATGGATTTTTAAGATCTGATTTTCGTTTACTCATATTTATACATTTTTAGGGTAAGGTGTGGGTGATTTGAGAGTTTTATTCCGGAAGAGCATCGTCTCCTAGGATTTGTACATCATGTACTTCAGTTTACATCACAGCGAGATCTCACTTTGTTCATGATTTTTTTCTTACACCTGTGGGGTTTTTTCATGTAAATCATGTATTCTCAGTGGATTGCTTGATGGTTGATTGTGTGCTTTGATTGTTTAATAAAAAATCTGTATCAGATCAATTGAATCGCTTTGTTAATTTTCTGCTTTATATTGAGAGCCACAAAAATCTTTTTGATTGGCAGCTTCTATTTTCTGTTAAGCCTCCCACAGTAGATTATTTTTAATTTGATCCATCACCCACAATGACGGCGAAGTTTGAGAACTAGAACTGGACGTTAGATTAAAGCGTCAATTTTGACTGTGTGGATGGGCAAGATGAAGTCAATCCTCTTTCAATGAGGCGTCAAAAAGGCGTTGAGAGACTTAGAGAAGATGTCTGCAACATTTGGCTCAAGACGAGGACAAAGATATGGATGCAAAGGCTAGGGCAAACATATAGCGTTGCATGTTGATTGGCATTCTTCATGAAGTCATGAAGGAGACCTTTGCAACGATTATATAGCTGAAGCTTGTGCGCTTATATTTGATGAAGAGTCTTGGCAAACATACGACAAACGTTCATATAAAGAATATCACTATAACAGACGATGCAACAGATATGATGGTCAAGCCAGTTTCACTTCAGATAGGCATGGGTTGTCTCATGGCCTCAAATTTCGGTGAATTTTGGTTTCGGTGGGTAACCAAAATCCAACCGAAATGGTCAATATCAACTGAAATTTGGGAGGCTTAGTTAAAAAACAGATCGAAATGACTGAAATTTCGGTTGATTTTCGACCGAAATTTCGTTTCGGTCTATCTCTGAAACGAAATCGAAATCAGACATTTAAGGCCTTGGGTGGTCTGAAAGTCTGCTCCCAGAGGAGCATGGCTAGTCATAGGAGCTCTTGTATCCGGTACTCCAATTTTCATCATAGTAAGATTCCGAAAGGCTTCCAGATGAGGTTAGAAGCGAAGAGGAGGCCTGTCGATGCTCTTTCTTCTTTCCAGGAGCAAGCACTGTCTATACTTTCTGGAGATCAGATTTTATATATATATATATATAGAGAGAGAGAGAGAGGGGGGGGGGGAGAGAAAAGGGATCCTACTCCATGGAGTAGGTAACTTATCTACTCCATTTTCTTCTTTTTCAAAATTTTTTTATTTTTTTTGAAAAATGCTTCCATGAATTTTCATAACTATATCCCTCTAATATGTCATTCAAATTTCATCAGAAACAGAGACTCCTATGGCCTCCATCCAGACGGTCATTTTTTAATGGTCTCAGATTTGCTGTATTTTTCACGTTCTGGATGGAGGCCGTAGGAGACTTTGTTTTTGATGAAATTTGAATGACATATTAGAGGGATATAGTTATGAAAATTCATGGAAGCATTTTTCATAAAAAATTAAAAAATTTTGAAAAAGAAGAAAATGGAGTAGGATCCCCTTCCTCATATATATATATATATATATATATATATATGAGGAAAATGGGGCTGCCCCCTAGGGGGAGCTAACTTAGCTCCCCCCGCCCCATTTTCTTCAATTTTTTTATTTTTTTTGAAAATTTTTTCTGTGAATATTCATCACTATATCCCTATACTATGTCATAAAAATTTCGTGTGAAACAGAGACTCCTACGGCCTCCATCCAGACAGTCATTTTTTTAACGGTAACAGGATTTTTTAAATCGACCCCGTTTGGATGGAGGTCATAGGAGTCTCGGTTTCGTATGAAATTTGAATAACATAATATAGAGATTTAATAATGAATTTACACGGTTTTAGATTTCAAAAAAATAAAAAAATTTTGGGAAAAAGGGGCGGGGGGAGCTAAGTTAGCTCCCCCTAGGGGGCATACACATTTTACCCAATATATATATAATATGAGATCCGGGACGCTGCTGCATGTAGCAGCCAACGTGGCTGCTACATGTGGCAGTTTCCCCAATTTTTTTTATTTTTTTCAAAATTAAATCATGAATATTCATCTATATACTCCTCCTACATTGTATTAAAATTTCGTCAAAAACAAATACTCCTATGCCCTCCATACTGTATTTTTCGCGTTCTGGATGGAGGCCGTAGGAGACTCTGTTTCTGATGAAATTTGAATGACATATTAGAGGGATATAGCTATAAAAATTCATGGAAGCATTTTTCATAAAAAATAAAAAATTTTTGAAAAAGAAGAAAATGGAGTAGGTAAGTTACCTACTCCATGGAGTAGGATCCCCTCCTCATATATATATATATATATATATATATATAATATGAGATCCGGGACGCTGCTGCATGTAGATGCCAACATGGCTGCTACATGTGGCAGTTTCCCCAAATTTTTTTATTTTTTTCAAAAATAAATCATGAATATTCATCTATATACTCCTCCTACATTGTATTAAAATTTCGTCAAAAACAAAGACTCCTATGCCCTCCATCTAGAACATGTAATTTTAACGGTTTAAAATTTGCTATAATCGACCATGTCTAGATGGAGGGCATAGGAGTCTTTGTTTTTGATGAAATTTTAATACAATGTAGGAGGGGTATATAGATAAATATTCATGGTTTAATTTTGAAAAAAAATAAAAAAATTGGGGAAACTGCCACATGTAGCAGCCACGTTGGCTGCTACATGCAACAACATCCCTTTTCACATAATATATATATATATATAGGGTAAAATGGGGCTGCCCCCCAGGGAGTAGCCAACCTGGCTACTCCCACCCCTATTTTTCCCTCATTTTTTTATTTTTTTGGAAAATAAAAATTTGTATATTCATTGTTATATCCCTCTCACATTCTATTAAAATTTTGTCAGAAATAGAGACTCCTAAGCCCTCCATCCAGACGTCATTTTTTTAACGGTCGCAGGATTTTTTAAATCGACCATGTTTGGATGGAGGCCGTAGGAGTCTCTGTTTCTGACGAAATTTTAATAGAATGTGAGAGGGATATAATGATGAATATACAAATTTTTATTTTCTAAAAAAATAAAAAAAATGAGGGAAAAATAGGGGTGGGAGTAGCCAAGTTGGTTACTCCTTGGGGGCAGCCCCATTTACCTCATATATATATATATATAGGATAATTATCTAATGCGCACAGGGCGCATTTGATATTCCATGCGCCCTTCATATCAGCCGTGCGATCTGAACGTTCATCCCTTAAGTTTAGCACTCATTAATTTTATTAATTAATGAGTTTCCAAAAATAGTAATCATATTGAATAGGCAATTGATCGGTTATTCGCAATTTTGGATCGCTACCGTCGTGCGCGCTCGCCAAAAAATTAGGTTGTTGTTCTTGGATTATGTTCTACCATCCATCGAATTCGAGAATTTTCTTCCAGCAAAATCAGTCGTCGGAAAAAGGTATTGCAGTTGTTTAATAGTCGACTCTAAGTGTTATTCTCTCTGGTAATATTATTTTCACTAGGTTGCATATATGGATCATTAGGTTCTTGTTCTTGGATCTTTCAGCGACAGCATTTGACATAAAAAGGTATTTCGATTGTTTAATATTTGACTCTATTTGTTAAATTTATTCCTAATATCATTCTCATTAGGTTGCATATATGGATCAGTCGAGTGGAGAATTTGATCTTTATATTTCTGAAGAATTTATGGAAGACGAACTTCTTGAAGACGATGCACGTCGAAGTGATATCAATGAGTTAAATTTTGAAGAAGGTAATTTTTATATGTTATCATGTAAACTTTGATATATATCTCAGTAACTTTTGATATTGTATCTGTAAGTTCTTTGTAATAGGTAATTCTTAAAGGCTCGTTAGTATATATATATTAACATTCTAGTAACTCTTGATGTTGTATCTGTAAGTTCTTTGTAATAGGTAATTCTTAATGGCTCGTTAGTAAATATATTCAAACATTCTAGTAACTTTTGATATTGTATCTGTAAGTTCTTTGTAATAGGTAATTCTTAAAGGCTCGTTGGTATATATATATTAACATTCTAGTAACTCTTGATGTTGTATCTGTAAGTTCTTTGTAATAGGTAATTCTTAATAGCTCGTTAGTATCATGCATGTCGCAAATGGAGTTCATGAACAGGTAAAAAGATGTAATACTCAAAGATGTATCATGCATGTCGCGAATATTCAATATTGCTACCGTAATGTCTGTAAAAAGAAATGAAAATCAAAATCGCTAACAAGGATTATGATTAATGCTGTTAATATCGAATTAAACACTTACTAACATTAAACTTTGAAGAATAAACACTGTTTAGTCGACAAAATTCATTGATTATTCTATCTGAAACTTTAGTAACTATAGACGGAAGCATTAGTAACTTTGTATATATAAAATAGTAACCCTTTAACATAAGCTACTAACTCCTTAACGTTGGTAAATTTTTCTCATACATTAGTAACTATAGACCAAGCATTGGTAATTTCGTTGAACTAAATCAGTAACTCCTTAACATGAACAAGTAACACTATCGGCAAAAGGTTAAACTTATTTAGTCATATTCGTAATATTGTATTGAATGATAAGTAACACAAGCATTGGTAACTTTATACCCGACATTAGTAACTATAGACAAGGCTTCGGTAATTTTGTTAAGTAAATCAGTAATCATTTAACATGCGCCCTTCATATTGAATTATTGTCTGAAAAAGAATATTTATTTCAATATCTGTAGATTTTGATGAATTTGAAAGCTCTAAAGGATTAATGGACGAAGAATCACCTATATCATCTGTAGATCCTGCTATAATTCCTCGAGATGGTATTTCATTCGCAACTCTTAAGGATTGTGAACTCTTTTATGAAAAGTATGCCACTGAAATTGGATTTAATATTCGAAAGAGCAGCTCAAAGTACTCTTATGATAGGAAAAGTAAAGTCAGAAATATTACTTTCAAAAAATTTGTTTGCTGGAAGGAAGGATTTTATGTTCAACTTCCTAAAAAAGGAAGATATCTTCAAGTTTGATTGCGGTTGATGAAGAAGCACAATCTGAAGGAATAGATAGCGAGGGAAGAAGATGTGGAATAAGTCGTTGTGGTTGTAAAGCAAAGTTTTCGGTGAAATTAAATCCAATCTCAAATCAGTGGGATGTGGTTTCTTTTGTTGAGGAACATAATCATAGACTTGTTTCTCCTAGCAAAAAGAAGTACCTAAGACCCAATAGGAGAATTACTAAGGCCACAAAGAATTTGTTATATTCCATGACAGAGGTTAACATTCCTACATCAAAACAAATAGCTTTTTTAGGCAAGCAAGGCGGACCTTTTGAACGTGTTGGATCTATAGCAAGGGATATTTATAATTTGAAGAGGGATATGAAGAAAAAAACAGATGTTCATGATGCGGTTATGCTTTTGGAACATCTTGAGTATTGTAAGAGTTTAACACCTGATTTTTTCTATGTGTACAAGAAAGACGATGATTCATCCTTAACACACTGCATGTGGATAGATGCTTATTCTATAGAAGATTACAAATTGTTTGGCGATGCAGTTGCATTTGATACCACTTATGATACGAACAAGTACAAGCTAATTTTTGCTTCCTTTTGTGGCGTGAATAATCACAACAAGACTGTATTCTTCTGCAATGCTTTTTTAATGAATGAGTCAAAAGAGTCGTTTGTATGGTTGTTCCAAAATTTTTTGGATGCTCTTAAGGTTGCTCCCAAGTCTATAATTACTGATCAGTGCCCATCGATTAATGCGGCTATAAGGGAAGTCTTTCCGACTACAAAGCATAGATACTGTGGTTGGCATATTACAGCCAACATGAAGAAGAGGATTGGTTTAACGAAAAAAGCTGATGTAGCAATCCCTGCTTTGAATAAGATTATATGGTGTGCAGAAAATGAAGAACATTTTGAAACTGAGTGGGGCAGAATAGTGACAGAATGTGATTTAGAAAAGAATAAATGGATCAACGTAATGTATCATATTAGGAGAAAGTGGGTTCCTATATATATGAGAAGCTTCTTTTTTGCCAACATGAGAACAACTCAGAGGAGTGAGAGCATGGATTCTTTTTTGTCTAACAATGTCAATCAGTTGAATAGTCTATACGAGTTCATGACAAGATTCCAAACTGCGGTTGAGAGAATGAGGGAGCAGATCAACATGATGGACAATGATGCTGAAAATAAAAAGCCGAAGTTGGATACGTTTTGGAGTATTGAAAAACAATTTGCTATGCATTATACCAAGACAATGTTTTACATTGTTAAAAAGGAGCTTAAGGAGGGAATTAAATTGAATGTTATTCCACTTCCAATGGATGATGATCTTATTGAATACAGGGTGTATCCCATTGGCAATATTGAAAGTTATAAAAGAGTTTATTATCATGCTTACAATAATAAATTTAATTGTGATTGTATGAAAATGGAATCAATGGGTATTCCATGTAGACACATCATCAGTGTGTTAAAACATAAAGATGTGTTAGATGTTGATTCTTCTCTTTTATTGAAAAGATGGAAGAAAGATATCAAGGTTAATGGCTATTATCCTTTATATAGAAAGAGGACAATAGAAGATGACTCTTGTCAATTACGTGTGCTGTCCAATGAACTCATTAGTGAAGCCGATGGTAACCAAGAAGTATTTGATTACATTAAGAAGGCACTTATAGATGCAACAGAGGCAGTCAAAGTTATTAAAAGCAAAAGTTCTAGTGTTACTGTTGAAGAGCTTGATGACACAATTGCATCATTGGACAAGTCAGTTAGCAATGTGAAGAATCCTAACGTAGCAAGACCTAAAGGTTCAGGAAGAAGTGGCAGACCAAAGGGAAGCACAAATAGATTGAAAACTATTAGTGAAGAATCTGCTGCTAAGCGTAGACAATGCAAATTATGCAATAAAGTAAATGCTGGACATGATTCACGAAATTGTCCTACCAAGTCTGATGCAAAACAATAGAGGTACTTCATTTCATTTATATCAAAGCTTTATTTTTTATATTGCATTCTAACATGTCAAATATATCTGCTTTTATTGCAACAGATCCATATCTATATATGCAGATATATTCTGGTGTAAGAGAGATGGTTTCTATTCTTACGCCTTACTGTAGGAGTAAGATTCATTTAGCAAATTCAAATTCATTTATTCATTTATGTGAACATCATTAAGTTTTCTTAATGATTTGCTTATATCTATACTTCTTATATGCAGATGATATTTCTGAGATGTAGGAGATGACTATTAAGCATCTGGAAGATATTAAGGCTCAAGATGTGATCGAAATAATTCATTCAGCCAGAAGATTATTTTTTATATAATTTATGTAATCAATTGTAGAATTCTGATCATACATATGTTATGTACTTTGAGAGTAGAAATTTGATAATAATGTTAGTAACAAATGATTACTTGCAAGAATATTAGTAATTCCTGTCTTACGTTTGGTAATTTTGGTAGGTTGTAATTGCAATACTTCTTATATTAGAACACTAATTACACTACTTACGCTTGGTAACACATATCATTTCGTTGATTAACATTGTTAGCTTGTAAAAGTAAGAAATACGGTTCGTAATAGTTGAGAGAAAGACCAGTATTTCAAATAATTGCGATTGGTAACTTATATGTAATACTGATCATACATATGTTATGTACTTTGAGAGAAGAGTATTACGTTATATATTTTGGA
>JAZKJV010000585.1:600000-816487 GCA_037367405.1 Ottelia alismoides
GTCGTTACATTATTGAGGGAGCATGACCTGCAAAGTCTGGGTATGGAGACAGATACGTGACACCTTCGATGAGGAAATGTGAATGGAAGAGAAACGAGGTAGGAAATGTACAAGTGCATTGAAGAAAAACTCTCATAGCAAACAAGATGTAAAGAAAATGCCAAATTCACCAACTAAACATGTGGAGGTTGTAAATATTTGTCCAATTACCATTTCAATTTAATTGGTCATTTTCAATCAATTGTTTATACATGCTCTCTGTGTGTCTCAAACAATGACTTGTGGTCAAGTATATATCCTCCCAGTCAAAGATCTATCTACCTAGAGAATAAGATTCAATATCAATTCCTTTAGAAAGTATAAGAACTATCACATAATCACATTTTTAAGTTTGAAGGCACATGCTTGCATCGTGCCTGCCGGAGAGACATAATACATATGCTTAGGGCATGAGTCCAAGGATTTGGGCTATAAACCTTTTAGGAGCGTGCCTCTCTTAGTATGAAGAATACCTATAAACAAGGATGGGTTCCTCCCCACAAATAATGAATTTCAACATTTCTTTGACAATAGTATTTAGAAATCTCGATTTAAAGGTGGTTGTCACTTTCTTTGATTTAGATTTAAAATACACCTAAAGCTGATTCCAATTCCCTTTAATTTTATGTGATAAAATCGAGGAAGAGAGCCAGAAAAAGTGACGCAAGGCGATAATTCTATGACACATGTATATTCAGAGAGATGACTTACCGTGATTCCTTTTGCTCTTCATGCATGATGCATAATAGTATTGAATTTTTTTTTAATATATGATGCAAATGAGAAATAGCAGTACCTAAATAAAATCTTTGATTAGCAACGATGAATAAAGTTAATTTGGTTAAGAGAAGATTGGTTTAAGTGCATATAATTAAGATTGAATGTGTGATCCTAATAAGATGAGCACAATTGGAAACTTAAAAAGCTTTAAGAGTTGTGTGCACCTAAAACTAGCGCCACGTAACCACAAACAAACCACAAGAGGCTCCACTAACTTAGTTGGTGTCAAAACTGGTCTCGAGTACAATCACACGATCACAAATGAGAATGGATGTAATAGAGTTATTACAAATTAATTACAAACATAGTGAATGTGCTAAAATTAAAACCTATGACTCTACACTCTCTATCAAAACAAGACTCAACAATACAAAACTTCTTCTTTGCTCTCCTTGGTAGGCGGAATCCTCATAATCATCTGCATGCAGTCACCTCGAGATGTGTTAGTTTTTGAGAATGGCACTCGAATTCACTGATTTCCTCACAAAAAAAGAAATGAAATGGTTAAAAAGAGTTGACAAAAACATATTGAATTATGAAAGAAAAAATGCTAAAATAAATAAACAAACAATAAGAAATAACTCTCATGACGTGTTTGGTTGGAGTCTTATCTGGGGAAGACCATTTTTGTATGTTGATGTTTGGATAGAGGGTTTGGGGTTGAGAGGGTTTGTTGTGATGTGATTGCATTGAAATTTGGAAAAGTGAGTTGTCGTTGTGACGTTATTGCATTAGAGTTTGGAAAAGTGAGTAGAAGTTACATATTTTATAACTTTAGATGATATAATGGTATAATATATTATTTTTGGTGGAATGGATGAAAGAGAATGATTTATATAATGTATTAAGAGAGAGAGTGGGCCCCACATGAGGGGTAGAAGTATAGATCTTTAGGGTACCCCCCCAAAGAGGGGGTAACCCCCAACTGAATGACCCCTCAGGGTTTAGAATACTTGAGGGGAAAAATCTAAACTTCATTGTCTAAAGTGATCATAATACGACTGCTTCTTCGGCAAATGGAGCCATTTGAAGACTCGCTCCTTACCACTCTTAATTATGTCAAATTAGTCATGGCAAGTGATAAAAGCTTGTAATCAAAAAGCCATAAAAATTAATCAAGTAATAAAGGCAAATGCGATCAATATTTATTTTACTTGGGTAATTCACAAGGTCGCTCAAGGAGGAAATAATGGTCTCAATTTCAATCCATACAACAAGGCAATTTACTTTCTCAAAAGTGTTTTAATTCATAAATTTTTATGCAAAATGAAAATGTAATGTGATGCAAAATGGCGATGATGTGTATTGAAGCCTAGGTGCCATACCTTGTAAGCGTATTTTTGCAAATATTTTAGTGGCTCAAAACACATCGGAAAAATGAGTGAAAACTTTTTTGGTCCTAGAGTATAATAATATATCCTAAGAAAATTTGTATTTTAAAAATGAATTTTGGAGGAATAAAAATACAATGTGATAACAAGGTAAAATGGATAACTACCAACTCTTGAATTTTATAAAATACCAAATCATGATCTTTTGGTAAAATTATTTTTTTCTATATATAGGATATTAAACACTACATGAAATACATTTTTGTATTTGTATAGATTAAAAAGCATAAATGAAAAATAGACGATCTTTTGAAATTTTTATGTAATTTTTCAAGCAAACAGAATGTAAATTTAATGAAATTAGGATCGATGATAAAAATAGATGAAATGCGTATATTGTAAAATATAATAACTTTTGGATAAAATATAGATTTCTATGGTTTTTTAATGAAATAGAGCAATTGGGAGTAAACTAATAAAAAAATTAGCCACTCAAATAATTATGCAATCCAAGCTTATCTCAACTAGATATTTTACTAGGATTTCCAGAACACTTTAGAAAAATTTTAAGAGATGAAGTGATTCAAATTAATATATCAAATTAAGTCAATAATTATTTTAGAGCACATGAAGCAAGACATTTCAAATCTTTTGGGAACAATGTAGAGTATAAAAATTACACCAATGAGAATCTTTCTACAAGTTTTCATGCAACAGTTGAATTTCTTAGAATTAAATAGCACAAAAGGGTAAAATTTACTTATTTTAGTGAATTTATCTTTATATATTGCATAAAATTCGGTCCCAATATCTAAGTTTCGCATATGATCTTCATTTCCCTTGAATTTGATTTTGTTTTGTATAGATTATAATGCACTTTAATTTAAAGGTGAGTTTAGGTTCATAGAAAACTATGGAGAATATATGTGTTTATACGGCTTTTTTGTCCATTCAATAGGGCTCTAGATTTATTGAACATATATACAAATTATTATTTTTAGTTTTTTTATTTATTTAGGTTAGTAATATGTACACAATGGATTGGATTTCATGTCAACGACAATTAACATGAATTTTTTAAAAATGATTGAAAATTGTATTATATACAAGTGACCATTTACATAAATTCAACCCTTATCTTTGTAGTTTTTTATTATGAACTATTTATTGGAATTATTTACAAGATAAATGTACATAATTAGTTGAAATTTATTATAAAAAATGCATTTTATTAGTTTATTGATTTTTGAGGTATTTAATAAATATTTTTACAGGATCGAAGTTAAAATTTTGTTGTTAAATTAATGAATAAGATATTCATGGGGGGGGGGGGGTGAATCGTTGACTTGGAGTATATGAAGTGTGGTGAGGAGGAGATTGGGGTAACAAGTAGGGTCTCGTCAAGTGGCGAGTTAACTGAAGGATGGTTGACTAAAATAAATAAAATGAAAAATAAAATAAAAACAAGGGTTTTAATGTCATGTCCATTTTAAAATAATATCAGTTATGCTCATCTCTTTTTTGTAATGTAAATTGTGACCCTATAGGCAATTAATAGTTGTACCTCTCTAGTAAGCTTGTCACTAGTGAGATAAACCAAACCATGCTTTATACAAACCAAAGCCCAATTTAGTAAAATTTTCTTACAACTATGCCCCAACAATTTCCAAACAAATCACATTTGTACCCCTCTTTATTTTCTCCAATTACACTTCTACCCTTGAGATAAGGTCCGTTTGAGAAGGGAATTGATGGAAAGTAACTTTACGACACAACTGTTAATTACCTAAGAAGGCGGGGGCACAATTGATATTACAAAAAAGGAAGGACATGAATGATATCACGGAAGCTAAGAGGGGCATAACTATAAACTCCTAAAGATTAATTGAAAATGAAGTCAAATATAAAGTAATAACAATAAAAAATGTAGATCTTAAGAGGATTTATCTTTTTCATGAGTACTTTAAAGCTAAAATGCAGAGTATATACAATATACAATATTTTAAAGGTATTTTATACCTATATACTGCCTATTTTTTTGGACATGCAAGCCCACGACAAGCCAATATGCAATAAATGTTATTGTAAATATCATTCCCTGATCTGAAGTGAAGAATAAATGATTTGCATAATAGGTTCCTTAGTACAATTAGGGCTATGTACCATGGCCATCTTAATGATCATACAACTGTTGATTCAATTATTGAATCATAGCGGTTGGTGCTCGGATAAATATCTAAAGAGTTAGATTGAGGACTCATTAAGCATCGTCAAATGATTATTAAGAGAGGATCTCCAACCAAAGAAGGAGTTGGCAATCATTTTCTCAAAAGGATGATATCTGACCAACTTTTTGAGGTAGGTCCTCTGCATAGGAATAGATATTCAGAGGTGTCAGATTAGTTAGGACAAAGAGTTGACTTAATGAGATCGAGATAACCAAAGACCTATGTTGTATACTATCACGATATAGGCACATATCCTCTGACCGGAGACAAATGTGTTAGTTTATGTCTGAGTATGTACATTTGGCAAACCAATAGGTTGATGACCTAATCAAGTTCTATATACCATCACGTTGGTGTGCATACGATGACATATGAGTAATACGATCTCTCTAAGGCATCACACAAATTCATTTATTAAATCAGAAGAGATGAGCTCACTCATGAGATATTGGGAAGGATCAAATTCCGTGCACGGTCGTCTCGCTTTGTAAGCTTGACTGAATTTATAGGTTTGATATATGCTTTTGGAAAGTATATGATCAACACTTGGGTATGATATATGCTTTTGGAAAGTATTTGATCGATACCAACTCCCAATAGTCAAATGAGAAACGTAATGATAAATCCTTGAAGTAGACAGTGTAAAATTGATTTAATACTTCGGGTTTAATCTTGGTCTTCCAGTATGCAGGATGTACAGACATTAGGAATACCTGATGGTGATGTGATCATAAACGATTGTATAAACATGATGCTTCCATTCCTAGAGAGTGATGAAACAGGTCTGGATTTTAGTGACTCCTCTCAGTAGAGAAGTGATCCGATCTTGGTCCAAATGTTGCGCATTGATCTAAATGTGATTCAGATGCAATGAGAAGATTAGATTTGCGATATTGATTTAATCAAGCATCTATGAGAGGTCCGCATGATCTGGATTTGAGATGTGATCAATATCCAAGTCACTATACGTGGAACAATGCAATCTCCATGTCCTTATCTCCAAGTATCTGCGGAGAAAGCGCATTATCCTTGAAAGAGTTCAAGGATAATTTCATTGTTGATATATGTATCCAAGCATTGAGAAAATTGATAATAAAATTATATTTGATTATCATGAATAATATGAATTTGATTCATATCACAAGGAGAGTTATCTAAAATAAATAAATGTGAATTAATTATAAAAGATGTAAATAATGTGAATGTGATTCATATTATTTGGGCACATGAGAATGGAGATCCAAGATGATTAAATATGATTTAATTATCATAGACATGAATAATGTGGATAACACTATCCATATTAATCATATATATTATAAATATGATTTATAATATATAAGAGAGATCTATTTGTAAATAAGATTTGCAATATAAATGTTGATGTGAATTGGATTCACATTGGACAATTAATTGAAAATGTTATTTACATTTTATTTTGGGTTGTGAATGTGATTCACAATTTTCCAATTGCAAGATTGCAATATTCACAATATAATTATGAATTATTTTTGTAGAATAATTTATGAATATGCATTTCATCATCTTTCTTCATTTATTTTAGCTTAAAATCCCTTATAAAACACCTATATATAACACTAAGTCCATATTCTTACTAACTTGCACCTGTGTGTAAATATTGTACACTTATTGCCATTTTAACCTAAAATAAATAAATAAACAAAGAAAGGAAAAACAAAGAAAAGAAAAAGAAGAAGAAGACTATATATATGTAATAGATACAGGCTGACCCGAACCCTGAGAGAAGGTCAAGACTTGACCTGATCGACCATGAATAAAGTAGGGGGAGATAGGGTCCTTAATCAAAAAATCCAAAAATAATGTATGTGTTGTGTATATTTGTATCTTACACTTTTTTATTTGTACATAAATTGACCTCAAACAAAATAATTTTCAAAACAAAAGTTGTAAATAAAAATATTTTCTAAATAATAAAAATGTTTGCAAAATAAAATCATGTACATAATAAAAGCAACCACACTTGGAAAAAGACACTAAGCGATAATTGAAAGACAAATTCCGGCTCCATATGAACTCAAATTGAACAAACTCACTTCCATTGTATTCTATCTTTAAAACGGCAGTGATTGCATAATTTTTAGAGTTACAGTTGAAAAGTCGGTTTTTTGGGGTGGTTTGTGTAATTTTACCATTTATTTGTACATATTGTATTTGTAAATATTTGTAAATATTTTTACTAATTATTTAAAACAAAAAATAAAAAAATTTGTTAAAACAAAAAACTAACTTCCTTATTTAACTATGTATATGATGTACCACATGTATGTAGTATATATATAGTTGCTATTCTTAAATAACTACCACAAAAAATAAAAAAATTAACATTTTTTATCCAATTTAAAAAAGTGACGCAATGAATTTTTTTGTAAATATTTTTATACTAATTTTATCTTTATCTCATTTCAATTTCTTTCCTTATCTCTTTATCACCATTCAATTTTCAAATCTGAATCCAAATTCAAATTCATTTAATCCTCTATTTAATTGGCTCCTTCTCCCTCATTTTCTCTTGATCAATCTTTAGCAAGAGGAGCCTTTTCTCTGAGAGCTATCTTGTCGCAGAGAGGTGCCTAGCCTTCGAGCCGTCTAGTGACAACGAGTCGGCCTCCGTTGAGGCAATCACGGTCTTTTCCGCTCCTAAGGTAATATCCATCATTTTCTTCTTGTTCTTGATCTAGGATTAATCGTATTTTTATTTTTATTCGCATTATTTTATTTTATTTTCCTTTTTTTATCTCGATCTTAGAATCTATCACGATTTTTATTTACCTTCATCTCACTTTCTCGATCTCTACACATTCTTTTCTACCTCGCACGATCTCTCACCTCTGATCATGCACGGTGGTCGGAGATCCGGTTCCATCCACCATTTTCCTCGGAAATGCTCTCGGTCACGTCTTCCATTTTGATTTTGGGATCGAATCATTATGCTTGCGTCCTAATTTGTTTATAAATAAAAAATAAAAAAAATACAAAAAATGTTTTCTTACTTTCTTTCTAACATTTGTTTTGTAGGATCACATAAAACAATAAATACAAAAATAAAAAATTAAGAAAAATATATTTACAGTTTCTATATTTCTTTTAAAAAATTAAAAAGCTTCTCTCTCTGTTTCTGTTTTTACAACAATAAAAAAAAGAACGCCGTGCCCCAGGCGTTGCTCCACGTACATCCATGTCGAGCCCCAACGACACACATCCTTCCAGGAGCTCGACCACGCCAGTTGTCTTGCTGCAAAACCCGAGCGCCGCACCCACACGAGCGTGCACCATCGCCATCAACACCAGCGGGAGGTGATCGCCCTTCACTCCTTCCTGCTATTCTTGGTTAACAAAATGGCACCGTTGTTGGGGAGTCACAACGAGGTAGTTAGGTTTCTCTTTTGACCTGCTATTCTTGGTTGTACATATTTTTTTATATTTTTCCATATTAATTTCATTGTTCATATTCGCTGCATTTATTTCATTTTTTCTTGCTCATATTTGATAATTGTGTTTCTTATACATTCTCTCTTTCTTTTTCTTGCGCTCCCAAAAAATTCTCGCTCAACAAAATGACGTCGTTGCCTGGGAGGCACGATGAGGGTAGTTAGGTTTCTCTTTTGACCTGCTATTCTTGGTTGTACATATTTGTTTATATTTTCCACATTAAATCCATTATTCATATTCACTGCATTTATTTCATTTTTTCTTGCTCATATTTGATAATTGTGTTTCTGACACATTCTCTCTTTTGTTTTTCTTGCGAGGGCCCACGGAGCAAAAGAGGCGATCCTAGGAAAGCCGAAGTTCCCAAGCGAAGCGGAGGCAGCTTGATTCTTCACCAAACCGTAGGAGAACGTGAGAGGAGGAGAAGAAGAATTGAAGGAGACCACAAAAAATTTAGACTTATTTATTTATTTCTAGCATTTGAACCCTTGTAAACAGACATTCATTTGTTGCGGGGTCTGTTTCGCCAAGTGCCGGTGCACTTGGCGGACCTTACTGGATCGCCTTATTTTTCTTTGTTTTACGTGGATTTCGTGAGCTACCTATTGATTGCTTTAATTAATTTGCTTGAGCCAGGTAATTAATTAGGTTTAATCATCTTAAACAAGAATTTCTGTACCTATAGAATAGAGCGTAATTGGACTTAGTCAAATTAACCTTTTCTTGCCCGTTAATATAAGCTATTAGTTAGGACGGTTCCCTTGCATATGCATATAGGTTAGTTTATTTTTATTTATTTCAATTCTTCGTGGATCACTTGCATGTAGAGTGCTGGCGATAAGGTACACATCTCTAATCCCTGAATGCATCATTGTGTTTAATCGCGCATTGGCATTTCCGATCTCCTTCTTTGTTTTCACTCACATAAGTTAAAAAGGAAATTGGACACTCGGTAGGTGATTCATTGAAAATATTTAAACCAGGTGATAACTGCCTAAAATTTGGGTCTGCTAAAGAAAACTCGACCCTAAAATAAACATAAGGAAAAATCATTATTTTGGAAAAAGTAATCCCCGTCTTATTTGGTTTATCTGCAGCGAGAGAGCAACACACACACTAGGATAGAACCACACCCGAACTCTCTTCAGACTACTTTCTTGTGATTAGTTGTTCTCCAGTGAGGACTTCATCGGATAGCCGGTGATTGGTCCGGGATTTCCTTAGCAGAGTGGACAGATCAGGTAGTCGGTAAACGGTCCGCACCCATACTGGTTAGGAAAAACTAGTAGTGAGATTGGGACAGTCTCCTGGGAGCATTGGGTTCCTAACAGCTTGTTTTAACCGATCTGATAGACTGCATTATCACCAAACTCTTAAAATTGACAAGATAATTGACCGAAGCTTCACGGTCTTTACATTGAGTTGAGTTGGTGAATTGGGGGTTTGTTTTGTGTTTGATTGCTTGTGTGCATAATAGATCCTTCTGTGCATTTGTGCCTTTTTCTGCATATCTTTTGACTTGACCCTCGTGCTCTCCCAATCCCATCTTTTATTTCGGAGATGGTCGACTGGAGTTATTTTAATCCGATCTCCGCGGATCCCTCGTACCCTCCAGCCGATCCACCTTCCTTTTTCCAAGTGGACTTTCCTCCTAATTTTTGTGCATATCCGCCTAACCCATTATTTCAGGAATCGGACGATGATTTTCACCTACCTAATTCCACTAACTCGACCTTGTGATTTTGGAGTCATCTTTCATGGTGTCCGCACTTGAGACCCTGAACCAGATGATGGAACATATGAATTCAAGGATTACCAATCTATTTAACATAAATAAGAGCCAGAATGCTGCTCCACTGTTTGAGGATATGGATTCACTTGAGGATAATCATGAGAGCTTACAATCGCCTAAAATACAAAAAAAATGAGAAAAATTTAAAAATTCAAAAAGATTTCGAGAGACACATTGTTGATTCATTTTGTGAGGAGAGGGCACCCATGCCAAATCAATTTCCCACACAGTCATTCACCACATGTCCCAACCTTGACCCCGAGGATTCCACTATACAGACTGCTCTTGGCAATCCTTGTGTATATGCTGATTCCGATCTCCTCCCTTATATGGAGGAGGTCCAAAAATTAAAAAAATATTGACTGAACCTGAAGTGATGGCCACCATTCATGAGATCATTAAAGCCCCACTTCACCAGGACATGACACATTTATCTTCTCCTCAACACAAGAAGAGAAAGTGGAGGAGCAGATCTGAGTGTCACATTTTGACCATGGCCACTGCTACACCATCCCTCACCGTCCGCATTTTAAGAAAGGGAGCACTACCACACCTCTTGTGAGTTGCTCTATATCTGACTATTCTTGTGATAACACTCTCCTTGACGGCGGTTCATCAATCAATATAATACCTTCTCTATGGTACAATATCTTCATCTTGGGCCTCTCAAGAAAACCAGGATGATAGTTCAATTTGCTGATGGATCTATCAAGAGGCCGAAGGGTATTCTAGAAAACACTTCCATTTTTATTCAGGGCACGAACTTCACTTCTGATTTTGTCGTATTGCCCATGGAGACCTCCACCCTTGTGGAGCATCCTCCAATCATCCTAGGACGGCCTTTCCTGGCCTCTACGGGAGCTGTTATTGATTATGGATCAAGAGAGATTCACTTCCGTTCTGATGTAGGGAGCGATGTATGATCACTACACCCATTACTGACTAGAAACCTGCATCCCATGAGAGTGTTCCCTTGTTAGCCAACCCCAAGGCATTTGACCTCGATGATAATATCGGAGATTCTTGTTGTATGTTGGATGATAATGAAATCCAAGAATTCCTCTTCAAGGAGGAAGACTCGGAAAGCATAGAACTTGGAGTTCCCCCTTCTGGTATGCTGAGATGTATTGATGGCATCCACATGATTTACACTATAGACACCCTAGAGCGGAAGGTAGACTCTAAGACTAAACATGACGGGCATGATTCGACTGCTTTCACTGATGAGTCCGTTCCTTTTCACCCTGATTCAGATGAGACTGATATGGCAAAATTTGATTTGATTTCTTTTATAAAGGAATTCGAGCCTTTTGATAAAGATGATGATCCAGTAGAGGCTCGCCAGGCTGGAATTGATCTTATTTTTTATGAAAATGATTTCGAGCCTTTTTACTTTGATATTTACGAGACTTCCCATGCAGGACTTGACTACACTACTTCCACTAACCGATTCGTGCCTGCACACTCTGAGGCTGTTGAGGATACATTCTTGGTCGATCCTGATTAGTTTATGTCTAATGATAACCCCAATATCTACCTACACCTTGTCAGATCCATACCTCAACGGTCACGCAAGAAGGTTCGCTTTCATCCTTCTTGACCTTTGTACATCCACTCCTTTTGCCTTTCGTTTCATTCTTTCTTCTCCCGTTATATCATTCACCCCTTTTCTGTGTGTGTGTGTATGCTATACTTAGGATGTGCTTTATCCTAAGTATAGGGGGGTGAATGAGTTGTGTTGTTCATATTTGTCCTTTTCATCACTCTTGTTGTTTCCTATACTTAGGGATACTCTACCCTAAGTATGGGGGGGATGTTGTTCATATCATCTTTTTTATTTTTGAGTCAGTACCTTCTCTGCATCGGGTTTCCCTTTTGTAAGTCTTCTATACTTAGGATTACTCGATCATAAGTATAGGGGGATCACCGACTTCTATTCTTTTCATTTTTTCTTTGAGTCGTTATAGCATAGGAGTCTTTTCACTTTCTATACTTAGCATGAATTATATCTTCCTTTGCCGCTCTCTGATCACTATGAGGACATAGTTCAAGCTAAGTATATGGAGGTGTCGTATATATTGTATATATACTTTAGACATAACTCGTAATTTTAATGTTTATTTTTGGTGATATGTATATAAATTCGTAAAATCCATGTGTGTATATAGACTTTAATCACCTTCCATAAAAAAGCGAAACAAAAAAAAACAACAAAAAAACCAAAAAAGAAAAAAACCAAAAAAATATTGTATATACTTTTATATATTTTACTAACCCTTTTTCATTTTTGAAAAAAAAACTACAAAACCCAAAATCTATGAAAAGTTGCATAAAAAAGGAACTCTTTTCATATTTGCATCATTTTCTTTCTTTCTTTAAAAAATCCATAAAAAGTTCAAAATTAGAAAATTGTTTAAAAAGTTGCCTTCTTTTTGCATTGTACATATTCTTGCATTTGCATGTGCATTTTGCAGGATAGTATTGACATTTAAACCAAGTCTGGAATAAAATTGAAGAATGGAGCTTAGTTGGACCTTAATCCCCTTAGTTTCAGAGGAACCTTATAAGAACTGTAGTGAAGACTTTTCATGTCTAAGTGACTTAATTCTTTGAGTCCATAAGACTATGTTCACATGTCATCTAGATTAGTCTAAGTAGACCATTTAACAACACACACATAATTCTTCCAGACCGTGGCTTATCTTGGATAAACAATCTACACGTAGCTCTCCATTGAGGAGGTAGTGAGGAGGGAGAATCTTTTGGCTTGGAGTAACATACGAGGGTAGTACATCTAGGCAGAACCTCTCGTCTTCCTCTAGGGAGGGTTGTGCATCTCAACCTGATCTGGTGGCATTGAGGTCTGAAGACAGGATGTTGTAGGGTTGCAATAATGCTTCAAAAGAGAGATAGTCTACTAGATCAAGAGGAAAAACTACTCATGTACATGCTGCACCTTGTATATATTTTCAAAAAAGGAAAAAAATGCAGAATCTCCAAAAGTGAACAAGCCTGATTGAAAAGTAAAATGCCTGCTGGAGTGTATATGCAAGGATTAAAAAAATATTAATAAGAGCTTCAAAGTCAAATTTTTGTAAGCTTGCAGCTGGATGACTTGGCTACACTGGTTATGCATCCAAGGATAGGTAGCTACACTGGTTACCATCCATTCTTTTCTCTGTCTCCTCTTCTTGAGCTGGTTGTACTTGAACTTAGAAGGGAATATCCCCGCTCCTCGAGGAAAGAGTTGATAGATCGAGGGACTAGAGTACCTTGTTGAGGGATGCTGTTTCTTTGCTACTTTTGAGATGGGGAGCTATATATTTCACTTACACCATACAAGTAAAGATTTATAGTCATAAGAATTTGTGTATGCAGACTTGTTCTCTTCTGACTGTTGAGGAGACCTGAATAGAAGTCTTATGGAACTTAGAGGCTGTTAGGTTTTAAATCCATTTCCCATTAAGGTTCCGCCACACTAATAACCAAAGGTCCGACATAGCTCTATACTACAATTTTATGAATATAAGTTTAATACTCAATATTGTCCTAATTTCTTTTTTCCCTTTCTTTTTCTTTTTATTCACTTACTCTTTCAAATAGGTGTTTTCTAAGGGACTAGCAAAGGTAAAGCATAGGGGGATGATGAATATGCATTTCATCATCTTTATTCATTTATTTTAGCTTAAAATCCCTTATAAAATACCTTTATATAACACTAACTCCATATTCTTACTAACTTGCACCTGTGTGTAAATATTATACACTTATTACCATTTTAACCTAAAATAAATAAATAAATAAAGGAATAAAATAAAGAAAAGAAAAGAAGAAGAAGAATGTATATATGTAATAGATACATGCTGACCCGAACCCCGAGAGAAGGTCAAGACTTGACCTGATTGACTAGGAATAAAGTAGGGGGAGATAAGGTCCTTAATCAAAAATCCAAAAAATGTGTGTGCTGTGTATATTTGTATCTTACACTTTTTTATTTGTACATAAATTGACCTCAAACAAAATTATTTTCAAAACAAAAGTTGTAAATAGAATTGTTTTCTAAATAATAAAATGTTTGCAAAATAAAATCATGTACAGAATAAAAGCAACCACACTTGGAAGAAGCCACTAAGCGATAACTGAAAGACCAATTCCGGCTCCATATGAACTCAAATTGAACCAAACTCTCTTCCATTGTATTCTAAATTAAATTATCTTTAAAATGGCTGTGATTTCATAATTTTGGAGTTACTATTGAAAAGTCGATTTTCTGGGGTGGTTTGTGCAATTTATCATTTATTTGTACATATTGTATTTGTAAATATTTGTAAATATTTTTACTAATTATTTAAAACAAAAATAAAAAAATAATTTTTAAAAAAAAACTAATTTCCTTATTTAACTTCGTATATAATGTACCATTTGTATGTAGTATATGTATATAGTTGCTATTCTTAAATAACTACCACAAAAAATAAAAATAACATTTTTTATTCAAATTAATAAAGTGATGAAAATACAAAAAATTTGTAAATATTTAATTCTATTTTTTATCTTTATCTCATTTCAATTTCTTTCCTTATCTCATTATCACCATTCAATTTTCAAATCCGAATCCAAATTCATTTAATCCTCTATTTAATTGGCTCCTTCTCCCTCATTTTCTCTTGATCAATCTTTGGTGATGGGAGCCTTTTCTCCAAGAGCTATATTGTTGCAGAGAGGTTCCTAGCCTCCGAGCCGTCTGGTGACAGCAAGTCGACCTCCATCGAGGCGATTACGGTCTTTTCCGCTCCTAAGGTGAAATCCATCATTTTCTTCTTGTTTTTAATCTAGCATTAATCGTAGTTTTATTTTTTTCGTTGTCATTTTTTATCTAGATCTTAGAATACATCATAATTCTTATCCACCTTCGATTCCTATTTTTCATCTCACTTTCTCGATCTCTACGTGTTCTTTTCTACCTCGCACGATCTCTCACCTCCGACCATGCATGGTGGTCGGAGATCCGGTTCCATCTACCATTCTCCTCGGAACCGCACTCGGTCACGTCTTCTGTTTTGATTTTGGGATCGAGTCGTTATGCTTGCATCCTAATTTATTTATAAATAAAAAATAAAAAATACAAAAATGTTTTCTTTCTTTCTTTCTAACATTTGTTTTGCAGGATCGCATAAAAATTAAATAAAAAAATAAAAAAAATTTAAAAGATATATATTTATAGTTTCTGCTTTTCTTTACAAAAATAAAAAAGTGTTTTTCTTTCTCTGTTTCTATTTTTACAGCAATAAAAAAAATAAAAAAATATTAAAAAAAGAACATCGCGCCCCAGGCGCTGCTCCGCCAAACGCAGGTGGCGAGCCTTCCTCCGTCACAAGTGCCACCGCAACTCCGTCGATGCCTCCTATGCTGCTGATCCACGCCCACCATCTAGCGCAGGCCCCCACCATGCGGAGCCATCTCCACCGTTCTTGTGCTAGACCGTGCGAAAAAGCCACCACCCGCATCCACCGCCGAGCCCTGATGGCGCACATCCCTCTAGGAGCTCGACCACGCCCGTCGTCCTACTGTAAAACCCCAGCGCCACACCCGCGCAAGAATGCACCATCACCATCGACACCAGCTGGCAGTGACCGCCCTTCACTCCTACCTACTGCCGCTCACCCCGTTGCTCATCCGCCTCCCGCGTGCCTTAGAGAGAGAAGAGGGAGGGCGACGATGCACCCCCCTTTGCTCATCTTGGAGAACAAAAACGAGAGCAGATCCACATGAACTCTAGGTTTATCAATTAAAAAATTTGGGCAAATTTCAAGTCAGCCCCTGGGAGGTTCTAAAAATTGCAAGAAGCCCCGCAACCAGAGCCAATCACGTGCGCAACACGTTTCATTGAGTAATTTGCAGTTTCAGTCCTATGTTTTTTTCTATTATTTGTTGAATACCAAAACATTGAATAATTTTCGTTCACTCCCTGTTTCCAAACATTAATTTGCATGTTCTTTTCAGTGAAATAAATATTTTTGTTGGTCAATAATTTCTGAAAAATCATGCTATGCTCCTATTATTTGAATATTTCTTGCATAATATTTTCATTGGATTTTATTTTCCTTTGTTATTATTAAAAAAAATAAAAAAACTATGTCCTTTTCTCTTCCTAAAATTCAAAAATTCAAGAAAAGTTGAATATTTCTCTAAAAATTCCAAAAAAATAGATTAATTTTCTTTCATTGTCTTTTAATTTCTACGCAAATTTCGTACAATAATTCTTTTTAAAACCCAAAAAAATTGAAAAAAAATCTTAGAAAAATCATAGAAATTTCTACAAAATCCAAAAACATGATTTCACTTCCTATTTATAGATATTTGTCTATATTTTAACATAAAAATAGTCTCCAGTAGTTTTGGGCAATTAAAATATTTTTAAGTTGCAAATTACTCCAGATTGTGCATTGTTTATTATTTTTTCCACTGTTTGATTTTTAGAAAAATACAAAAACATCTGAAAATTCTACAAAAATTCCCAAAAATATTTTAAAACCTATAAAACACAAAATTTTTCTCTGCAATTTTCTGAGCATTTCTGATTATTTTGAAAAATATAAAAATAGTGTGGTGTGTGTATTTCTTCTCTTGTGCATATCGTTCCTTATTTTTGAAAACAAAAATTGCAAAAATCAAAATCATTAAACATTTGAAAATTAGAAAATAAAAAATTAGAAAATAAAAAATTTTAAAATTAAAAAGACAAAAAAATTCACAAAAAATCTGGATTGTTTACATTTGAGATTCCTTTTTCTTTTAATTGATTTTCGATTAATTGAATAACCCTCATGAATTGTAGCCTCCTTGAGTTCGATCCTGTTGCTATACAGGTAAATAAGTAGCAAAGATTTCTCCCGCTTCATTATTCTCTTGTAATTATTTTTGTAGCTTGAGAAGAAAAATATTATTTGTTTGTGCTGGGATATTTGGATTGCAACGATCATTGCGCATTTATTTCATATCTTGAATTCAAAACCCCAAAAACTCGTGTCAACAATAATTTACAACAAGTGTTATTGCAGATATTGGAGATTTCCATGGAATAATGTAATCTCATGAGATTACATGAGATTGCCTCCTTCTTAGTTGGGATGGTGGATGGCCACCAACTCCCATTAGAAATGGGTGACCGTCCACTCCTCTCTAATGGAAGGAGGCAATCTCCATTCCATAATTTCCACAGTTCATTGATTTAATTTGGGATTAATTTATATTGATTTTTCAATAAATATTTAATCTAAATTAAATTAATTGTTGTTGTGTTTTTACAACAAAATCTTGGCCATTGAAAGAATCACAAATCAATATCATTCATTGATTTTGTGTAGTCCATAGATTGTGATCCATGGACTCCCAAAATACTATATAAGAGGAGGCAACCCTTGCTCGTCAAAGTTGCAGCAAGACAACATATGCTCTCTCTCTCATTCTCTACACGTCCTCTCTCTCTCTCTCTCTTATTGCGGCTGCCCACCATGGTGCCCTAGAGAGAGTTGCCATCGTCTGTCGAATTATTTGCTCGTGGATCTTTGTCTCCTGGTGCGCCTCGCTTGTGAATAAGACATCGGATCTCATGTGATGATATCAGGAGATTCACCGCTTGGAGCATCAATATGGATTGCGAGAATCACGTGTTTCATCAACGTGCTCGTAAGCATCTCCTCCATCGGATCAAACTTGAGACAGGAGGTCTCTTTATTTAGAGACTCGATTGCATCCATGCTTCAAGAGGTAAACCTAATACTTGTTTCTAGTTTATATGAAATGATCCAAGAAGTGTTCTTGGATCATGTAGTTTCATTGTTTGAAAATTTATTAAATCCAGCTGCCCCGAGCGACTAGTTCGACTAGTCGCTCCTGATCACATACGATACGATCCTCATGCTTCCATGATGCATTTAAGGATCTTCCCATATCATTAAAGTGGTATCAGAGCCAGGTTGAAGGTTTCGATACGATCCATAAACCTAGGATGACTTGGGCTCATTAGGGTTTGCGAAATTTTATCGCATTTTGTTTAGGAAGCCCCATTTTGTGTGATTTTGGAATCCTGTTTAAATTGTTTAAACATGAAATTATCAGTTGTATTATGTTTCCCATTAAATAAGGAAACCGTGGGATTTGATTTTGCATGATTTGGAATCTGATTGCTCAAGTTATAATCATTTTAATGAACATGTATCCATTGTTTGGGGGATGACGAATCTTGACGTAATTAAAGAGTAATTATGATTTTGAAATGCCTACAATTGCATGAAAATCACTTAGTTCTGTTGTAAATCAAATTAGCAAACTTTGGAAACTTATTTTGTATGATTTGTATTTAAATTGATTGAGATATGCTAATTTTAGTGAGGGTCACTGCTGAAAATTACTTTCCTAATCAAGAACCTTGTGATTGTCATTTTATCAATTAGTGAAATTAAGTGGTTTAATTTCCTGAAATTATTATGGATAAATATTTGAGAAATATTCGATGATATTTATTTCCTTAAATGACATTGCCTTAACCAAAATTGATAAAATATGATCCACATCATAATTAGTTACATGATCTTCTTTCCAATAAACAAAGTTGCTTGAATATGATTGAGGATTTGTTTAGCAAATCTCCTTATGATGTTAATACAAATGTTTTGATTATTATTATATGGTATAACTTCGGTTGAAAGGCCGATTATTATCTCAAGTATAAATTGATCAATTGGCATTATCCTGACCTGAGGCGGATATGGTGTTTAATAAGGGAGCATTGGGGTAGCAGGTTGCTCCGTGAGCAGTCTGTCCCACTCCCGTTGGTACTGGTCGGGACAACGGGTAAGGAAGGGATAATTTTTGAAGGGATCATGATGCATTTTTCTAATTATTAAAATTCAAATAATACGTATTTGAGATAATACCATGTTTCAAGTAACAATAAAGAATGTTTGTTGGATATTAATTGGGCCATTAATTTAATATAATTAGATTAATTGAAATACAATTAAAATTAAAACACCCTGTTATGAATTGAGTTGTAATTCCTTTGAAAGAATTAATCGTAATGAATATGATTCATAATGATTAATTAGAAATTGAACATGATATGAAGGATCACATAAGTGACATCCATGGTCTCTCGTCAAGGCGAAGGGTTCTATCGCTGGGGATTGTATGTAGGAGATGACTATCTGAAGTGACATCTCCTTCATACAAGCACATATGGATCAGGTTCTTTGCTTCTCGAAGAGTAAGGCCGTATGCGTAGTGACCCCAATATGGAGTCCTCATATTATTGGGGCCATATTGGATTGCACATAGCGAGTGCTATTCCTGTTGATGGTTGGTTCAGTTAACATTTGGTCAACATCACCTTATGGGTGGTGAGCTCGAGTGTTAAAGATCGAATTGGGAATGCAAGTTGGACTTGCAGGGCAGAATGAGTAATCATTTCCTTTTATCCGAATTGCAAGTTCTCATATTAATGAGATGTAACAAAGGTAAGAAGGAGATCCCAGATTTTGCTGAGATATAATGGTAAGTATATCTCTTACATTGAAAGTGATTAAGGGAATGAACTTTCAGTGTTGACAAGGCAAGATAACTTTGATATAAAAATTCCTAAATCAAAGTAATATATATTTATGCATATATCTTATTTCAGATAATCCTCATTAAACCCACTCAATACTATACTCAATAATAACCCTTGAATATCATGGATTGGATCCATGATCAAGATATTGTAGTTGCTATTGGACATATAATGTATGTAGTTGTAATGTGCAAGTTTCCTCGTAATAATGAGGAATGAAAACAATATGACTACAACCCTAGGGTTTGTATGTCTCTATAGTCTTGTTCTCTCATCGAATGTACTTTGGAAGTGACATGTCGATGATGATCGTAATTGTCAAATAATTCTTATAGAAAATGAAAGAAGATGTTCTGGCATACATATGTGCTCTTGACATTTAATCATGAAAGGCATGGTTCACTACATCATGCAGAATGGTGGCTCTATAAGTGATGATGTATTCAAAATGTTTGAGTACCTACCTGAACCCAAGTCTTTTAAAGTTAATATGTATGTAGATATGATGAATGTCATCATTCTACTGTCTATACTCAAGTCATTCATGAAGCTTCATAATACTCATATTGTATGAATTGAATGAAGAATGTATAAAGGTTGAAATACTCTTATATTAAAATCCTTTGATTTCAACATAAGAGATCCTTTGTCGTAAGCAATGGTTGTTTATAGATAAAGGGAGCGCAGGGGAAGCATGGGTCTGACCCAAGCAAGAAGGAAAGTCAAGGAGTTGACTGTACTTCTATAATTTCCATATGACATCCAAAGAGTTGGATGAATGCCGATACTAAAATAAGCTGATGTACTGATAGTGTGACAATCTAGACTATCTTGGATCCTTAGAGAAGGACCCAAATAGTGCATCGGGATAATCTATATCTCTATATAATCATATAAATTGACTTTCCTATTTGATAAGATCAAAGTCTGATAATTGTATCTCATTCTTCTAATAACACTTGCAATTGCTTGCATATGTTTTAGAAGACTAGAAAATTTGATCTTATGGTTTAATAGTCATCCACATGGATGTTGATGCAACTGTTGCAACAATATCCATTGGATAGATAGACTTCTCATTTTCAACGGGAGATCCCTTAGTGTTAGAGAATATCTCTATGACATGGATATTATAATATACTCATAGTTTATTTCTAAGTGTTGGAAATAATCATGAATTCTGGAATAAGACCTATCATAAAGAGTTATGATGGATATATTTCAGATAGTCGTCTGACATCTGGAGGACTCTACTAAAATTAGACTATTAATGAATGGTTCATTAACATTTCTAATACTGAAAATTTAAACCTTAAAAGATCAATAGGAGGATGAAGATCATTTGACAATGATCTGGCATCAAGCCATGGACATATGTCTGTTGATGAGATCAATTGAAAAGTAAGAGATGAAACTTTAAAGTGTCTGAAATTTCAAATCTTACATGCTTGTGAATATTATATTCAAAGTAGAACATGTCCAATGCATCCTTCTTAGGAAATGGTGTTATATGCCAAGGTATTCAAGAGCTCATACATATTGATGTATGTGGATTATCTGTATCATAATAAACATTAATGATATGTGATATCTATTGACGATTTTTATGATATGAGATTTCTTCCCTTCACCTTATAAACCTTTGAAATGTTCAAAGATTTCACAATTTTGGTTTAGAACCAAAGTTTGAATTAAGATGAAATGAATTTGATCTAACCTAGGAAACAAGTACCTGTTAGATGAATTCAGAGGAATACCTTGTGGAGAAAGGAATATCATTCCTATCTCACTTCTCCTAGTACACCTAAACTCAATAGAGTTGTTGGGAGATACAATTGGATCATGTGTGACATGATATGATCAATGATGAATCTTAGCATAATTACCGCTTAGTTTCCTAGTATATATGTAGTAGACTATAATTTATATCCTTAATAAGATTCCATGCAAATCTAAACCTGAACATCCTCATAAGATATGGTTTGGAACCTAGCCTTGTGTTGGACACTTGAGGATTTAGGGTTGCTTGGTCCATAACTTTGTCATGGATTTAACTAAGATGGAATCTAGCACCAGAGAGTGCTGCTTCATTAGTAATATAAAGGATGGTATTGGATACCTTCTTTATGACCTTGGGATTCATAAAAGATTTCATATCAAAGAATGTGATTCTTAGAGGATGAGACTCTTGAGAATCAATATGAAAATGAAGTGAAGGAACTCATTTAAATCTTGAGAAGTTAATGAGGCTCCTAAAATCAGAAACTAAAAGGAAAATTAAAGATGAAACACTCATACATCTTCAAATGAGTATGAGGATGGATTCCTTGTATCAGTTAAAGTCGGAAATTGATTGGACTTCATACAATGAAGTTTCTGTAGATCATGACATGGAAAGATGGATGTTAGCAATAAAGTCAAAAGTAGACTTCATATACAAGTGTTGTATATGGACCCTCAAGGATTCACCTATACGGGTAAGACCCATTAGGTGTAAATGGATCTTCAAGAGAAAGAGGGAACCTGATGAGAAGGTAGGGACCTTCAAAGTATGGCTCGTATCCTCAAGATACACATTCAAGTGATCATGCTTAAACTCATCAGCCTGTTGCTAACTAGAACTACACAACTTGACTATGACATCTTCAAGATGGAAGTCAAGATTGCATTCCTCTATGAATTCCTCATTGAGGATATTCATATGAAGTAGCCCCATGGTTTCATGGATGAGGAATGCAAGGTGTGCAATGATGAATCTGCATTTCATCATCTTTATTCATTTATTTTAGGTTAAAATCCCTTATAAAACACCTGTATATAATACTAACTCCATATTCTTACTAACTTGCATCTGTGTGTAAATATTGTACATTTATTACTATTTTAAATTAAAATAAATAAATAAAGAAAGAAAGGAAAAATAAAGAAAATAAAAGAGACTGTATATATGTAATAGATACAGGCTGACCTGAACCCCAAGAGAAGGCCAAGACTTGACTTGATCGACCATGAATAAAGTAGGGGGAGATAGGGTACTTAATCAAAAAATTGAAAAATTGTTTCTATATACTTTTTTGTATATATTTATATAAAACTTACACTATTTTATTTGTACATAAATTGACCTCCAATTAAATAATTTTCAAAACAAAACTTGTAAATAAACACATTTTCTAAATAATAAAAATAATTGCAAAATAAAATCCTATACATAATAAAAGTAACCACATCCGGAAAAAGCCATTAAGCGATAATTGAAAAACCAATTCCGGCTCAATATGAACTCAAATAATATACAACTCACTTCCATTGTATTCTACATTAAATTATCTTTAAAATGGTAGTGATTTCATATTTTTTTGGAGTTACGGTTGAAAAATCAATTCTTTAGGGTGGTTTTTGCAATTTGACCATTTTATTGTATTTACTATTTTATTTTTATACATATTATATTTTTAATAATTATAAATATTGTTCACTATAATTTAAAATAAATAAAAAATTAATAAAATTTTTCTTTATTTGTACATGTGTATAATGTACATTATGCGCGCGCGCACACACACACACAAAATTAACCTCCTTATATAACAATAACCACAAAAATCAGTATCTAACAATAATTAATTAAATTAATATAATTACAAAAAATTATTATTTTTTATTTATTCGATTTGAAAACCTGCCATGTATATAAGATTTGATTGTATACCATAAATAACCACCATTAAGGTGGCTAATTAAATTTACCAATTAATCATTTTTATAATTTATTTAATTCTAAATTTCATTTTTTTACTTTAATTAATTAATTTATTTATTTCCACCACTAACTCCCTTCCTTATTTTCCTCTTCATTATAATTTTGAATTTCAAATTTATTTTATTTTCTATTTAATTGGCTCCTCCTCCCTCATTCTCACTTCATCAATCTTTGGTGAAAGGAGCCTATTCTCCAAGAGTCTTCTTATTATAGAGAGGTGCCTACCCTCCAAACCGTCCAGTGATAGCGAGTCGGCCTTCGTCGAGGCCATCACGACATTTTCTACTCCCACGGTGAGATCCACACCCCTTTATTTCTCGATCTCTTTTCTAGATACTTTTAGTTTAATTTTTAGTCTTTATTTCATCGTTCATTTTTAATTCTATATATGGATTTTAATTCCTAATTTTCCATCATGATTCGATCCACCATCGATCTTGATTTTTCATCTCATATCCACGATCTCTTCACGTTCACGTTCTACCTCACACGATCTTTCAACTTCGATCATGCACGGTGGCCGAAGGCACGGTTCAGATCTTCCATCACAACCGTCATATCAGTCATCCACTCATATTTCCGCATTTGATTTTAGACCGAGTCATTGTGCTCCTGTAATTTTTTATCTATATTTTTTGGCTGGAATATAAAAATTATAAAAAATATAGTTGCTGCCTTTTCAGAAAAAATATAAAAAAAATACAAAAAATATATAAAAATTCATAATTTTTAGTGTTTCTGTGTCTACAAATAAGAAAAATAAAAAAGGCAGCAATGTGGCAGACGCCGCCCCTCTAGCCCAGAGGTGGCGTCTGTCGTCATTCCTCTATCGCATGCAGACTTGGGCATGCGTTTCCTAGCGCCCGATTCCGCCAGTCCTCCATCACCATCAACAACATGTCCCACATCCTCCGCCCAGAAGCATCGCCAACCGCACACCTTCGTCGACATCCTCCACCCGCGCCATCGCCGCCCCTCCACCACATGGGGTGGAGCTTCATCCACTGTGCCAGGAGCCAACCATTCCTCCTCGCCACCTAGCCGCAACCACCGTTGACCACCTGGAGGGCGTGTGTTGCCCTCCTCTGCCTCTCCGCTTACCGCCGACCAATCACAGCCAGGATTCCAGAGCACAACCACCCTGCACGAGGTCCATCTCCGCCTCACGCTCCACCATCCCAAGAAGAGCACCACCGTGCCGCCATCGCCCATCACCTCCAGCAGGCCCGTCGCTCGTCGCCTACAACAACTCTCCGACCTCCTGGAGCCGCATCTAGTCAGTCGCCATTCGATCGGAGGAGAAAAGGAGAGACTACGTCCCCTTTGTATCCCTTCCCCTTTGGTTTTTGAAGGAATGAAGAACAACAAACACTAAGGAGAGGATAAAAATTGGCCAAGTTACAGCCATACCCCTAGCGTTTACCAAAATTGCAAAGAAGAACCATACCTCCAGATTGAAGCATAAATATTTTTGGGCAAATTACACATTCACCCCCGGATTTATTTAATATTACAAGAAGACCCCTACTAAAGCCAAGCATGTGCCTTGCACGTGATTCATTGCCTAATTTGCAAATTTTCCCCTGCATTTCATTTCTGTTACATTTCAATTCAAAAACAATAACAATTTGCATTTCAGTCCTTCATTTCCAGACTCTTATTGCTTGCTTTTTATCATTGGAATAAATTTTATTTGTATTTAATAAATTATCAAAAAAATTAAGTTAGACTCATGCTTTGTGTCTCTTCATTGTCTATTTTTATTGCATTTCGTCATCATTTGATATGATTAAAAAAATAAAAATAGCATCATTTTCTCTGTCTGAAATTAAAAAATTCATAAAAATTTGAATATTACTCTAAAAATTCCAAAAAATTAGGGTATCTATATTTCATTATACTTTAATTCTTATCCATTTTTGCACATTAATATTTATAAAACTCAAAAAAAGCAAAATACATAAAATCTTAAAAAAAGCAATTATAGAAAAATCCAAAAAATGTGATTTCAGTTCCTGTTTGTAGATAATTTCCTGTAGTTTTTAAGAAAAATAATTTTATTTTTTGATTTCATTTCATATTTTTAAATTGAGAAATATCCTGTTTGATCACTATTTGCATTTTCTTCTATTTTTATTCATTTTAAAATCCTAAAAAACCAAAAAATCTCTAAAAAATAAAAAAGTAAAAAATCATAAAAACACAAAAAGATTTTCTTTAGATATTTTTGAGCATTTTTGTATATTTAAAGATAAAAAAGTGCATTTCTTTTATGCACGAATTTATTTTAAAAATCATATTTTTGAAGTTTTAAAATTGTAAAAATTAAAATCATTAAAAATTTTAAAATCAAAAAATAAAAAAAAGTAGAAATAAAAAATTTTTAAAAAGATAAAAAGATAAAAATTTCACAAAAACCAAAGTAGTTAGTATTTGAGATTCCTTTTTCCTTTAATTGATGGGATTTGTAGCCTCTTTGAGTTCGATCCTGTTGCTATACAGGTAAAATAAATAGCAAAATTCTCTTGCTACTTTCTTTCATTATTATTTTGTTGCTTAATCTATGAATAAAAACACATTTTTTATCTAGGAGTTTTCGGGATTCAAAAATAATATTAAAATAATAATTACCACTTGAATTTCTCGCTCAGCAAAATGGCATCGTTGCTGGTGAAGCACGACGATGGTAGTTAGGTTTCTCTTTTGACATGCTATTCTTGGTTGTACATATTTGTTTATATTTTCCCACATTATTCCATTTCTCATTTTCACTATTTTTATTTCATTTTTCCTTATCATATTTTATAATTAGACTACGCTCCTAGTAGAGCCGAAGCACCCAAGCGTCGCATAGGCGGCTTGATTCATCTTGTAGCCGCAAGAGAGGGGGCGAGGAGGAAAAGAAGAATTGAAGGAAACCAAGCAAAAAAATACTCTCTTTATCTCTAGAATTTGAACTCATGTAAAAGGACACTATATACCTTGTTTGTGGGATCTGTTTCGTTAAGTGCCAGTGCACTTGGAGGAACTCACCGGTTTTGTTTTCATCATTTTTTTATTTATTTCACGTGTATTTCGTGAGCCACCTATTGATTTCTTTATTTAACTTGCTTGAGCTAGGTAATTAATTAGGTCCAAAGCCCTTAACAAGAATTTGATTGTACTCTTCTTGACAGCAGCTCCTCCATTAATCTCATGCCTTTCTCTTTACTGACTGAATTTCATTTTGGGCCTCTTAAAACAACCAGGATGATCCTTCAGTTTGCTAACCGATCGATTAATAGGCCAAGAGGCATTTTAATGGATGTTATTGTAAGAGTGCAGGGAATGAAATTCCCTGTTGATTTTGTTATCATGGATATGGACACACCTGCACCATTACTCCATACCCTGATCATACTAGGTCGACCGTTCCTCCGAATGGCTGAAGCAGCAGTTGATTATGGTACTAGAGAGATCATCTTTCACTCTGACAGTGACAAGGTAAAAATTGAGACGATCTCTGATCCTAGACCATCACCGCCACCAGCAGCAGATGATACAGAGAAAGTTATATTAGAGCCAGATGACTGTGATTTTCTTACTGATTTCCAAGAGACAGATCTTTTCACTGATTTTATAGATATTCAGGAGTTTCTTTCCCAAAAGGACTCTATGGAAAGCACAGTCGACATGAGTTCCCTTGGTGGTCCAATTGAGCTAGTTGCTGATGGGCAGTTTGAGATGATTTTTTAGGATCAATCTGAGTCTTCCGAGATACAGATATCTAAGCCATTTGTTGAATTTCCTAAGTTAGGCACATATGAGAGACATCTTTTCGAGATTATTGTTGATATATATGAGAATGCTGAACACACTGATGAGCCCCTCCTTTCTGACAGAAATCATTCATTGCTAATCTATCCAAGATTTTACTTGTTGAGCTGTTAGTAGCTGTTGAACGAGATTCTTAGGTTTTTTAAATCAAGATATGAAAATAAATGCGTAGTGGTCGTTGCAGCCCAAATATCCCGCAACAAACAAACACATTTTTTCTTTCTCAAGCTACAAAATTAATTACAAGAATAATGAAGAGAGAGAATTTTTTGCTATTTAATTAACCTGTATAGCTAACATGATCGAACTCAGGGAGGCTACAATTCCCTAGGGTTATTATGTCAATGAAGAAAATCAATAAAATAATGACGGAATTCTATGAACACTATGCTTGGTTTTTATGAGATTTTTGTCTTTTTATATTTTTTATGGATTTTTTATTTTTATTTTTATTTTTTTGATTTTTAATTCGTTTTTGTTTTGGTTATAAGTTTTGCAAATTTTTAATTTTCAAATATGCACAAGGGAAGAAATACACACACCACTCTTTTTTGTATTTTTCAATTATATCAAAAATGCTCAGAAAATCCTGAGAAAATATTTTTGGGTTTTAAAGACTTTGAAATATTTTGGGAATTTTTAGAAGTTTCAGATGTTTTTGTATTTTTCTAAAAAACGAACAGTTGCAAAAATGATAAATAATGCACAGTCTGGAGTAATTTGCAACTTAAAAATATTTTAATTGCCTAAAACTCCTCGAAATTATTTTTATGCTAAAATATAGACAAATATATACAAAAAGAAGTGAAATCACAATTTTTAGATTTTTTAGAATTTGTTATGATTTTTATAAGATTTTTTTATATTTGCATTTTTTTGGGTTTTATAAATAATTAATGCACGGAATTTCGATAGAAATTAAAAACATCAAAAGAAAATTAATCTGTTTTTTTTGAAATTTTTAACATAATATTCAAAATTTTAGGATTATTCAAACTTCTAACAAGGTAAAATGATGTTTTTTGATTTTTAATAATAATAAATGAAAATAAATTATAATGAAAAACTTAAACAATGAAGAGGAACAATAACTGAGCATAACATGATTTTTTTTCAAAGTTTATTGACTAACAAAAGTGTTTATTTCAACAAGAACAAGCTCGCAATAAAAGTCAGGGAATGAAGGACCAAAATGCAATTTTTTATTGTTTTAGCATCAAAACTTAACAAGAAATAAAAAAGAGGAAAGAAAGTGCAAATTACCCATATAACATGTGTAGAGAACGTCACTGTCCTGGAACTGGGATTTGTTGTAATATTCAGAACTTTCAGAGCTTTTATTAAAAATTTTACATTTTTTTAATAAAAAAACCCCTAGGGTAACTGTATTCCTGCTTCGTTCTTTCCTTCAAACCACAAGGGGGTGCGTCGCTGCCCCTCTCTTTTCTCTCTCAAGCCACGGGCGGCCTTGCGCGTGGGTGCGGGTGGAGGGTGATGGATGGCAGAGCGTGTGAAGGCAGAGTGGCTTCGACAAAGGTCGGCTGAAGATGTGGTGAGCTCCTGGAGGGATTTGTGCCGCCGGGGCTCGACGCACTATGGAGGTGCGACGTGGTGGTTGCTCCAGAAGGGGGTCGGCAGCGGAAACGGTACGACCGGCGCACGAAGAGGCTGGCTTCTGGCAGTGCTGGGTGATGAAGATGCCATGGTGGAGGGATCTGGGCTCGCGTCGGTTAAGGGATGGTGGCGGAGCATGGTGGCTGACAACCACACGTTGGGGAGTAGGCTGAACATGCGGTTGGCGATTGCACCCAAATTTTTTTATTTTGTTTTTTTAATTATTTTTTGTTATTATTGTTTTCAGAACAATAGATGTAATTTTATATATTATTTATTTATTTAAATATAAGGACAGAACTGGAAAAACTTTTTCTTTTTCTTTTTTTTTTCAAAAACAAAAACTGCATAAAATATTTTTTTGTTTCCTTTTGTTTTGATTTTTTTGTAAAAGAAATGAAGACTCAAGCACGATGGCTCTACTTATTTAAATAAATAATACAGAAATTGAAAAAGATGTGAATGGGGATCTGATGAAATGTAAGGATCGAATCCGAGTCTTCGGCCACCGTGCGTGGTCGGAGTTGAGAGATCGTGGGGGACAGAACGTGAACATTGAGAGATCTAGAAAATGAGATGAAAAATCGAAATTGAAGGTGGATCAAATCGTGATGGGAATTCTATGATCTATAAAAAAAGATAATGAAATAAAAAAGGCGAAAAATTAAACTAAGATTAACCTAGATGAAAAATAAGAGAAGAAAAAAATGTGGATCTCACTCGTGGGAGCTAATGAATACCGTGATCGCCTCGACAATGGTCGACTCGCTGTCATCGAATAGCTCGTAGTCTAGGCACCCTTCTGTGACAAGATAGCTCTTGGAGAATAGGCTCCTCTCACCAAAGATGATTAAGTTGAAATGAGGGAGAGGGAGCCATATTAATAGATAAAGAATGGAGTTTGAATTTTTAAAATTTTGAATGAAGATAAGAGATGAGAGAAAAAAATTGAAATGAGAAGTTAAAATTGTTTACAAAATTATTATTTTTTGTATTTTCATCACTTTATTAAATTGAATAATAAATTTTAATTTTTTTTATTTTTATGGTGGTTATTCAAGAAGAACAACTATATACATATACTATATACATATCGTACACTATATACATAGTTAAATAAGGAAATTAGTTTTTTTTTGTTTTAAAATTTTTATTTTTTTAATTTTTATTTTAAAGAATTAGTAAAAATATTTGCAAATATTTACAAATACAATATGTACAAATAAATGGTAAAATTGCACAAACCACCATAGAAAACCGACTTTCAAACTGTAACACCAAAAATTATTAAACCACAATCATTTTGAAGATAATTTAATTTAGAATACAATGGAAGTGAGTTTGATTCAATTTGAGTTTATATGGAACCAGAATTGGTCTTGCAATTATCGGTTAGTGGCTTTTTTCAAGTGTAGTTGCTTTTATTTTATACATGATTTTATTTTGCAGACAATTTTATTATTTAGGAAACATTTTTATTTGCAACTTTTAGTTTGAAAATTATTTAGTTTGAGGTCAATTTATGTACGAATAAAATAGTGTAAGTATACAAATATTTACAACACACACATTTTTTTGGATTTTCTGATTAAGGACCCTATCTCTCCCTACTTTATTCATGGTCGATTAGGTCAAGTCTTGACCATCTCTTGGGGTTCAGGTCAGCCTGCATCTATTACATATATATAGTATTCTTTTCTTTTTTTCCCTTTTTTTCTTTTCTTTATTTTTCATTCATTCATTCATTTATTTCTTTTAGGTTAAAATAGTAATAAGTGTACAATATTTAAACACAGATGCAAGTTATAAGAGTATGGAGTTAGTATTATATACATTTGTTTTATAAGGGATTTTAATCTAAAATAAAAGAATAAAGATGATTAAATGCATATTTATCATCCCCTTATGCTTTACCTTTGCTAGTCCCTTAGCAAACACTTATTTGAAAGAATACGTGAATAAGAGAAAAAGAAAGGAAAAATAAAGAAATTAGGACAATATTGAGTATTAAACTTATCTTCATAAAATTGTAGTATGAAGATTTATCAGACTTTTGGATTATTAGTGTGGAGGAACCTTAATGGGAAATGGATTAAAAACCTAACAGCCTCTAAGTTCCACAAGACTCCTATTCATGTCTCCTCAATAGTCAGATGAGAACAAGTCTACATACACATTCTTATGACTATGAATCTTTACTTGGACAGTGTAAGTGAAATATAGCTCCCCATCTCAAAAGTAGCAAAGAAACAACCTCCCTCAACAAGGTAATTCTAGTCCCCCGATCTAGCAACTCTTTACTCGAGGAGTGGGGATATTCCCTTCTAAGTTAGTACAACCAGCTCAAGAAGAGGAGATGGAGAAAAGAATGGACGGTAACCAGTGTAGCTACCTATCCTTGGATGCATGACTTGTGTAGCCAAGTCATCCAGTTGCAAGCTTACAAAAATTTGACTTTGAAGCTCTTATTATTTTCTTTTTTTCTTTATCCATGTGTATACACTCCGTCAGGCATTTTACTTTTCAATCCGACCTGTTCACTTTTGGAGATTATGCATTTTTTCTCTTCTTCCTTTTTTTGAAAAAATATACAAGGTGCAACATGTACATAAAGTGTTTTTCCTCTTAAGCTAGTAGACTATCCCTCTTTTGAAGCATTATTGCAACCCCACAACATCCTGTATTTAGACCTCAATGCTACTAGATCAGGTTGAGATGCACAACCCTCCCTATAGGAATACGAGAGGTTCTGCCTAAAAGTACTACCCTCCATATGCAAATTTCTGATGACTATGATTCTTACTTGTACTGTGTAAGTGTAAAATAGTTCTCCACATCAGAAATGGCTCAGAAGCAGCCTCCTTTAACAAGGTAACTCTAATTCCCCAGTCCAGTAACTCTTTCCTCGAGGAGCGGGGTATGCCCTTCTAAGTTCAAGTGCGACCGGCTCAAGAGGAGGGGGTGGAGAAAGAATGGACGGTAGCCAGTGTAGCTACCTATCCCGGGATGCCTGACCAGTGTAGTCAAGTCATCCAGCTACAAACTTCTTGCTAATATACATACTCCGACATGTATTTTATTTTCTATCTAGCATGTCTACGCTTTTTTGGAGTTCTTGCATTTTTTTTAACTATATACAAGGTGCAGCATATACATCAGGAGTGAATGATAAAACAGAATTAGAAAGAATAAAACAAAAGAATATACAAAAGGTTGTCAGCTAATGTATCAGACATAGAAGATGGAACCAAAAGATCATCGTTTGATACCATAGATATGGAACCAACGATGGACAGGAATGTATCATGATCTAGATATGGCGTCAACAACCGTCCGTTCACAACAAATGGCTGTGGTTCAGATGACAACCCAGATATGACAATACTCCCATTGTCACGCACAACTCTCACGATGAACGGTCCTGACTATTTGTTTTTCAATTTTCCTGGAAACAACTTCAACTTAGCATCAAATAACCAAACTTTCTGATCAGGAGAGAAAGTCTTCCTTCGAATGTGTTTATCTTTCCAGCCCTAGACTTTCTCCTTATACATGACTGAGTTATCACATGCAAAGTCTCAGAATTCCAGTAATCTATTCAAATCCAACTTCTTGTTCTTTCTTGCCTTCTCATAATCAAGATTGCATACACAGAGTGCCCATAAAGATTTGTGAATTAATTCCACTGACGGGTGGCAAGGCTTTCCATACATCAATTTGTAGGGAGACATACCCAAAGGAGACTTGTACACCGTTCAATAAGCCCATAGAATCGAATCAAGCATCTGGGACCAGTTCTTCCTATCTGGACGTACAATGTTTTTGCAATATCATCTCCATCTCCCTATTTGAAATTTCTACCAAGCCACTAGTCTGAGGGTGGTAAGGAGACACAACTCTGTGCTCAATGGCGCTCCTTCACAAGCTTCTTTACTTCTATATTAATGAAATGGCTTCCCCCATCTGAAATCAGTATTTTGGGAATCCCGAATCATGCAATAATGTGGTCCTTGAGAAAGGAACATACTGTACGAGTATCTGCATCTCGGGTGGGGATAGCCTCCACCCATCGACTAACATAATCCACAATGAGCAGGATGTACTGAAATCCCTGACTGATAGGAAATGGGCCCATGAAGTCTATGCTCCAAGCATCAAAAACATCAGAAATCTGTATGTATCTTAGGGGCATGGTTTCATTGGAACCATGGTCCTCCCATTTTCTGACAGTCAGTACAACCTCGAACATACTCTGTAGCATCCTTGAACATTGTGGGCCACCATAGGCCACTCTGTAAAACCTTTGCTGTAGTGTTTTTCCCCGAATGATGCCCACCAGATTCTAGTTTGTGACACTGCTCAATTACACTAGTGTGTTCCTCCACGAGGAATGCACCTTCTCTAGATACAATACGCACCCTCGCAAAATAGGTACGGATCCTCCCACTAGTAATAATGAATCTCTGATAGAAATATGTCTACCTTGTACTTCGGCCAATCTTGTGGAACTTTATTGGAGACAAGATAGTTCACAATATTAGCATACCATGGGACTGAGTCCACAGACAAAATATCCTCTTCTAGAAAGGTTTTGAATATAGGGATCATGTTCTGCTCAGAGATCTCTGCATCTGTGATACGGGAAAGGTGATCTGCCACAACATTTTTCACTATAGGTTTATCTCGAATCTCTAAATCAAATTCCCGGAGAAGAAGGATCCATCTGATAAGGCATGGTTTGGCATCCTTCTTTACCTGCAAGTATCATATGGTAGTGTGATCCGTGTATATAATCACGTGTGAACCGATGAGGTAAGATCTGAACTTCTCTAGCACAAACACAACTACTAACATCTCCTTCTTTTAACTGTATAATTCGTTGTGCTTCATCCAGAGTCTTGTTAGCATAGTGTATAGAAAATGGTATCCCATCCCTTCTCTGTCCTAAAATAGCTCCAACTGCGAAATCTGAGGCATCCATCATAATCTCAAAAGGAAGAGACCAATCCGGTGGCTGTAAGACATGATCACTACTATTCATTTCTTTCATCTGATTGAATGCAAGGATGACTTTTTCATCGACAACAAACGTACTCTCCTTACACAGAAGCTCAGTCAAAGGTCTAGCGATCTTGTTAAAGTCCTTTATGAATCACATATAGAATCATACATGTCCCAGAAATGACCTCAACTGCTTTAAATTCTGAGGTGGCTCTAACTTGGAAATCACATCAATCATAGCCGGGTCAACCTCCATACCATGTTTGGAGATGACATGGCCCAATACAATCCCATTAGTCACCATAAAGTGACTCTTCTCCCATGAAAGCACTAGGTTTACCTCACAACAACGTTGAAGAACTCGGTCTAAATGAGCAAGACATGTGTCAAAACTATCGCCGTAGATCGAGAAATAGTCCGTGAAGACCTCAAGAAAATTACCCACCATGTCAGCAAAAACAACCAACATACACCTTTAAAATGTAGAGGGAGCGTTACACAATACAAAGGGCATCCGTCTAATGGCGTAGATGCCAAATGGACAAGTGAAAATAGTTTTCTCCTGACCCTCAAGAGCGATAGCAACTTGGTTGTATCCTGAGTACCCATCCAAGAAGCAAAAGAACTCTTTCCCTGCCAACCTCTTAATAATATGATCAATAAAGGGCAGAGGAAATTATCCTTCTTGGTATCTGAGTTCAGGCATCGGTAATCTACACATACATGACATGAAGTAGGTACCCGGGTCAAAATCTCCTCACCACAGTCATTCTTTACGATCGCAATCTCGGATTTCTTCGAGACCACATGTAAAGGGTTGACCCACTTTAAATATGAAATGGGATATATAAAGCCATCATCACACCATTTTTTGATCTCCTTCATGACAACCTCCCTTATATTTGGATTTATATGGCGCTGACATTAGGGAGGGTTTACAGTCATCCTCCAAGTAGATATGATGCGAGCACAACACTGGATTAATCCCACGAAGATCCCCGATATTCCATCCTATGGCTTTATAGTTTCTCTCAAGAACCTCTAGCACACGAGATTCTTGTTCAGCGGTCAACTACGAGCTGAGGATGGCCGAAAATATTTGGGGGGACCGCAGGGAAGGCATATTTCAACGTTGATGGTAAAACCTTGATCTCAGGTGGGGTCTGAATCGACTCTACAATAACCTCTGTTATTGTAATGGCAGACAATATATATGGTCTGCATGCTGTGGACTATCCACCTTAGCTACTGACAACTGAGCGAAACCAATATCCGATAGATCTGCAATGAATGATCTCTGCTAAGAAAGGAGGGGCTCATCATGGTGTTAACATTCTTATCAACTAACGGTTCAGATATCTCAACAATAATCTCAGAAAGATGTCTCACATCTGTGCATAACTCAGGAAATTCAACAAATGGCTCAGATATTTGTACCTGGAAGACTCAGATTGGTCCTCAAAAATCAACTCAAACTGTCCATGAGCAACTAGCTCAATTGGACCACCAAGGGAACTCATGTCGACTGTGCATAGAGTCTTTTTGGGAAAGGAACTCCTGGGTATCTATAAAATCAGTGAAAAGATCCATCTCTTTAAATTCATCAAGAAAATCACATCCATTTGGCTCTGATATAACTTTCTCTAGATCATCTGCTGCCGGTGGTGGAGATGGTCTAGGATCTGAGATCGTCTCAATTTTCACCTTGTCACTTCGAGAGTGAAAGATGATCTCTCCAGTGCCATATATCAACTACTGCTTTTGTCGTTTGGAGGAACGATCGACTTAGTATGATTGGGTTATGGAGTAATGGTGCATGTGTGTCCATATCCATGACAATAAAATCAACAAGGAATTTCATTCCCTGCACCATTACAATAACGTCCTCTAAAATTCCTCTTGGCCTCTTAATCGGTCTATTAGCAAACTGAAGGATCATCCTGGTTGTTTTAAGAGGTCCTAACCGAAATGCAGTTAGTAAAGAGGAAGGCATGAGATTAATGGAGGAACTACTATCAAGAAGAGTACGATCAAATTCTTGATTAAAGATATGGCAACGGATGTGAGGTGCTCCCTTGTCCTTCTTTTTAAGCGGGAGGTTACTGATGGCATGAACTATGGCCATGGTCAAGATGTGTTTCTCTATTTCATTTCGTCTGTTCTGCCTTGGTTGATGCTTTTGTGTACATGCCTCTTTCATTCCTTTTTTTACTGTAGACATGTATTCCATGGCCTTAAGGAGTGGCATCTTTAAAAAGATGTTCTATAAGATCTCAACACCCTAGGATCAGATAGGCCTGTTTTTAATTTTTGAATTTTCATAGATTTGAGAGTACAAAGAAATGGCACGGAATCAGAATAAACATGCAATCGTTCATTTCCATAATCTAAAGTAGAATCGTCATGTATAAAAGGATAATCAGAATCAGTCTGTACAATGTTTTCCAAACTAGGTGAAGGAAAAACAGAATCTAAAACAGAACGGGATGTTGCTGCTGGTGAAGAGAAAGAATCTACGACTGGTATATTCTCCCTTGCTGATGGTGATCTACATCTGCCTGGTGAAGGTGGTGGTGAAGGCGGTGAAACTCCAAACTTTGGTGCTGCTACACTGGTCCTCCCGACTGCTGGTGAAGGAGATAATGCTCTCTCAGTGGTTCGATCTCCCATTCCCAACTACTGCGTAGGTTGCTGCAATCTCCTACCGCTCCTGAGATAAATGACGTCAGATAAACATATAAAATCAAGGGACATACCTATCTCGGGGTTGGTGGGCTATTGGCTACCTGCTCCTTGCATCTGAAGTTGTTGGGGTTGGATTCGACTTGTGTTGGAATCAGTGTCTTGGTGGTGGTTAGCTCATCGATCTGTTGAGTCAGTTTGTTCATGTTCTTCATAAGCAATGCAAGTTGGTCTAGTGCTGGGTTGACTAAAGGGGCCTCAGGTTGCTCATTGACTGGCTATCGCCGAGAATGATAGTACGGAGTTTGTTTATAACCATACAAACTCTGATAACGAGGAGGAGGAGGATATTATCCATGATATGTAGTCTGCTGCTGGTTAGTATGAGGAAAATGTTGGACATGCGAGCCCACAGTGAGCCATTATGCAATAAATGTTATTGCGAATATCATTCCCTGATCTGAAATGAAGAATAAATAATTTTCATAATAGGTCCCTTAGTATAATTAGGGTTACGTACCATGGCCATCTTGATGATCATACCGCTGTTGGTTCTATTATTGAATCATAGAGGCTGGTGCAATGATGAATATCTAAAGAGTTAGATTGAGGACTCATCAGGTACCGTCAAATGATTATTAAGAGATGATGTCTAGCCTGAGTAGGAGATGGCAATCCTTTCTCACATAGGTTGATATTTGACCGACCTCTTGATGCATGTCCTCTGCATAGGAATAAAGATTCAGGGGTGTCAGATTAGTTAGGTCAAAGAGTTGACTTAATGAGATCGAGATAACCAAAGTCCTATGTTGTATGCTGTCATGATATAGGCACGCATCCTCTGACCACAGACAGATGTGTTACTATATGTTTGAGTATGTACATTTGGCAGACCAATAGGTTGATGACCTAATCAAGGTCTATACATCGGCGCGCTGGTGTACATACAAGGGCATATGAGTAATACGATCTCTCAAAGGGATCATGCAGGTTCATTTACTGAATCAGAAGATGAGCTCACTCATGAGATATTAAGAAGAATCAAATTCCGTGCACGGCCGTCTCGCTTTGGAAGCTTGACTGAACTTGTAGGTTTGATATATACCTTTGGAAAGTGTATGATCAAGACCTAGGTATGATATATGCTCTTGGAAAGTATATGATCGATACCAACTCCCAATAGTAAAATGAGAAACTTGATGATAAAACTCTGAAGTAGATAGTGTAAAATTGATCTTATACTTTAGGTTTATTCTGGGTCTTCCAATATGCAGGATGTACATGTATTAGGAATACCTGAGGGTGATGTGATCATAAACGATTGTATAACCATGACGCTTCCATTCCTAGGGAGTGATGAAACGGGTCTAGATTTTAGTGACTCCTCTCAGTAGAGAAGTAATCTGGTCTTGGTCCAAATGTTGGATATTGATCTGAAGGTGATTCAGATGCAATGAGAAGATTAGATCTACGGCTTTGATTTAATCAAGCATCTATGAGAGGTACGTAGGATCTGTATTTGAGATGTGATCTCAATATCCAAGTCACTATATGTGGAACAAAACAATCGCCCTGTCCTTGTCTCCAAGTATCTGCGGAGAAAGCGCATTATCCTTGAAAGAGTTCAGGATAATTTCATTGTTGATATATGTATCCGAGCATTGAGAAAATGGATAATTGAATGTGATTTAATTATCATGAATAATATGAATTTAATTCATATTATATGGAGAGTTATCTAAAATAATTAAATGTGATTTGATTATCAAATATGTAACTAATATGAATGTGATTCATATTATTTGGGCAAATGAGAATAGAGATCCAAGATGATTAAATGTGATTTAATTATCATGGATATTGAATAATGTGGATAGCACTATCCATATTAATTATACATATTATAAATGTGATTTATAATATATAAGGGAGAGCTATTTGAAATTTACATTTGTTAATTAAATGTTAATGTGAATTGGATTCACATTGGACAATTAATTGAAAATGTAATTTACATTTTATTTTAGGTTGTGAATGTGATTCACAAATTTCCAATGACAAGATTGCAATATTCACGAAATAATTATGAATTATTTTTTGTAGAATAATTTACAACAATTATTGTTGTAAAATTGGAGATACATGGAATAATGTAATCTAAGAAGATTACATTGGAGATGCCCCTTCCATATTGGAAGGAGGGGACGGCCACCAATTCCTATTAGGAAAGGTTGGCCGTCAACTCCATATACATGGAAGGAGGCACTCTCCTTTCCATTATCTCCATATGTTGTTGATTTAATTTTGGGATTGATTTATATTGATTTATCAATATATATTTAATCTAAATTAAATTAATTGTTGTTGGTTTTACCAACAAAATCTTAGCCATTAAAAGAAACACAAATCAATGAGAGCCATTGGATTTGTATTGCCCATGGATTGGGATCCATGGATCTCAAAATATTATAAATAGAAGGAAACCGCTTACTCTTCATATGCCAATGAGAATATAAGTCTTTCTCTCTCTCTCTCTCTACGCCATCCCCTCTCTCTCTCTCTTTCTCATATGGCCGTCCACCATGGATGCCCTAGAGAGAGTCTCCATCACTACAACATCGATGTTATGCTGCCGGACTGTTTGCTCATGGATCTCCGTCTCCTCCGCTGTGCCTCTCTCGTAAAGAAGACATCGGATCTCAAGTGTCAAGATCAAGAGATTTGCCACTTGGATCATCAACATGGATTGCGAGGAGCATGTGTTTCATCAACATGCTCGCTAGCGTCTCCTCCATCGGATCAGACTTGAGACAAGAGGTCTCTTAGTTTAGAGACTCGATCGTAACCATGCTTCAAGAGGTAACCTATACTTGTTTGTGGTTTAGATGAAATGAACCGAGAAGTGTTCTTAGATCATGTGGTTTCATCACATGATTTTTTTTAATTTCCTTTGCCTCGAGCCACTAGTGCGACTATTCGCTCCCGATCGCATGCAATGCGATCCTCACGCTTCCGTGATGCGCTTACGGATCTCTCCATATCCTTCAGAACATACTTAGACTGTTGTTGTGGCTGGCCTTGTCTCTATTTTTGGAACTTTGGTGGAGACTGATAGTGGGGCTAGAACTGCTGATGCTGGTACTGCTGCTGCTTGCCTCCTTGAAACTGGTGGGCGGGTTTCTGACCCTGCTGTGAACCCAACTGGCCTTGCCCTGACGGACGAAGCTGGTTTCTCTCATGGTTGAACCAGATGTCGTTCACCTCCTGAATGAAAGGTGGAGGTGGAGACTGCTGCTCAGGAATGTAGGCTACTTCTTATTGGTAAGGAACTGTCTGATGTGAATGCTGCTGAAACTGATCAAGTGTCTGCACATAGTAGGCATGCTAAACTGTGGGTGGTTCTCTGCTACTCTGTTGGATGGAAGAAGTCTGCTCCCTAGTAGAGGTATAGGCTGCTGCACTCACACTGTGAACTGCACTGATCGTACTCACAAGAAGCTCCAGGTGCTTTGTTATCTCGTCTAGCTTATCCAAGTTCTTCGTCCTCTGTTCGATCACTTGAAGCTTCTCAAGCTCCTTGGATCATTTCTCAATAATGTCCACTTTGGATAGGTGGTTTCCAATGATGGCTAGGTCATCGCTATCCACCTTATCCACTTCATGTGCTACCATTGTATTGACATCCTTGTGGGGTACTAAAGGGGAGGTGACAGGGTGCTTCTAAAAAGCACGTGAAGAAGAAAGAGCTGCTGAGCTCTCCGCCATCTCCTTCAAAATTTGATAAAGGACATCCTCATCCTTGTTGAAGTGGCTTCCCCACGAGCAGCATCTACCTGCTTCTGATTCTCTATGCTTAAACCCCCAAAGAAATTTTGCACAAGGCTGGTCTTTGGAATATCATGATGGGGGCACTTCTCCGTCAGATCTTTGAATCTTTCCTACGCCTCGTGAATAGGCTCTTGGGGCATCTGGGATAAATTAGCAATCAAGGGTCGCATTTGGTTGAGTCATTCGAGCGGGTAATATTTGTTCAGAAATGCTGACCTCAACTCTTCTCAAGTAGTAACAACCTTCCCCAAGTGATTCAACCAATATAACGTTTAGTCCATCATACTGAATGGGAAGGCGGTCATCTGTACTACCTCTAATGGGACATTTGGGTAGTGTATTTTTCCACAAATACGATCGAACTTATGGAGGTGTAAGGTTCTTCATTAATATTTCCATGGAATATTGGGAGAAGAGGTAAAATAGTAGGCTTAAGCTCGAAATGCCCATGAATCGCAGGGATTGGTATCCAAGAATTTGTCTGTTCTGCCCCTCGATTATAAGCATCCTTTAATGTAGGCTTAGCCCCAGGTTCTATGTTAGGGTCTTCTCCCCCATTCCCACCTCCAGGGTTGTTTCTATCCTTCTCTCTTATATCTTCTCTTTCCTGTCTCAGCTCTAGAATCATGTCTCTCAATGCAGTCTGAAAATTAGCCTACTCTGTTATCTGGGCTTGAATTGACTAAATGGAGGCTAACAGGGTGCTGTTGATCTCGCTCTGCTCCAACATGGTTCCCTTTCCTTTTTGTGGCATCAAGTGTCCGGTGTTTGACTCTGAAAATGTGCGTGACACTCGATTAGTGCTCAGAATAGATGGAGTCTCAGATATTAATTTGAGATTAAAGCCAATATCAAATAGTGGGTTTATGGATGTTGTGAAGGATGAAGTGGAGAAAGAGGAATATTTGGGAAGTGTGTCTCCCTGAATAGAAGGTGAACAACTAGGATTGTAGAATGAGTTCACAAGGTCTGAACAAGAAATACTCCGATCTGACATCTTCGAAATCAATAGGCAGGATGCGAGAGCACGAAGGTCAATGCAAGAGTGAAAGTGAATGAAGGCACAAATCGCACAGAAGGATGTCTATCACTAGCAATCAAACACAATACAAACCTCCAGTTCACCAACTCAACGTAATGTGAAGACCGTGAAGGTTTGGACAATTATCTTGTCAATTTTTGGAGTTTGGTGAGAATATAATCTACAAGAGCGGTTAAAGCAAGCCGCTAGGAACCCAATGCTCCTAGGAGGTTGTCCCAAACTCACAACTAGTTTTTCCCAGTCAGTATGGGTGCGGACCATTTATCGGCTACCCGATCTGCCCACTCTGCTAAGGAAATCCCAGACCAATTACCGGCTACCCAATGAAGTCCTTACTAGAAAACAACTAATCACAAAACAGTAGTCTGAAGAGAGTTTGGGCGTGGTTCTATCCTAGTGTGCGGGTCTCTCTCTCGTTGTAGATAAATCAAACAAAGCTGGGGTTACTCTCCCCAAAATAATGATTTTCCTTACGTCTATTTTAGGGTCGAGTTTTCATTAGCAGTCCCGAATTTTAGGCAGTTATCACTTGGTTTGAATATTTTCAACGAATCACTTACCGAGTGTCCAATTTCCTTTTTTACTTATGTGAGTGAAAACAAGGAAGGAGATCGGAAATGCCAATGTGCGATTAAACACAATGATGCATGTAGGGATTAAAGATGCGTACCTTGTCACCAGAATTCTCCATGCAAGGTGATCCGTGCAGAATTTAAATATAATAAACTAACCTATATGCAAATTCAAGTGAACCGCCCTAACAATAGCTTCTATTAACGTGCAAGAACAAGTTAATTTGACTAAGTCCAATTACGCTCTATTCTATAGGTACAGAAATTCTTGTTTAGTGTGTTTAGACCTAATTAATTACCTTGCTCAAGCAAATTAATTGAAGCAATCAATAGGTAGCTCATGAATTCCACGAGAAACAAAGAAAAATAAGGCAACGAAAACAAAACCGGTGAGGTCCCCCAAGTGCACCGACACTTGGCGAAAAATACCCCGCAACAAATGAATGTTCGTTTACAAGGGTTCAAATGATAGAAATAAGTTAAAAAAAGTCTATTTTTTGCTTGATCTCCTTCAATTCTTCTCCTCCTCTCACGCTCTCCTACGGCTCGGTGAAGAATCAAGTCGCCTCCGCATCATTTGGGTGCTTCGGCTCTCCTAGGATCGCCTCCTTTGCTCCGCGGGACCTCGCAAGAAAAAGAAAAGAGAGAATATGTAAGAAACATAATTATGAAATATGATCAAGGAAAATGAAATAAATATAATGAATATGAATAATGAAATAATGTGCCAAAATATAAACAAATATTTACAACCAAGAATAACAGGTCAAAAGAGAAACCTAACTACCCTCGACTTGCCTCCCCGGCAATGGAGCCATTTTGTTGAACAAGATTCTTGAGGTTTTTAAATCAAGATATGAAAATAAATGCGCAGTGGTCGTTGCAACCCAAATATCCCGCAACAAACAAACAAATTTTTTCTTTCGAAAGCTACAAAACTAATTATAAGAATAATGAAGCGAGAGAAATTTTTGCTATTTAATTAACCTATATAGCTAATATGATCGAACTCAGGGAGGCTACAATTCCCGAGGGTTATTACGTCAATGAAAAAATCAATGAAATAATGAAGTAATTCTATGAACACTATTCTTGGTTTTTATGAGATTTTTGTCTTTTTATATTTTTAAGGGTTTTTTATTTTTTATTTTTTGTTTTTAATTTGTTTTGTTTTGGATTTTAGTTTTACAAATTTTTAATTTTCAAATAAGGAACAATATGCACAAGAGAAAAAATATGTAGACCACACTCTTTTTGTATTTTTAAATTATATAAAAAATGCTCAGAAAAATCCAGAGAAAATATTTTTGGGTTTTAAAGTCTTTGAAATGTTTTTGGGATTTTTTTAGAATTTCCAGATGTTTTTGTATTTTTCTAAAAATGAAACAGTAGCAAAAATGATAAATAATGCACAACCTGGAGTAATTTGCAATTTAAAAACATTTTAATGCCTAAAACTCCTGGAAATTATTTTTATGCTAAAATATAGACAAATATCTACAAACGAGAAGTGAAATCAGAATTTTTAGTTGTTTCTAGGATATTTTATGATTTTTATAAGATTTTTATTTTTTTTATTTTTTTGGGTTTTACAAATAATTAATGCACAAATTTGGAAAGAAATTAAAACATAGCAAAAGAAAATAAATCTAATTTTTTGGAATTTTAAACATAATATTCTAATTTCTAAGATTTTTCAAACTTCAAAAAGGGAAAATTGACATGTTTTTTTATTTTTTTAATAATAACAAATGAAAATAAAATATAATGAGAATTTAAACAATGAAAGGAACAAGTCAGGAGCATAACATGATGTTTTTAAAATTTATTGACCAACAAAGGTGTTTATTTCAACAAGAACAAGCAAGCTTTAAAAGTTAGGGAATGAAGGTCCAGAATACAAGTTTTTATTGTTTTAGCATCAAAACATAAGAAGAAATAAAAGAGGGGAAAGAAAGTGAAAATTACCATAAAACATGTGCATAACATGTGACAGTTCTAGAACTGGGCTTCGTTGCAATATTCAAAACTTTCAGGGCTTTTATTGAAAATTTTCCAATTTTTTAATAAAAAACCCTAGGGTTAATGTGTTCCTGCTTCGTTCTTTCCTTCAAACCATAAGGGGGTGCACCACTGCCCCTCTCTTTTCTCTCTCAAGCCACAGACGACCTTGTGCATGGGTGCCGGTGGAGAGCGATGGATGGCAGCATGTGTGAATACGGAGCAGCTTAGATAGAGATCGCTTGCAGACGTGGCGAGTTTCTGGAGGGATGTGCGCCACCGGGGCTCGACGTGCTATGGAGGCACGATGTGGTGGCTGCTCCAGAAGGGGGTCAGCGGCGGAAGCAATATGGCCGGTGTGCAAGGAGGCTGGCTTCTGGTGGTGATGGGCGATGAAGATGTTGCAGTGGAGGGCTCCAAGCTCGCGACGGTAAAGGGATGGTGACGAAGCGTGGTGGCTGGCGACAACGCATTGGGGAGGAGGCTAAACAAGTGGTCACGCCCAATTTTTTTATTTAGTTTTTTTATTATTTTCAGAACATTAGATGTAATATATATATATATATATATATTAAATTTTTTTAAATGTAAAGATTGAGCTGGAAAAATTTTTTCTCTTTATTTTTTTTCAAAAATAGAAACTGCACAAAATATTTTTTTGATTTGTTTTTCAAAAAAATGAGGACTCAAGCACGACGGCTCTACTTATTTAAATAAATAATAAAAAAATGAGAAAGATGTGAATGTGGATCCGACGAAATGAATGAATCGAATCTGAGTCTTCGGCCACCGTGTGTGGCTGAAGTTGAGAGATCGTGGGGGATAGAACATGAACATGGAGAGATAGAGATATTGAGAAAATGAGATGAAAAATCAGAATTGAAGGTGGATCAAATCGTGATGGGAACTCTAAGATCTATAAAAAATGACAACGAAATAAAAAAATGCGAAAAATTAAACTAGGATTAACGTAGATGAAAAATAAGAGAAGAAAAAAATGTAAATCTCACTCGTGGGAGCGGATGAATACCGTGATCATCTCAATGAAGGTCGACTCGCTGTCACCGGACAGCTCGAAGGCTTGGCAAACTTCTGCGACAAGATATCTCTCAAATAATAGACTCCTCTCACCAAAGATTGATCAAGTTGAAATGAGGGAGAGGGAGCCATATTAATAGATAAAGAATGGAGTTTGAATTTTTAAAATTTTGAATGAAAATAAGAGATAAAAGAAAAAACTTGAAATGAGATAAAGTTAAAATTATTTACAAAAATTATTTTTTGTATTTTTATCACTTTATTAAATTGAATAATAAATGTTAATAATAAATGGTGGTTATTCAAGAACAGTAACTATATACATATACTATATACATATGGTACATTATATACATAGTTAAATAAGGAAATTAATTTTTTTGTTTTAAAATTTTTATTATTTATTATTTTTATTTTAAATAATTGATAAAAATATTTACAAATATTTCCAAATAAAATATGTACAAATAAATGGTAAATTTGCACAAACCACCCTAGAAAACTGACTTTCAAACTGTAATTCCAAAAATTATGAAACTACAACCATTTTGAAGATAATTTAATTTAGAATACAATGGAAGTGAGTTTGATTCAATTTGATTCATATCGAACCGAAATTGGTCTTTCAATTATCTTTTAATGGCTTTTTCCAAGTGTGGTTGCTTTTATTCTGTACATGATTTTATTTTGCAGACATTTTTATTATTTAGAAAACATTTTTATTTATAACTTTTGTTTTGAAAATTATTTAGTTTTAGGTCAATTTATGTACAAATAAAATAGTGTAAGTGTACAAATAAAATAGTGTAAGTATACAAATATTTACAACATATACATTTTTTTGGATTATCTGATTAAGGACCCTATCTCCCCTACTTTATTCCTAGTCGATTAGGTCAAGTCTTGACCTTATCTCGGTGTTCAGATCAGCCAATATCTATTACGTATATACAATCTTCTTTTCTTTTTTCTTTACTTTTCCTTTCTTTCTTTATTTATTTTAGGTTAAAATAGTAATAAGTGTACAATATTTACACACAGATGCGAGTTAGTAAGAATATGGAGTTAGTATTATATACTGGTGTTATATAAGGGATTTTAAGCTTAAATAAATGAATAAAGATGATGAAATGCATATTCATCAGTAGCCAAGGTGGACAGTCCACAAAGTACAGATCATATACCGTCTACCAGTACAATAGCATAGGTTACTGTAGAGCCGATTCAGACCCCACCTGAGCTCAAGGTTTCACCATCAACGTTGAAATATGCCTTCCTTGCGGTTCCCCTCCCAAATATTTCCGGTCTCCTTAGCTCGCAGTTGACCGCGGAACAAGAATCTCCTGTGCTAGAGGTTATTGAGAGAAACCGCAAGACCATAGGATGGAATATCTCGGATCTCTATGGGATTAATCCAACTTTGTGCTCGCATCATATCTAAATAGAGGATGACTGTAAACCCTCACGTGAATATCGGCATCGTCTAAATCCAAATCTAAGGGAGGTTGTCATGAAGGAGATCAGAAAATGGTGTGATGCTGGCTTTATATATCTCATTTCGAGTTCTAATTGGTTCAGCCCTTTACATGTGGTCCTGAAGAAATCCGGGATTACGATCGTAAAGAATGACTGTGGTGAGGAGATTCCAACCGTGTACCTACTTCATGGTGTGTCTGTGAAGATTACTGACGCCTGAACTCAGCTACTAAGAAGGATTACTTTCCGCTGCTATTTATTGATCAGATTATCGAGGTTGGCAGGGTCAGAGTTCTGTTGCTTCTTGGATGGGTACTCGAAATACAACCAAGTTGCTATCGCTCCTGAGGATCAGGACAAAACTGCTTTCACTTGTCCGTTTGGCACCTACGCCTTTAGACGGATGCCCTTTGGATTGTTGAACGCCCCCGCTACATTCCAAAGGTGTATGTTGGCCATTTTTGCCGACATGGTGGGTAGTTTCCTTGACGTCTTCATGGACAATTTCTTGATCTACGAGGATAGTTTTGACACATGTCTTACTCATTTTGATCGAGTTCTTCAACGTTGTTGTGAGGTAAAGTTAGTGCTCTCGTGGGAAAAGAGTCACTTTATGGTGACTAATGTGATTGTATTGGGCCATGTCATCTCCAAACATGGTATGGAGGTTGACTCGACTAAGATTGATGTGATTTTTAAGTTAGAGCCACCACATAATTTAAAGCAGTCGAGGTCATTTCTGAGACACGTAGGATTCTACAGGAGATTCATGAAGGACTTCAGCAAGATTGCCAGACCTTTGACTGAGCTTTTGTGTAAGGAGAGTGAGTTTGTTGTTGATGAGAAAGTCCTCCTTGAATTCAATCAGATGAAAGAAATGGTTACTAGTGCTCATGTCTTACATCAACCGGATTGGTCTCTTCCTTATGAGATTATGACAGATGCCTCAGATTTCGTAGTTGGAGCTATTTTAGGACAGAGAAGGGATGTGATACTATTTGCTATACGCTATGCTAGCAAGACTCTGGATGAAACACAACGAAATTATACAGTTACAGAGAAGGAGATGTTAACAGTTGTGTTTGGGCTAGAGAAGTTCAGATCTTACCTCATCAGTTCACACATTATTGTATACACGGATCACACTATCATACGATACTTGTAGACAAAGAAGGATGCCAAACCACACCTTATCAGATGGATCCTTCTTCTCCAGGAATTTGATTTAGAGATTCGAGATAAACCTGGAGTGAAAAATGTTGTGGTAGATCACCTTTCCTGTATCACAGATGCAGAGACCTCTGAGCAGAACATGATTCCTATTTCCGAAACCTTTCCAGATGAGACCATTTTGTCTGTGGACTCACTCCCATGGTATGTTGATATTGTGAACTATCTTGTATCCAAGAAAGTTCCATTAGATTGGTCGAAGTACAAGGTAGACAGATTTCTGTCAGAGATTCATTATTACCAGTGGGAGGATCCATAACTATTTTACGAGGGTGTGGATTGTATCTTGAGAAGGTGCATTCCTCAGGAGGAACACACCAATGTACTTAAGTACTATCACAAACTAGAATCCGATGGGCATCATTTGGGGAAACACATGACAAAAAAGGTTTTACATAGTGGCCTATGGTGGCCCACATTATTTAAGTATGATACAGAGTATTTTCGAGGTTGTACTGACTGTCAGAAAATGAGAGGAACCGTTGGTTCCAAATATACCATGTCCGTAAGATATATACATATTTCTGATGTTTTTGATGCCCGGGCATAGACTTCATGGGCCCATTTCCTGTCAATCAGGGATTTCAGTACATCATGCTCACCATGGATTATGTTAGTCGATGGGTGGAGGCTATCCCCACCCAAGCCGCAAATAGTCGTACGGTGTGTTCCTTTCTCAAGGACCACATTATTGTGCGGTTTGGGATTCTCAAAATACCAATTTCAGATGGGGGAAGCCATTTCATTGATAGAGAAGTAAAGAAGCTTGTGAAGGAGTACTCCATTGAGCACAGAGTTGCGTCTACTTACCACCCACAAACTAATGGCTTGGCAGAAGTTTCAAATAGGGAGATCAAGATGATATTGCAAAAACTTGTATGTCTAGATAGGAAGAACTGGTCCCAGATGCTTGATTCGGTTCTATGGGCTTATCAGACAACGTACAAGTCTTCTTTGGGTATGTCTCCCTACAGATTGGTGTATGGAAAGCCTTTCCACCTGCCAGTGGAATTAATTCACAAATCTCTATGGGCACTCTGTGTATGCAATCTTGGTTATGAGAAGGTAGAAAAGAATAGGAAGTTGGATTTGAGTAGATTACTGGAATTCTGAGACTTTGCATATGATAACTCACTCATGCATATGGAGAAAGTCAAGCGCTGGCATGATAACACATTCGAAGGAATACTTTCTCTCTTGATCAGAAAGTTTGGTTATTTGATGCCAAGTTGAAACTGTTTCTAGGAAAATTGAAAAGCAAATGGTTTGGACCGTTCATCGTGAGAGCTGTGCGTGACAATGGGAGTATTGTCATATATGGGTTGTCATCCGACGCACAACCATTTGTTGTGAACGGACAGTTGCTGAAGCCATATCCAGATCATGATATATTCCTATCCGCCGTTGATTATGTATCTGTGGTATCAGACGATGATCTTTTGATTCCATTTTCTGTGTTTGATACATGAGCTGACAACCTTTTGTATATCCTTTTGTTTCATTCTTTCTTCTTCTGTTTTATCATTCACCCTTTTCCGTATGTGTATATATGCTATACTTAGGATGTGCTTTATCCTAAGTATGGGGGGTGGGGGTGAATAAATTGTGTTGTTCATATTCGTCATGTTCATCACTCTTGTTGTTGCCGATAGTTAGGGATACTTTACCCTAAGTATAGAATGTGATGTTGTTCATATTGTTTTTTTAATTTTTTCATTGAGTCTGTACATTTTCTTCATCGGTTTTTCCCTTTTGTACACTCTTCTATACTTAGGATTACTTGATCCTAAGTATAGGGGGATCACCGACTTCTATTCTTTTCATCTTCTCTTTGAGTCGTTGTAGCATAGGAGTCTTTTCACTTTTCTATACGTAGCACAAGTCATGTCTTCCTTTGCCGCTCTCTGATCACTATGAGGACATAGTTCAAGCTAAGTACAGGTGGGTGTCGTTGTATGTATACTTTAGACATAACTCATACTTTTAAATATGATTATTTTGGGATATGTATATAAATTCGTAAAATCTACGTGTGTTTATATAGACTTTGATCAGCTTCAAAAAAAATAAAAAAACAAACAAAAAAATCCCAAAACAAAAAACAACAACAAAAACAACAAAAAAAAAAATAAAAAATTAAAAAGAAACTACAAAAAAACAAAACAAAAACTAAAAAAATCCTTGTATATACTTGTATATATTTTAGTAACCCTTTTTACTTTTTGAAAAAATACCCCTAAAAAACTATAAACCAAAAATCTATAAAAAAGTTGCATAAATAAAAAATTCAAACAAATCTCTTTTCACATGTGCATCATTTTCCTTTCTTTTCCAAAAACCCATAAAATGTCCAAAATTAGAAAATTGTTTCAAAAAAATTTGTTTTCTTTTTGCATTGTACATATTTATTGCATTTTCATGTGCATTTTTCTGGATAGTATTGACACTTAAACTAAGTCTGGAATAAAGTTGAAGAATGGAGCTTAGTTGGGCCTTAATCCACTTATTTTCAAGGGGAACCTTATAAGAAATGGAGTTAAGACTTTTCAGGTCCTAGCAACTTAATTCTTTGAGTCCATAAGACTATGTTCACATGTCATCTTGATTAGTCTAAGTAGAACATTTAACAACATCTAGGCTTAGAGGAGGCATAATTTTTTGGCTTGGAGTAGCATACGAGGGTAGTACATCTAGGCGGAACCTCTCGTCTTCCTCTAGGAAGGGTTGTTCATCTCAACCTGATCGAGTAGCATTGAGGTCTAAAGACAAGATGTTGTGGGTTTGCAATAATGCCTCAAAAGAGGGATAGTCTACTAGCTCAGGAGGAAAAACTCCTTATGTACATGCTGCACCTTGTATATATTTTCAAAAAAAGGAAGAGAGAAAAATGCAGAATCTCAAAAAGTGGACATGCTTGATTGAAAAGTAAAATGTTTGCTGGAGTGTATATACAAAGATAAAGAAATAAGAAAAAAGAAAATAATAAGAGCTTCAAAGTCAAAATTTTGTAAGCTTGCAGCTGGATGACTTGGCTACACTGGTCATGAATCCAAGGATAGGTAGCTACACTGGTGACCATCCATTCTTTTCTCCATCTCCTCTTCTTTAGCTGGTTGTACTTGAACTTAGAAGGGAATATCCTCTCTCCTCAAGGAAAGAGTTGCTAGATCGGGGGACTAGAGTTACCTTGTTGAGGGAGGCTGTTTCTTTGCTAGTTTTACGATGGGGAGCTATATTTCACTTACACTGTACAAGTAAAGATTCATAGTCATAAGAATTTGTGTTTGTAGACTTGTTCTGACCTGACTATTGAAGAGACCTGAATAGGAGTCTTGTGGAACTTAGAGGATGTTAGGATTTAAATCCATTTCCTATTAAGGTTCCTCCATATTAATAATCCAAAGGTCTGACAGAGCTCCATACTACAATTTTATGAAGATAAGTTTAATACTCAATATTGTTCTAATTTATTTTTTTCCTTTTTTTTCTTTTATTCACTTATTCTTTCAAATAAGTGTTTGCTAAGGGGCTAGCAAAGGTAAAGTATAAGGGGATGATGAGTATGCATTTCATCATCTTTATTCATTTATTTTAGCTTAAAATCCCTTATAAAATACATGTATGTAATATTAACTCTATATTATTACTAACTTGCATCTCTGTGTAAATATGGTACACTTATTACTATTTTAACAAAAAATAATTAAAGAAAGAATAGAAGGAAAATAAAGAAAAAAGGCTGTATATATGTAACAGATACAAGCTGGCCCGAACCCCGAGAGAAGGTCAAGGCTTGACGTGGTCGACTAGGAATAAAGTAGGGGAGATAGGGCCCTTAATCAGACAATCCAAAAAATGTGTTGTAAATATTTGTATACTTACACTATCTTATTTCTACATAAATTGACCTCAATTTAATAATTTTTAAAATAAAAGTTGTAAAAAAATGCTTCCTAAATAATAAAAATGTTTGCAAATTAAAATCATGTACAAAATAAAAACAACCACACTTGGAAAAAGTCGTAAAGTGATAATTGAAAAACCAATTTCGGCTCCATATGAACTCGAATTAAATCAAACTCACTTCCATTGTATTCTAAATTAAATTATCTTTAAAATGGCTATGATTTCATAATTTTTGGAGTTACGGTTGAAAAATTGGTTTTTTAGGTGGTTTGTGCAATTTTACCATTTATTTGTGCATATTTTATTTGCAAATATTTTTTCTGATAATTATTTAAAATAACAAATAATAATAAAGTAAAAAATAAAATATAAGAAAAATATTAAAAAAAAAACTAATTTCCTTATTTAACTATGTATATAATGTACCATATGTATATAATATATGTATATAGTTGATATTCTTAAATAACCACCACAAAAAAATAAAAAATTAACATTTATTATTTAATTTAATAAAGTGACGAAAATACAAAAGAATTAATTTTTGCAAATAATTTTATCACTAATCCTTTCTTATCTTTATCTCATTTCAAAATTTTCTCTTATCTCTTATCTTCATACACAATTTTGAAATTAATACTGCATTCTTTTATCTATTAATATGGCCCCCTCTCCCTCATTTTCAATTTGATCAATCTTTGGTGAGAGGAGCCCGTAGAAAGGTTCCTAGCCTCCGAGCCGTCCGGTGACAGTTTGTCGACCTTCGTCGAGGCGATTACTGTCTTTAACGCTCCTAAGGTGAGATCCATTTTTTTCTCGTTTCTAATATAGGTTAATCTTAGTCTAATTTTCACGCCTTTAATTTCGTTGTCATTTTTTTAATTCATAGATCTTAATTGTCATCAATCATTCCTCAAAAATTCTAATTCCGACTCGATTTTTCATCTCACATTCTCGATCTCTCCACGTTCATGTTCTATTTCACATAATCTACCACCTCCGACCACGTACGGTGGCCAGAGATCCGGATCCATTCCTCATTTTTCGTCAGATCCCTGTTCACATATTCTGTTTTGTTTTTTGGATTGAGCCGTCGTGCTCGCGTCCTAATTTGTTTACAAATAAAAAATTCTAAAAATACATCGTTTGTCCTTTCTAACATTTGTTTTGCAGGATCAAATAAAAAAGTTTAAAAATAAAAAAAATAAAAATATATAAAAAGGGGAGATCTCTGTTGTTTCTAATTTTCTCTAAAAGTTTTTTTCTGTTTCTGTTTTACAAAAATAAAAAATTAAAAAAAAAACACAGAAGTGGCATGCGCTACCCTCCCCACTAGCAGGCGGTGCATGAAGGATATGGAATAATCCTCAAGCGCATCATGGAAGCGTGGGGATCGTATTGTATACGATCAAGAATGACTAATCGCACTAGTTGTTCGATGCAATGGAATTTATTTTTTTCATGCGAAGAAACCACATGATCCAAGAATGCTTCTCAGACCGTTTATCTAAACCACATAATATATAAAGGAATACCTCTGGTATCCTGTTTGCGATCAAGCCTCTAAGAAAAGAGACCTCTTGTCTCAAGTCCGATCTTTGGAGGAGACGCTTGCGAGCGTGGGGACGAATCGTGTGCTTATCGCAATCTAAGATGTTGATCCAAGCATGAGAACTCCTGATCTTATCCCACGAGATCGTACGTCTTCTTTACAAACGTGTCACGCCAAAGAAGATGGAGAACCAAGGGCAGTCGAGGCGATGGCAAAATGACGAAGCGATGACGGTGGCTTCTTCCCTCTAGGGTTTAGGTGGACGGCCACCAAAGGAGAGAGAGGGAGAGAGAATGAGAGAGAGGAGAGAACTTATTGTTGTAAACTTGTTGTAACCAAGAAGAGCAAGGGATGCCTCTTCTTATATAGGGTTTTGGGAGTCCATTGATCACAATTCATGGACTACACAAAATCAATGGATGAGATTGATTTGCGCTTCTTTCAATGGCTAAGATCTTGTTATACAAACACAACAATAATTAATTTAATTTAGATTAAATATATATATTGATAAACCAATATGATTTAATCTTAAAATTAAATCTATTAAACTTGGAGATAATGGAAAGGAGGTTCCCCTTTCCATATAGGGAGAGTGGACGGCCACCCTTTCCTTGTAGGAATTGGTGATCGTCCCCTTCTCCAATTAGGAAAGGGGGAATCTCAATGCAATCTCCAAGATTGCATGATTCCAAGTATCTCCAATATTTACAACAACAATTTTTGTAGATTATTATACAAAAAATAATCCATAATTATTTTGTGAATATTGCAATCTTGCAATTGGAAAAATGCGAATCACATTCACAACCCAAAATAAAATGTGATTTGCATTTTCAATTAATCATTCAATCTGAATCCAATTCACATCAATAATTAATCAACAAATATAAATCATAATAAGCTCTCTCTAATATATTATAAATCACATTTATAATATATTATGAATAATTTGGATATTGCTATCCATATTATTCTCATCCATAATTAAATCTCATTTATTTATATTGGATCACGATTCTCATGTGAATCAAATTCACATCATTCATGATAATTAAATCACATTTAATTATCCATTTCTCAATGCTTAGATAGAATCCAACTATGGATTTATTCTTGAACCCTTTCAAGAATAATGCTCTTTCTCTGTAGATACTTGGAGATAAGGACAGGGCGATTGTATGTCCACATATAGTGACTTGGATATTGAGATGATATCTCAAATCTAGATCTCATGGACCTCTCATAGATGCTTGATTGAATCAAGACCGTAAATCTAATCTTCTCAATGCATATAAATCTCATTCAGATCAATGTCCAACACTTGGACCAAAATCAGATTGCTTCTCTATTGAGAGGAGTCACTATAATCCAAACATGTTTAATCACTCCCTCGGAATGGAAGCATCATGGTTATATAATTGTTTATGATTACATCACCCTCAGGTATTCCCAATACATGTACATCCTGCATACTGGAAGACCTCTGATAAACTCGAAGATAAATATCAATTTAACACTATCATCTTCAGGGGTTTATCAACAAGTTTCTCAATCTTGGTCATTGGGAGTTGGTATCAATAATATGCTTTCACAAAGCATATATCATACCTACAAATTCTTGTCATGCTTCCAAGCGCGATGACCATGCATGGAATTTGATCAGTCCCAATACCTCATGAGTGAGCTCATGTCTTCCGATTCACAAGTGAACCTGTATGATCCCTTTGAGAGATCATATCGCTCATAAGCCCTCATATGCACACCTTCTCGCCGGTGTATAGACTTTCGTTAGGTCATCAACCTATCGGTCTACCAAATGTACACACTTAGACATATAGTAACACATCTATCTCCGGTCAAAGGATGTGTGCCCATATCATGACAGTATACGATATAGGACTTTGGTTATCTCGGTCTCGTTAAGTCAAATCTTTGACCTAACTAATCCGACACCTCCGAAACTCTTTTCCCATGCAGAGGACCTGCATCAAGAGGTCGGTCAGATATCAGCCTAATGAGAAAGGATTGCCATCTCCTACTCAAGCTGGAGATCATCTCTTAACAATCATTTGACGATGCCTGATGAGTCCTCTATCTGACTCCTTATATATTCATCCAAGCATCAGCTTCTATGATTCAATTATTGAATCAACAGTTGTATGATCATTAAGATGGCCATGATACATAACCCTTATTGTACAGAGGGACCTTATAGTGCATTCATTAATTCAATCTCGAAAAAGGAGTGAAAATAATCAATAACTTTTATTGATAAATCAAACATTACAATAATATTTATTATAGGAATGGTCTGCCTCGGGCTCACATGGCTAACAATCTCCCACTAGACCTCAGAACCATTCAAGTACAATCCTTAAACCCATATTCATTACATGCTGGTCGAAAACCTTCTATTCCAAAGGTTTGGTAAGAGGATCGACAACTTTATCGGCAGAGGCCACCTTGGTGATGACGATATCACCACGCTTTTGAATATCCATATTGATGTGGTATTTTCTTTCCATGCGCTTTCTCTTTTGATGCCATCTGGGTTCCTTCACCTGGGAATTGACTCCTGTGTTATCGCAGAGTAACATGATGGGAGTATCAGAGGAAACTACGCCAAGTTCCAGGATGAACTTGCACAACCATACCACCCCCTTTGCAACATCCGATTCGGCAATGTATTCGTCTTCTGTTGTTGAATCTATTATAGTGTTCAGCTTCTTGCTTCTCCAGCTCACAACACCACCGTTCAACATGAACAGAAACCCTGGTGTCGACTTTCGATCTATATCCGACTGGAAATCTGAATTTGTATATCCTAAGACTTGGAGATCACCATCTCCATAGACCAAGATGTAATCTTGCGTCCATATTAGATATTTGAAAATGTTCTTTACTGCATTCCAGTGTTGTTCTCCATAGCAAGATTGGTAACGACTTGCCACCCCTATTGCCTGGCAGATATCTGGCCTAGTAGAGATCATGGAATACATTAAGCTTCCTACAGCTGATGCATATGGGAATCCATCCATGGCTTTCTTTTCCTTAAACTAACTCTTTTTATTTGAATAAATTTTAACTCCTGCACTTTACACTTAGCTCAACTTGCATGGGGCTACGAAGGGCATTCCATTTTAATGGTGCATTTTCATCCTTGTCTAGTGGCGTTGACTTGTAAAGATGGGAGAGTTTGGGGTTGAAATAAAGCTTGGATGAGGGAAGGATCAGTTGGCATATTTTTTTCCAAGACCCCAAAAAATGGATGGAAATAAAAGATTCTATAATCGTCGAGGCACAAAAGATCTATGCAGTGAAACAATCATTTCTACCAAAAAGAAGCCTTACACCAAATACAAATATGATCACAATGGTCCAAGCTTCAGAAAAGCCTGCATTATCTTAATGGAGACTTGGCTAAACTGGTCATGCTTCATAAGGAGATGTGATTACACTGATCACACTCCAGTTCTCTTCCAATTCTTCTTTTTCTCTTTCTACTCGATTGCGGACACAACACGACCTGACCTTAGAAGGAAATACCCCCCTCCTCGAGGATCGAATAGCTGGATGAGGGCCCAATGGGAGTGTATAACTGGGAGGGGCAGTTTCTTTGCTTCTCTAAGCAGGAAGAGCTAACACCCTTCACACACAGTACAAATTGCTTTCAAAGCCGAAAAGTTTGCGTGATGGATGGGTGGATCTGAGCTGGCTATTGAGGTGAACCTGAATAAGGAATGGTGGAACTTGAGGGATGTTGAAGCTTAAATCCTATTTCTAATAGATTCGTGACACACTAATAATCCAAAGGCCTACTCCAAGTTCTAAATTTTGGGCGAAGTGAGATTCGGTTTAAAGAAACAAGCATGTTATAAGTTCTTTTATTTTTCCTTTTTCTTTTTGCTTGCACTTATTTATAGAATAAGTGTTTGCTAAGGGCTAGCAAAGGCAAATTATAGGGGAATGATGAATCTATGATTCATCGCCTTTATTCTTTCATTTTAACTAAAATCCTTGGTAAAATACATGTAAATACTCACTAATTTCTATTAACATTCTAACCACAATTATTAATGTTATATATTTAACACTTATTTTATCTAAAATAAAATAATAAACAGAAAATTGAAAAATAAAATAAGGATGTATATAAAATATACAGATTGATACCAGCCTCAAGACTGGGTCAATATTGACTTGGTCGACAAAATAAATAAGAAGGGGGAGATAAGGATCTTAATATATAAAAATCTCAGAAAATCTAGATCACAAGAGCATATCAATTCATTTTCCATATTGTAAATATTTCACCTAATTATTTATCATCAAGAAAACCTCAAATCAAAATACTTTTTGTATAAACATTGTTCATAAAAATATATACTAATTTATAAAAATAACAGAAAAATTATTTATTACAAAAATAAAATATTACAATGAATCAAAAAAGCCATAAAAGTCGATTTCTAAGGTTCATAACTATTTATAGAAAACTCCAAATTGATCAAACTCACTTTTAAACTTTGTTCTAATATGAATACTATTTATTAAAAATATCAAAAAAACATTAGAATAAAACGGGTGAGTTTTGGCGTTTGGGCTCCTTTTTCCTATTTGTACTATATGTAGAAACCTCCCGATTTTCTATTTAATTACCCTTAACTCCATTTAACTTAATTTCTTTTCCAAAGTGTTTCTAAAAATTAATAGAAAAATATAAAAATATTACTTAAGTCAAAATGCCAATAATCTCGAAGCTACAAAGTCGTAACCTAAATTTTTCTGGATCTCATTACTCGACCATATGGACTCCGAATTGGGCGTAATCACTTTTATAGTTTATTTTATAGAATTATCTACTAACGATACTGATTTTGCAAAAATCAGAGTTAATATGTGAGAAGTGGGTTTTGGGACATATTGGTATATAATGTACAATGTACCGTAGTTCTTATTATTTAATATATGTCCTTTATTATATTTAAATACTTTATAAATATTTATTATTAAATTAAATAAAATAATTTATTTACTATATATTTATTAAATAATTAAATAATTATTTACTACTTAATTATTAATTAATTATTTAATTACTTAATAATTTACTTAATTAATTTATTATTATTAATCTACTTATTAATCTTATTTATTATTTACTTAATTATTTACTAAGTTAATTAACTAATTATTAATCATTAATTTTTCTCTCTCTCTCTCTTCCTGCACTTTAACCTTTCCACGACCTTCTTCTTCCTCGATTCCCTACGCCTCCCGCCATCCTCCACCTTCTCCGACACCATCTCCCCAACGCCTCCAACTATTGGCCATTAGGCCGGTAGCCCAACAACTCCGGTGACTAGGCTCATCGCCCGTAACCCCATCTCCAACCTTGCTCCCCAAGCAACCTCCGACACCTATAAATAAGACCACACCCCCGTAGCTTTACGTATCTACCACTATCGTCCACCTTCAGTTGAGCTTCGGGAGAGAGAAAGTTCCAATGAGGGTGATAGACTCACTCTCCTCCACCTTCATAGAACGAGATCCAGTGAAGATCGGGAGGCACGATCACCTCACAAGCATTGCGACCGTGAACTACAACATTTATTTAACGGACTAAAGTGAAATAAAATAAATGCAGGGGGGGAATATGAAATATACACAGTGAACACGTGGCGTACGCATGAGGAGGCGGCTGTGGACGTCTCTGATCTTTTCGAGAAAGTGATATGACATCTAAGGATTTGTCATTGACGTGCAGTCAGATCTGACAATCGGGACAGACACTTTGTCGGGCAGCTCAGATCTGGTACGGTTTTGATTCAACCATCGTCAACAAGGCGTGGCGATGGACAACCACGATCATAACTGGACGCGAAGGAGGATCTGATGACTAAGGAGGGTGCTAGAGGAACTGGAGTCTGGTGAACTTCGACCAAGAAGATATCACAATCTACTAGTCCGGTCGGCTCGATGTAAGGCCCAACACCTTCGTGTTGCTTCTCCATGTCTAGAAGGCTCAGAGGCGAGGGTGAATGGATGGATCGACATGATGACACTCCCTCACCTGAAGCTACTCCACCTGAGTAGCTGGAACTCTAGATGACACTCCACACACGCACAAACACCTACAAGGGGTAGCACGACTGGGGGGAGAGGCTCCAATCGGATTATTTCATGGAAAATAAGTGGAAGCGATGGGGAATGGAGTTCTTGGGCTTCTGGCAAAATTGGGGGAGGAAGCTCGACCTAATACTACTCCGATGAGTAGGGTCCATGGGGCAGATTACGTGAGAAGGTGCGGGGCGATCTAGAGAGTCGTTCCAAACGGAAGGATGTGGATGACGGGCTCCAGACCTGGTGGTCGGAGCCGACGAATGGTGGCAGAGCGAAATGGGCGAGATGGCTCGAACTGGAAAGTGCAAAGGATAAAAGCATTACCCGAAGATTCATATGAGCTCATGTGCTTCAACCGGAGGTGGTCGGCTAGGTAATGGGATCGATCAAGCTGCGTCAGGCTGAGAGGCTTCTCGTGGCGGCTCTCCGACGACGCGATTAGCTTCGAGCCTCTAGGCGTCTCCTAAAGATCCTAAGCTTCTCCTAGAGTGGATGTCACTCCACTGAAGGTGGCTAGGGAAGAATGGGGGTGCAAGGGACGAGCTGAAGGGCTGACGGAGCTGAAGAGAGGTTTTATAGGATTCTTGAGGGTCTAGAAAGATCGAGAGGTGGAGCGCAACCCTAGGAGGATCCGGGTGATTCTAGGGATCCATGAGTATCTCGGGTGTATGAGGAATCTCAGGTCCAAATATCGAGGCAAGAGGTGGCCGAGTTCGGGTGTGGAAAGTCAGAGAAGAAGCTCCCGCAAGAGGAATGAGACCTGACTCGGTCTGGAGGGTGACGTTGATCGGGGTCAACAAACCCACGTGGACTAATAGGAAATTCAAGATTTACAAAATATAAGGAAATTCAATAAAAAACAAATGAATTTAAAATGAAAAATGTATAAAATAGAAGTGAACCTACTAGACATTTCTGAATTATTAGTATATAAATAATAGCCCTACTCCACAAAGTGCACTTCCTATCTAAAGCAACTGAGAGTTCTTCCACTATCTGTCAAAGAAAGGAGAGTTGCATTCCTGCACCCTAGAACTAATTAATTCGAGATCGACGCTCTCCAGAGTTCTATAGCCTTCTGAGGTAGTGTATAGCACGAGGATACTTAGAGGCAGTTCTGTCCCTTGATGTCAAGAGGTGTTTCCAGAAGCCCAAGCAAGATTGGGGATATTGAAAGACATAATGAAAGAAACAATGATTTTCCTCTCTTTCCTGTCCTTGATCTCGAGTGTTCCCAGGTATCTAGTCTGGCTTTGTTCCTGATGGGACCTGAGTTAGGACTGAACAGACATATCCCACCAATTATTATATAGTGATTATGGAAACCTCATAGTCATTCAAATTCAAACTAGAACCTCCTATCTTGAAAAAGAAATGCAGTTTATAGTAAAAAAATGTTTACTATTTTATAAAGTATTTTTCTATGATTTTATAATTATTTTTATGATAAATAAAATAATGTATATAGTATTATATACATGTATAATATACCTATGTATTATGTACAAGTTTTTTTATTTTATTATTTTTACACAAATACCTTTATTTTATATTTTATTTATTTACAACATAATTTTAGGAGTATAAATATTTTTATTTTATTCTTAGGAGTATAAAATAAATAGTGGATGTGATACGTACATGTGTCTTTTATATCAAGTTTTGATGATTTTATTTTTATTTTTCTTTTATTTTTCTGATTTTTATTTTATTTTCATATTATTAATAAAACTATATATAAGGGTTTAAAAGAATAAAATAATTATGGTTTTATAAAAAATAAATAAAAAAATATGTACTAGTATAGGTTATATCTACAATACATAGTAGACCCTATCTCTCTCTACTTATTTTTTTGTGATCGGGTCAAGTCTTGACCTTCTCTTGGGGTTTGGGTCACTCTGTATTTATTCTAAGTACATCATTCTTTTCTTTTTCCTTTATTATTTTATTTTTTGCAAAAAAATACATGCTAATTATGCAATATTAACATGACATGCAAAAAGCTAAATTATTATATTTACATGTATTTACTGGGTATTTTGCCAAAAAGAAGAGCCAAAATAAAAGAATAAAGAGTGAGAACCATGGATTCATCACCCCCATGTACTTCACCTTTGTTATTCCCTTAGCAAACACTTATTTGAAAAAAGAAGTGAAAATCGAAAAGAAATGAAAAGAAAAAGAGTCAAGGTTGATTATTAAACTTATCTTCATTAAATTGAAGTATGGAGCTTAGTTAGATCTATGGATTATTAGTTTGCCGGAATCTTATTGGGAAATAGGTTTAAGACTCAACAACCTCTAAGTTCCAAATTCTATGGTCAAGACCCCTCAATAAACCAGGTCAGAACAAGTCTACATATGCAAACTCTAATGACTATGCATCCTTCCCTTCCTTGTACGGTGTAAGTGATATGTAGCTTCCCACCTCAGAGATGACAAAGAAACATGCTCCCTTGACAAGGTAACTCTAATTCCCTAGTCTAGCATCTCTTTCCTCGAGGAGCGGGGTATTCCTTTCTAAGTTCAAGTTAAACCAGCTCAAGAAGAGGGGAAAGAAAAGAATGGATCGTGACCAATGTAGCCGCGTATCCTTTGGAGAAAAGCTAGTGTAGCTAAGTCTCCAGTTGCAAGCTTCCATGAGATGAGAAGGTGGGATACATAAGCTTTGTGTATTCACTATATACACTCCAACAGGCATTTTATTTTCAATCAGGTGTGCCCCCCTTTTTGGAGTTTTTCATATTTTTGCACTATTTTTTTCGATGTGCATATATACATCATATTTACATGGTGCAACATGTAAAGAAGGAGTTTTTCTTCTTGAGCCGGTATACTATCCCTCTTTTGAAGCAGTATTGCAACCCACAGACTCCTGTCTTTAGACCTCAATGCTACTAGAGTAGGTTGAGGTGCACATCCCTCCCTAGAGGAAGATGAGAGGTTTCACCTAGAAGTACTGCCCTCGTGTGCTACCCCAAGCCAAAGATTTCTACCTCATCACCATCTCATCTGTGTTGAGCAACATGTAAGGTGTGTGTCCATGTCAAGCCATTGTCTCTCAGAGTCATGCATGCGTTGCTAAGTGTTCTAGTTAGGCTCATCAAGATGACACGTGAACATAGCCTAGTGGACTCAAAGAATGAAGTTACTAATGGACCTGAGAAGTCTTAGCCCCAAATCCTATAAGTTTCCTCTTATGTTAGGTGGATTAAGGTCTTAACTAAACTCCATTTTCCAATTTAATTCCATACTAGTTTAAATGTCAACTATGATTCAGAAGAATATACAAGCTAATATGTACAAAATTCTTTTTGTGCAATTTTTCAAAATATGCAAATTGTTATGAAAATTTTTGAATGCAAGGAAGAAGGGAAGAGTTTTGCAAAATATTTATAAACATTTACAAACAAAATTTTGCAAACTTTTATTTTCCAAATATTTTTCAAAAATTTTATACTATATACATAATTTTGATACAAAAATATTTACAAACATTTTACAATCAAAACATTTTTACAAACATTTGTACAAAAAATAATCTTTACAAAAAGCTATTTACAAACATTTATGTGCAAGAAAAAATTTAATTTTTTTGTGATTTTTAGTTTTATTATATTTAGTCATTATATTTTATTAACACACTCACACAATATACGACACCCCCTATACTTAGCTTGAACGATGTCCTCAGAGTGATAAAAGAGTGATGAAAGGAAGATATAACTCGTGCTCACTATTGGGAAGTGAAAAGCGTGCTATACTACAACGACAAATAAAAGAATGTAATGAATAGAGGTCGGTGATCCCCCTATACTTAGGATCAAGTAATCCTAAGTATAGAAGTTTGTATACAAGGGGACAACCAAGGGTTAGGGTGTATAGGGTTTACCTCCCCTATACTTAGGGTAAAATATCCCTAAGTATAGGTAGCAAAACAGAGGTAAAAAGAGTCAAATGAATAATCACAAGTCTGATACCCCTCATACTTAGGGTAAAGCACACCCTAAGTATATCATAATCATAGGATGGCTATGGGGTATTGGACAAAAAGAATGAATGATATGGACAACTGGATCTATACAACTACGGAAGAGAAGTGATAATCAAGCAAGAGATGCACATGATGTGAGTCAAAGACCACATCTCATGCAAAATGAATAGGGGCAACATCAACGATCAGCGGATCATGATCAAGATATGGTTTCAGATGTTGACCGTTAACTCGAAAGGTGGATTCAGATGACACTTCAGATATATCAATGCTTCTGTTGTCGTGCACCTTTTGGACCAAGTATGGTCCCTTCCATTTGCTTTGTAACTTCCCTGGAAATAATCTCAACCTAGCATCAAATAACCATACTCTCTGGTTCGGTTCAAACTGTTTATGGCTGATATGAGAATCATGCCATATCTTCACTCTCTCCTTGTATTGTAGGCTACTCGAAAAGGTTGTATCTCTCAACTCCTCCAGGGCTGCCAACTCTGCTCTCCTCTGATCTCCTATACTCTTGGGATCCAATAATAACTTAGTGATTGCCCATAGTGACTTGTGCTTGATCTCTACGGGTAAATGGCATGTCTTGCCATAAACAAGACAAAAGGGAGATGTACTAAGAGGTGTATTGAAGGAAGTCCGATAGGTCCAAAAGACCGAGTCCAAAAGCCGTGACCAATCCTTTCAGTCTGAACGGACAACCTTATTCAATATATTGATCTCCTTGTTTGATACTTCAACAAGACCATTGGTCTTATGGTGATATGGAGTGGCAACACGATGGTCAATGCTGAGATCGTTAAGGGCCTTTACCTTGTCGTTGATAAAGTGAGTCCCCCGTCAGATATCAAAACCCTAGGTACCCCGAACTGTGAAATGATATTCTTTTTCAAAAATCTGCAAAAGGTATTAGCATCTACAGTTCATGCGGGGATGGCCTCAACCTAACGACTCACATAATCCACAACAAGCAGAATGTACTCAAATCCATGACTCTTAGGCAATGGACACATGAAATCGATGCCCCATGCATCAAAAAACTCACAGAAGTGAATGGGTTGCATCGCCATCATATCATGTTGTCCACAAGTGCCCATCATCTGACCGTCAATACACCTCTTCACGAATTCATCAGAATCCTTGAAGGGGGTAGTTCACCAAAGGCCGGATTGTAGCACTTTGTGTGTTGTCCTCTTCCTAGAATGATGTCCTCCTGCCTCAAGTTTGTGGCAGTATGTGAGGACACTGTGGTGCTCCTCTTGAGGAATGCACTGACACCAGACGCTATCCCATCCTTCATGATAAAAGATGGGATCCTCCCAATGGTATGACTTGGCTTTCGCAAGGAAAGTCTCAAGTCGTTGTATGGGCAAACCTTGTGGAACTTTCTTGGCGACAAGATAGTTCACAATGTCAACGTACCATGGAAGCGAGGCGATATCAAGGATCGCCTCATCTGGGAAGGTCTCGGTAATAGGTGCAATATGCTCAGAATCCTCAAGGTTCTCTAATCGGGAGAGGTGATCTGCCACCACATTCTTGACTCCAGGCTTATTCTTAACTCTTTGTTAAACTCCTGGAGTAGAAGGATCCGTATGGTCAATCTATCTTTGGCATCCTTCTTAGAAATAAGGTATCAGATGGCGGTGTGATATGTAATATAGTCACTCGGGATCCAAGAATATAAAATCTGAACTTATCCAAAGAAAAGATTATGGCTAGCATCTCCTTCTTAGTAACGGTGTAGTTCCGTTGAGCGACATCCAAAGTCCTGCTAGCGTAGTATATGGCATACGGTAATCCATCCCTCCTCTGTCTTAGCACAACGTCTACGTCAAAATCAGAAGCATCAGTCATGATCTCAAATGGGAGAGACCAATCGGGTGGATGAAGGATAGAAGCCTTTACAACTAATCCCTTGAGAGTCTCGAATGATGCTAGACACTTATCATCTAAAATGAACTCGGTGTATTTTGTCAGATGAATAAGTGGTCGGGTAATACGACTGAAATCCTGAATGAATCGTCGGTAGAAACTGACACGTCCCAGAAAAGACCGCAACTGTCGTAAATTAGACAGTGGATTGAGTTTCTTGATGATATCCATCTTGGCCGGATCGTCCTCCACGCCCCTATTAAAGATGATATGACCAATCACCATCCCCTGAATCACCTTGAAGTGACTCTTCTCCCAAGATAATACAAGATGGACCTCGATACAGCACTGAAGTATGTAGTCTAGGTAGTCAAGACAAGCATCAAACCCATCGCCGTAGACCGAGAAGTCATCCATGAAGACCTCCAAATAGTCACCCACCATGTCCGAGAAGATGGAAAGCATGCACCTTTGGAATGCAACTGGAGCATTACATAAACGAAAGGGCATCCATCTAAAGGAATACGTCCCAAACGGACAGGTGAATGTTGTTTTCTCTTGCTCTTCAGGCTCTATGGCTGATAACTGGGGTTTTGCGAGGGTCACAATAATTTATATATAGTGTCGCTGAGGCGACCGCTCACAGAACGTCGGCTATACAGAAATTAACCCACAATAAAAGAATGGATGAATTAAGTCCAAAAAGTGTGAAATAATATTTATTTCTCTACCACAAAATGCACAGTGAATAAGTATGTAGAGGTCGAACCACAGAGAGCAATACAAAAATGCAATAGCCTATGATGCACATGTACCCCAGATTCATCCTTGTGTGAAGCCTATTTTTGTGGGTTTTTATCTTTTTTATCTTTTTTTTCTTTTTATTTTAATAATATAGTTATGTAATATATATAAGTTATAGAATATAAATATATAAAGATATATATATATCCCTAGAGGGTAGGTATATAGCATATAATACATACATTAGATATATATATATATAAATATATATATTTTTTAATTTTCTTTTTTTTTTCAATAGGGAATATATATATATATAAAGGGGAGAGAGGAGTGATACAATATTTCTAAAAATATATAAAAACAATCAAAAATATAGAAATAAAATCTTTTTGGTATTTTCATAATTATTTACTATTTTTGTGATTTTTGGGCATTTTTCAACATATTTTTGGTATTTTTAAATAGCAAAATAAGGGAAAACAGGAATTAAGCTACTGGCTGGGAATAAAATGGAAATTAAAAATATAAAATAGCCACAAAATTTTTCCCAACTATATTTAAAAGAAAGAGGATAAATATAGAACTTACAGGAGTTGAGTTTACAATTTTTAGGGTTTTCTAGAATTTTTTATACTTTTTAGAAGTTTTTGAGTAGTTTCGAATTTTTAAGGTTTTTCTTTTGAGATTTTTAGTGATTTTTGGACTGACACTGAAATATGATAAAATAGACCATAGCTAATTTTTTGGGATTTTTCGAGGTGGTTTAATATTTTTTTGGTATTTTGTAAGCTAGACAGTAAATACAATGCATGTTTTTGTCTTTTAATAAATGTAGAACTGCAATAAAATTAAAAACTAAAATTATGGCGTGCAAGAGCAATCCAACAGGAGCTTATATCCATTTTTGCCAAATTTTCCAAGTTAATATGAGGCATACAATAAATGGACAAAGCATTCAAAAATTAAACAGCCTGGCAGGGGTATTTTTGCAAATAAAAATAAAGTCCGGGGCTTCTATGCAAAAACACCAAAGTTATAACACGTGCTCTGCAATTTTAAGGGGCAAAAAGAAATACAAAACCCACCAGGGGCCCTCACGCAAAATACCCAGCACGTGGGACTACACGTGCTCCGCACCCACAGGGACCAAAATGTAATATCCAGAAGTTCAGGGTCCTTAGTACAAATTTTCACAAAAATATTATGGACTAAAGGCAAATTTACAAACGTACAGGGGTGCTTGTGCATTTTCTCCACCTCATGTGGCAGTACACGTGAGGTGACGTGGACTGGACCTTAAAGCAATTTCATGAAACTACTGGGGGATCCATGCAAAATATTCACGCTAAAATAAACTTTAACTTTTATTTACAGGGGTAAACAATAAATACAAAAAGTACTGGGGTAAAATAAGAAATTTACCCCTTCTTTAGGCGCTGGCGGACGGCGATGAGGGCTTCACTTGGACACGCGTCACCTATCCGATGGTGGGTACCGTTTCGCCGTTGAACGCGTAAGATTAGATGCACCTCGCATCTGACGGTCGGTGCAGGAGTTCATCGGACGACTCTCATGCAATCTGGAACGCGCCTCCTTATCGAACGACGATGGGGGCATCTGGAGGAACAGGGAAGCAGCCCGCCGCCGGCGAGCTTCGATCGTGGAGCGTGGGCTTCTCCGGGCATCTCCCTCGCATCTGAAGTGCTCAAAACGTAGCTGGAGGTCTTCCGCGTCTACTGATGGTCTCTCCATGGCTCCTGGAGGTCCCAAGCGCTCGGACGAGGTCGATGAAGATTGGACCCACCAGGAGCCTCTTCCTGGTTTGATTCGAGCCCAGATGGGCTTCCTTCTTCGTTTGACCTGCATAGGAAGAATCGGGGGAGCGATGGCTTCCTCCTCGACCCCGAGTTTTGAAGCTCTACAGCAAGATGAGGTGTGGCGGAGGAGCTCCGGCGAAAGGCGGAGGTGGAGCTCCGATTCGCCAAGACCAGAGGTCCTGGGTTGAACGAAGATGTGCGATCGATGGAGAATACGATGGGGAATGAAATGGGAGGCAAAAGGCGGTCGGAGACGGTTGATGGCACAGTGAAGAAGTCGGCTCCGACGAACTTCGATTTTTGGATTTTAAGCTACTATGATTATCTAAACACTAAACTAATAACATGAATCAAAAGCTAACATTAAAACCTAACTAAAATGCAGTAAAGGGGCAGCTCTTATACCTGGGGGCCACCAGGGAGCAGGACGGACGCCGGAGCTCCGCCGTGTCAAAATTGTCCCTCCTCCGGCCGATTCGAGGTACTGGAGCACTCCCCCTGTCACGAGGAACGTCCCAGGATCGATATCAAGGCATTTTGGATTTGGATGAAATTGGCCAAATTTGAGGAAGGGAGCGGAGCTTCTTATTTATAGACAATGGCCTGGAGCCTTATTGACCGACGATTATTGCTTAATCCAATGAGTATCAAATTGATCCAAGTTATCGGCGGGTATCAGTGATCATCAGAGATCATTTCTTGTGAAGAAAGCGAGCTCGATCGATGGATGAGATGGCCGTAAAAAAGGGACGAAATCCGGGGAAAAGATGGTTCAAAGACGCCAGGTCCCGGATGGGACAGTTGACCAGGCGGTCAACAAGGGCCGGCGCCCTATTGGTCCAGATCGGTCGCTAGAAGACAAAATAGGAACCCTTATTCAAAATTGATTTATTTAACCTAGTAAATGATTTTATTATTTTTTCTTATAACATAAAAAGTGTGTATTATTTCATGTAGTATTTATTTATGATTTTTATTGAATTTTTTGAAGTGTTTTATTGTAGTTTTATTTTAATAATGTGTATATGCATATATTTACATGTATTTTGTGTATTTTGTTTTTAATTTGTTTATTTTATTTTATTATTTTATTGTTTTATTTTATAAATTTATAATTTATTTCTGTGATCATGAGGGTATTTTTATTTAATTAATTTTTACGAGTTTATTTTCATTTTTAAATAAATAGGGATAGGTATATGTAGGTATACTTGTAGGTCTTTTACCTATATATTAGATATACTTTATTTATTTTATTTATTTTCTTGGTTTTTATTTTAGATTTGTATTTTTGATATATTATGTATAATATGTACACCATTATAAAAATATGAGAGAAGAAAATAATTGAAGAATGTTTTCCCTTTTTATTTTTATACATATTGGATCATAGGTATTTTGCCTACTATCTTGCATTTACTTATTTTATTTTAGAAGTCCTTTTTAGTTTTATTCTAATTTCAATATGTACATGTATTGTATAAATTCTTTACAAAATTCTAAAAAAATATAATTTGCTAAAAATAATGGACCATGAATATATTGAATATTTTAATCAGGCAGGCTGCACAATGAAGGCCAAAAACCTAACTTTTGCAGACAGACATCAAAAATTATGAAACCAATTTTATTAAATAGTTCTTGGAAAGCTATGTACAATTAAAGGTGATTTTGGGTGATTTGGAGTTTTTATTTGCAAGATATGGGTCTGTGAAGTTGAGGTTTTGGCTTTTTATTTTGTGTATAAAATGTACACTGAGTATTATTTTTACGCAAACTCAATTTTGTATTTTTATTTACATTATTATCTACAACTTTCATGAACAAAGTTTCTTTATTTGATGAATAAATACTTATGTACAAAATAGGTGTCAAAAATGCATATATAAATACATGAATAAATGAGGTATTTATTGTACACTGGCCCTTATCTCCCCCTACTTTATTCCTTGTCGACCAATTCCATGCTGGCCTTTGTCTCAGGGTTAGGGTCATAAAATATTTGCAATATTTTACTCCTTTTTCTTTTCTTCTCTTTATTCTATAATTTTGGCATTAAAAACCTTGTATAATTAATACAATGAATCATGAATGCTTTTCTGTACAAATTGATGCTATTTACATGCATTTACTGGGGTTTTTGAGGCCAAAATGATAGAATAAATGTGATGAAATGGGGATTCATCACCCCCCTATACTTGCCTTTGCTAGTCCCTAGCAAATACTTATGCAATAAGTATAGAAAGAATAAAGAAAAGAAAAAGAGAATTGAAGAAGGGTAGAGTGAATAGGATTGCTTTCAGTGCAATGCATGTCTTTACAAAATCAGAATTTGGAGCTCCTGCTAGACCTTGAGTGTAGATGTGTGTGGAACCTAGTCGAGAACCAGTTTTAAAGCACAACAGCCTTCGAGAGTCACAGAACTCGCTTCAACCCACCTCAATAGCCTGGTCAGAACTGGTCTACATCATACGCAAACCCTTATAACTATGAAGCTGACTTGTACAGTGTAAGTGATAGTGTCTCTCCCCAACTGAAATGACAAAGGAACTGACTTCTCCAGAATGACAACCCAATGATTCCCCAATCCAACAGCTCTTTCCTCGAGGAGCAGGGTATTCCCTTCTAAGTTCAAGTGGCAACCAGCTCAAGAGGAGGGGGTGGAGAGAAGAATGGACGGTAGCCAGTGTAGCTACCTATCCTGGGATGCAAGACCAGTGTAGTCAAGTCATCCAGCTGCAGGATTACATATTTGACTTTGGAACTCAAGCTTGCTTATTGGCTTTACAACATATGTACATACTTTGTAGGCATTTTATTTTTGTACAGGCCTGACCATTTTTTTTTCAACACACTATTCACAGCAGCATTTACATAAGGAGTTTTTCCTCTTGAGCCAGTAGACTATCTCTCTTTTGAAGCTTTATTGCAACCCACAATCTCCTGTCTTTAGACCTCATGGCTACTGGACCAGGTTGGGGCGCACTTCCCTCCCTAGACGAGGACGAATGTTTCCACCCGTGTGCGTCTCAGACTGGCAAATCCAACCCCCTCACCACTCCAACTGAGTTGAGCCAAGTGAAAGGTGCAAGTGTCCAAGTTAGGTCACGGTCGGCAAGAGTCATACGTGTGTCTCGAAAAGTTCTAATTAGTCCACTGAGGTGACTTGAACCCAGTCCTGATTTCTCAAAGAATTAAGTCTGTATAGACCTGAAGTACCTTATACCTAGTTCCCATAAGGTTCCAGTGCAGTTGGGTGTGGTAAGGTCTAACCAAGCTCCAATTTGAGACTTTATTAGACTGATTCAATCATCAAGCTCACTCAAAAAGAATATGAATGGTATGCTTATGCTATGCACAATGAATGATGCAATTTTTCACAAAGATTTTACAAGAATCAAAGAATCTTTTTACACAAAGAATTTTTGCAAATAAAAATCTTTTACACATACAAAGAGTTCATACAATTATTTACACGGGCGTGCTGCCTTATTGACAACTGTATGGATTTATAAAGACTTTACAGGTTTTAGTAAAGTAGTTTATTTGGGTTATCCAGAAAGAATTTTATGCATTTTATTTGTGATTTACAAATATTTGTAATAGTGCTCTTATTCTTCAGATCTATTTTTGAAAATAATTTTGCAAACTATAGTACACGGTAATTTTTTTTGCAATCATTTACACACATTTGAAAACTATTTTTGCAAAGATTTTTCACACTATATACATTTTTCACAATAGTTTTGACAAACGTTTTTTCAAAACATTTGCACATAGGTTTTTCAAATCCTTTCTTTCACACAACGAAAAAAGTTTTGCAACCAAAAGATTTTCACACAGGTTGAAAACATTTCACAGCAAATTTTTCAAACAGGTCACACTATTTTTCAAATAATACTGTATAGGTATCTGATTTATTAATCAGTATATACAAAAGATGACAAACTGTATTTGATGTACAATATGGTTTTGTTTCTTATAAGCTTTATTTGGAATTATGCTTATTTTTGTATGAGAGATTTTCGTGCAGACTCCTCGGACTTATTCAAGAATCATTTTCACATGAGTTTTGAAAACTATAGTCCAAAATAATTTTGCAAACATGTACAAGCATTTGAAAATGATTTTTGCAATAGGTTTTACACATCATAGATAGGGTTTTCAAAACAATTTGACAATTCATTTTTACAATCATTTGCACACTGATTTTCACACATTTTGATTTCACTCAAAGAAAATAAATTTTACACACAAAACTGATTTTTCAAAGGTTGAATACTTGTACACACTGTTTTCAAACAATTTTCAAAAGATTTTTCCAAGAAACATTTTGCAGAAAATGCTTTTCCTGACTTAATAATCAGTACAAGTACAAAGAGTCTGAGGAGCTCAAAATCATCTTTCATTATTATAGAACTACTTTTTACATTATGTTTTATATTGAGGTGATATTTTATTTTTCAGTATGAGTTATGGATTATAGTATATACATGGTATATACGACCCCCCTATACTTAGCTTGAGCTATGCCCTCATAGATCGAAGAGAAAACCAAAGACATAACTCGTACTGAGTGTAGACAAGTCTAAAGAATATATGAATGAAAAATGAATGAATGAATGAGAAGTTGACCTTCCCCTATAACTAGGATCAAATAATCCTAAGTATAGCAGACTGTACAAATAGCAGGGAGGGTCAAGGGTGGGAATACACAGATCGTACTCAGATTGTCTCCCCCTATACTTAGGGTAAGATACTCCTAAGTATAGACAAGAAGAGGAGACAATGGAGAGGATCGGAATGAAATGAAAAACTCGGGGTGCACATTCCCCCCTATACTTAGGACAAAGTACGACCTAAGTATAGAAAACTGTCTACAAGGGCGGCACCTTTTAGATACAAAAAGAAGCTTAGACAAGGAAAAGAAGAAAAGAAGAAAAGAAGAAAATCAGATAAACAGTTCTTGGAGTACATCGTCTGAATCTTTTGATGCTGCAGCGGTTGTGGAAATGTCTTTGTGGTGCACTAGCTGAATGGATTCTACAACGGCCAAGAATGCATCTGGTTCGAGATAAGGCTTCAGTAGTTGGCCGTTGACGACGAAGGGTTGTACGTCAGGGGACAATTCTGATATGGCAATACTTCCATTGTCACGCACTTCACAAACTCGAAATGACCCTGTCCACTTACTCTTCAATTTGCCTGGGAATATCCGCAACTTTGCATCAAATAACCACACCTTTTGTCCAACGTCAAAGGTCTTTCGTCTGATGTGCTGGTCATGCCAGCGTTTCACCTTCTCCTTGTACATCAATGTGTTATCATATGCATAGTCTCGGAATTCCAAGAGTCTGTTCAGATCATCCTTTCTTTTCTGACCACTTTTGCGTGAGTCCAAATTGCAACTGTTGATTGCCCACAGAGACTTGTGAATTAATTCCACGGGCAGATGGCATAGTTTTCCATATACAAGACAATAGGTCGACATGCCCAAGGGAGACTTGTAGGCGGTTCGGTAAGCCCATAGGACTGAGTCCAAGAGTTGAGACCAGTCCTTTCTGTTTGGCATGACAAGTTTCTGCAGGATAGTCTTGACTTCTCTGTTTGATAGCTCCGCCATGCCATTGGTCTAAGGATGGTAAGGAGATGCGACACGATGATCGATGCCGTACTCCTTCGTTAACTTCTTGACCTCTTTGTTAATGAAGTGGCTACCCCCGTCTGATATGAGAATTTTCGGTATCCCGAACCGTGAAATTATGTTCTTCTTCAGGAACTGGCATACTGTTCGGCTGTCGGCAGCTCGAGCAGGGATAGCTTCAACCCAACGACTCACATAATCGACGGCAAGAAGGATGTGCTCAAAACCTTGACTGTTAGGGAAAGGTCCCATGAAGTCAATGCCCCATGCATCGAAGACGTCTGCTATCTGAATGATTTTCAGGGGCATTGAATCTTTGGCAGTGAGTGTACCTTTCAATCTCTGACAGTCAATACATCTTTTGACAAACTCTGCTGCATCCTTAAATAATGTGGGCCACCAGAAGCCACACTGAAGTACTTTTGCTGCCGTTCGGTCTCCAGAGTGGTGTCCACCAGATTCGAGCGAGTGACAATGCTCGAGGACACTAGATTGCTCCTCCTGAGGGATGCACCTGCGCCAAATGCAATCTGCTCCTTCCCTGAATAAAAGAGGATCCTCCCATTGGTAGAACCGGATGGTCGACATGAATTTGTTCTTCTGATTCTTCGTCCAATCCGACGGCGTTACCCCAGAGGCGAGGTAGTTGACTATATCAGCGTACCAAGGAAGAGAATCCACTGCAAGGATTGATTCGTCAGGAAAGGTTTCTGTGATAGGTGCATTGTTCAGAGGAGGCTCATGCTGCTCTATTATGGAGAGATGGTCTGCTACCACATTTTGAACTCCAGGCTTGTCCTTGATTTCCAAATCGAATTCCTGGAGGAGAAGGATCCAACGAATCAGTCTTGGCTTGGCATCCTTCTTCTGCTGTAAGTACCGGATAGCAGAGTGGTCTGTGAAAATTGTGACTTTCGATCCAAGCAAATAGGATCTGAACTTCTCGAGGGTGAAAACCACAGCCAACAACTCTTTCTCTGTCACTGTATAATTTATCTGTGCTTCATCTAATGTTCTGCTGGCATAGTGAATTGCATAGGGTGCTTTTTCTTCCCTCTGCCCAAGAACAACCCCGACTGCAAAATCTGACGCATCGGTCATTATCTCAAAGGGAAGAGTCCAGTCGGGCGGCTGTAAGATTGGAGCCTGAGTGATAAGCTCCTTCATCTGGTTGAAAGCAATGAGAACCTGCTGATCTACATTGAACTCAGTCTCCTTGCACAAAAGTTCTGTCAAAGGTCGGGCAATGCGGCTGAAATCCTTGATAAATCTTATGTAGAATCCCACATGGCCCAGGAATGACCTTACATTCTTTACTGACTGAGGTGGCTGGAGATTTGAAATAACATCCACCTTTGCCGGGTCGACTTTCATGCCACATTTGGAAATGACGTGACCCAGCACAATGCCTTCAGTGACCATAAAGTGGCTCTTTTCCCATGAAAGCACTAAATTGACTTCTCGGCATTTCTGAAGTACTCTGTCCAGGTGCTCAAGACAAGAATCGAAACTATCACCATAGACAGAGAAGTCGTCCATGAACACCTCGAGAAAACTTCCTACCATCTCGGCGAAGACTGCTAACATGCATCTTTGGAAGGTTGCAGGTGCGTTGCATAATCCAAAGGGCATCCTCTTGAAGGCGTAGGTGCCGAACGGGCAAGTGAAGGTAGTCTTCTATTGATCTTCAGGGGCGATTGCCACTTGGTTGTACCCGGAGTACCTATCCAAAAAGCATAAGAACTCCTTGCATGCTAATCTTTCCAGAACTTGACCAATGAATGGCAAGGGGAAGTGGTCCTTCTTAGTTGCTGCATTAAGACGGCGGTAGTCAACACACACCCGCCAGGATGTTGGTACTCGAGTTGAAATTTCCTCTCCTTTGTCATTTGTAACCACGGTAAGCCCGGCTTTCTTTGGAACTACATGCAGTGGGCTTACCCATTTTGAGTCGGAGATGGGATAGATGAAGCCTGCATCACACCATTTCGTTATCTCTTTCATGACAACGTCCCGAAGGTTAGGGTTCAACCTTCTTTGAAATTCGCGGGATGGCTTGGCATCTTCTTCCAGATAGATGTGGTGTGAACACAAGGCTGGATTTATCCCTCGGAGATCTGATACGCTCCAACCAAGTGCCTTGCGGTTCTTTTCTAGAACCTCGAGAAGACGAGATTCCTGATCCGGATTCAGCCTGCTGCTGATGATCACCGGATACATTTGTTCTCCACCCGCAAGGAAAGCATACTTCAGGCCTGCAGGGAGTGGCTTGAGTTCTGGTTTTGGCCTGTCCACTTTATCTGTCACTTCAGATACTATGCTGGTGGTGGGATGTACTTCTTTGAAGGTGCTACCATCCTCATCATTCTGTTGAGTTCCTGGTGATGTGCCGAACGGTTTTGCGCTAAGCTGATCATGTTCGGTCTGGAGTGAATGCTTGAAAAGATGCTCTTGCATATGAGAATCTGTCTCCCAAGAATCGTCGGAGCATAAGCTGACTGCGCTTTCCGAGTCCTCCTCAAGAGTGAGGATTTCTCGCGTCCATGGATCGTTCAATGACAAGAATGAATCTCTGATCTCTGCAATAAAATCACAGTCTGCTTCGGATGCTGCCTGGCTCTCATCAGTCGTGGCATTCGGCTCTCTGTTCATGTTTATCGTGATTTGCTGGGTATTCGAGCTGAAGGTAATCTTGCCAGACCCGTAATCAACCACGGCACCTGAAGTACGAAGGAATGGTCGGCCAAGGATGATAGGAGTCTGGAGCAATGGTGCAGGTGAGTCCATATCAAGGACTACGAAATCAGCTGGGAATTGCATCTCCTGCACTTTAACTACAACATCTTCCAAAAGACCTCGGGGCCGCTTGACGGATCGATCAGCGAACTGAAGGATCATGCGTGTCTGCTTGAGCAGTCCCAGCCCAAATTCTTGCATTATGGATGAGGGTAGAAGGTTGATGGAAGATCCACTATCAAGGAGAGTACGCTCGAAGACCTGATCAAAAATCTCACAACTGATCAGAGGTGCTCCTGTATCTTGCTTCTTCTGCGGGAGGTTGCTGATAGCTGCAACAGTGTCCATGGAGAGAACGTGCTTTTCTATATCTCGGCGTATGTTTTCTTGCGCTGGGCGACGCCTGTTAGTACATGCCTCCTTCAGTCCTTTCTTCACAGCTGGCATGTATTCCACGGCTTTCAACAAGGGAATCTCAACAGTCAACTTATCTAATATTTCCACAACACTTGGATCAGACAATACCTTTTTTCATTTTGCAATTTTTTTGGATTTTTGTATTGCATGAGGAAAAGGAATATGTACATCACTAGCAGGAAAATTAAAGTTCTTATTCACATCAACATCATCACCTACAGAATGTTGTACATTCGGACTACAAAGAGGGGTACAAACTGTATCTGAACATGCTGGTGCTGCAGGGCGAGCAAAAAGTAAAGCGTCTGCTCCGTCGGCTGGCGAGGGATCGGCTGCTACTGGCGGCTCCTCCAATGCTGGCGCGGCTTTGCTTTGGCTGCAAACTTCTTTATGGTGTTTTTGGTTTTGCTGATTTTTTTGTATTTTCTGCTGAGGCTGCTGCTGGAAATGCACGACGGCTGGACTGGCTTCTCCTTCTCCTTCCTCCTCACCCGCCCCTGTAGCTGGCACGACTGATGCGGAAGATGACGATCCACCTATTTCTTTATTCACCCCAATCTTGGTGGCAGGCGGAGGCAAGGCCCTACCGCTCCTGAGAGTAACAACATTAGAATAAACAGTAATATCATTATCAGACTCGGACAGGACATCACAATCTACCTGCTCTTTTTTCTTGAAATTATTGGGGTTGGCTTTGACCTGAGCCGGGATGGTGGTTCGGGTGGCAGTCAGGTCGTCAAGATGCTTAGTCATTTCCGCTAGCCCTTTGACAAGCTGGTCCAGACAATCCATGGTGGGGTTCGCAGAGGGTACTTCAGTGGGTTCAGCGTGCAGACCACGCTGCTGTTGCATAGATGGGTGTGGAGGTTGTTGCTGGTGGTGCTGCGGTGGTGCAGGAAGTTGAAGTTGTTGATACAAGGGAGGAGGATACTGCTGGTATTGTTGAGGTTGGGCAGCCGCGTACTGATGAAACGGTTGTGGATGGCGGTACTGTGGCTGCTGGTACGGATGATTCTGCCTCCATTGATGTACAAACTGGGGAGGCTGCTGATACTGCTGGTGCTGCTGAGAGGACTGCCCAAAACGACCACCCTGAGGTTGGTGGTATTGCCGGTTGGCAAGTGGCTGACCCTGGGATTGTCCTATAGGACGGGTCGGATGTGCATCATTGCTCCATACCCTATTCACTTCCTGAATCAGGGGTGGTGGAGGGAAAACTGGATCAGGTCCTGAAATAAACTTTGGTTTGTACATGACCATCTGCTGCTGCGGCTGGCCCTGGTCGGGTGCCTGCATGTATTATACGTGCTGGACTGCCGGTGGCTGCTGGCTCGGCTGAGGCTGATGCTGCGGTTGCTGCTCGTCCTTCTTCTCAGCGGGAGCTTCCGATGGTGTCGCCGACTGAACAGAGTTGATGGTGTCCGCCAACAGTTCGAGGTACTTGTTGATCTGATCAAGCTTGTCTAAGTTTTGGGTCCTCTTATCTATCACAGCGAGTTTCTCAAGGTCCTGTGATCGCTTCTCAATTATGTCAACTTTAGAGAGATGGCCCCCGATGATACTGAGGTTGGAGCTCTCATCTCTCTCTGCTTCCTTAGACGTTGCCATGTGCACTTGTTTCTGGAGGATTTGGGGCTGCTTCTGATACGCCTTGGATGAAGAGAGGGCGGCCTCTCCTTCGGCCATTTCTTCAAATATCTGCCAGACTACGTCTTCATCCTTGTTAAAATGTGAGCCCCCACATGCTGCGTCAACGAGCCTTTGGCTCTCAATGTTCAGTCCCCTAAAGAAATGCTGGACCAAGCTGGTCTTGGGAATCTCATGGTGGGGACACTTCTCCTGCAGGTCAGTGAATCTTTCCCAGGCTTCGTGTACTGACTCATGGGCTCCTTGGGAGAAATTACTGATACGGGCCCACATCTGGTTGAGCCAACCGAGAGGGTAATATTTATGCAGGAATGCTGACTTCAGCTCCTCTCAGGTCGTCACGACCTTCCCCAAGTGGTTGACCCAGTAGAGGGCCTTGTCCTGTAGGCTGAATGGGAATGCCAACATTTTGACAATGTCAAGAGGTACATTCGGATAGTGGGTGGTGCGACAAATGCGGGTGAACTACTGCAGGTGGATGTACGGCTCTTCATTAGTGTTTCCATGGAATGTAGGAAGAAGAGCGATGAATTGGGGATTCAGCTCAAAGTGAGCGTGTACCGATGGAATGAGGATCCACTCGGTCATCTGGCTGTCTCCCGGATTGTATGTCTCTTTAAGTGTAGGTTTTGGTGGCGGTAATTCAGGTTCATCATCATCGGGACCACCACCTCCACCTCCACCTCCTCCTCCTCTGCCTTTTCTACCTCTGCCTCCTCCTCCATCGTCTCGGCTCATCATATCATTCAACATATCCTGGAATGCTTTTTGCGTGAGGGCCTGCTCGGTCAGCTGCTGCTGGATGGCCTGGATAGATGCCAGTAGTTGTGCATTGACTTGATTATGGTCTGGTATCTGTCCCTCTGGTTGTGGTGGCTGCGGACCCTTTCCCTTTCCTCCGGGAGCCATGTCAGGGTCTGAGTCGGACGAAATGAACTCCGGAGTAGTCTCCAGGGCTCGCTCTGTCTTCTATCTGCATAATGAGGTAGTCCAAATCAGATCACTTGCAATTGTGTTCAGCTGTCGTGATGAAGCTGGAATTCAGGTCAACCCCATCATGTTGTAAATGGAAAAGGATGTAGACTGCAACCGACTTCCATTCACAATGGCGATAGCGGGACAAAAGTGATCCCAGTTTATTGGGTGGTCAAGAGAGAGGTAGAAAACGAGGAGTCTGGAGATCGATCCGCAAAGTCCGGATTGGGTTCTCGGGAATCACCTCGAACTTATTGGCGGAGTTGAGTCTATGGAATCGATGTGGGTGTCGGCATGGTCCCGACGAAAACCATCCATGGATCAACTTCGCGAAGCACCAGAGAAGGTCGGATGTTGGAAGAAAGATACGATGGTCAACTAGGAATAAAAGGAGTGTAAAACAGTAGAGAGGCTCGGTTGAGCGGGGTGGTCAAAGGGAGAAACAAAAAAATGTGCGCAACGGCGCGGGACTTGATCTTTGAACCTTAATCTAGATCCATGCAAACACAATACAAAATCGGGTTCACCAACTCACGCCATGTGAAGTCGTGAAAGTTCAACTATTTATTATCTTTTCATTTTTAGAGTAGTTATTTTAAGCATATCTTATAACAAGTCCTTAGTACGCTACCCTATAGGAGAGAGAGTACTGCCAGAAAAGTATCCCGTACTTGTCCTCCTCCTGATTAACCTGTAGTATGTACTTTTTGGAGTCCTTGTAACCCTTCCTGGATCCCTACTCAGCCAAAGAAATAGAGAGAGGAAGCCGATAGGCGAAACCAATACTTCGGTTCTAGCTCGCAACGGAATCACCGTGAGCGTGCAAGAACCTACTCAGACGCAGGACAATGAGACAGACACCCCCGTGAAGGCATGGCCTATGCTCAATACTTCAGACAGGGTCGATGCTCTACACAACAGAGAGTCATCATTGGTGACCAAGCCCTACTCGCCTACGTATGATAGAAGCGCCATTACTTCGGAAATCCAGGCAATACACAAGGCAATTGCAGACTGGGTTTTTGGATTTAATCCTTAGGGGTCGCACTCGCTCAAGGGAGTAGGGTTTTGGTCCCCCTCCAAGGTACCTGAAAACAATGAGAGCTTTATGAACCCGGTACAATGATAGTCCATTACAGATTTTAATTAAGGTCAAAGTTTATTTAGCAGTCCCCTTGTTTTAATTTTTGGGTTTTCACTTTTTTTTGAGTCTATTTTCATACCAGCGCCTAACGTTTTTGTAGATTTTCATTTAAGTCCTAGGTGCTCAAAATCAGAGGGAGATAGCGGAAAAGCCGTGTAAGTGGTTCCATGATGGAAATCTCACCATTGAACCGAATGATGCATGCTGAGTTAGAAGACTTACAGTGCATCCCAGCTCTCTCCATGCGGTATGCAAAACAGAATTTTTAAACGTATCTACATGTCGGTATGCAAGGCACAAAATCGCCCTAAACATTAGCTGCTATTAACGTGAAGAACCATAAGTCGCTCATTCATCTCTGGCCCAAAGGGTCCGGTCTTGGCTCACCCCTCCTCTGCTCAACACACTTGAGTTTAGGAGAAAGCGCTTTGCGAGGCTCGCTGTGGCACAAGGGCTAAGAGACAAATGAACGGCTTGTTTAAGTTTGACTAGATCCATACGAAGTATACTATAGGAACATGCATTCTTATTAATATTTGGACCTAGCTAACGAGTCAAGCAACCTATATCTAGGGGCTCCAAGCACACAAAACAAAATAAAGTAAAGGCGGAAAGCTCAAAACTTCGGAAAACAAAGAAAAGAAAGCGATGAAAACTCGAAAAAGCCGCGATGAGGCCCCCAGGTGAACAATCACCCGGGCACTGGACCTCATTGTGAAGAGTAGAGTCCAGTTTAATTACATGCCAAAATTGTCTCTCTCTCACCACGAATTACAAAAATGATATTAAGTGTTCTAGATCTATCTAATCCCCCCTCACTTTGCTTCCTTGATGCTTCCTCCAGATGGTCATGAGGTGAAGACCACCCTCCTCCATGCTCGGCTGCCTTGGCTCCCGAAGAAGCCATCCTTGCGTGGCGGGCCCTCGCATCAAAGTCACAAAAAGATTTTAATTAGAATAGCTCAATCAATCAAAATAGAGCAGATAAGAATTAATCAAAATAAATAAATCAATGAAGCATGGTGATTAATTACATCAGAAATAGTTGCTCACAAAATAAATGATAAATCAATTTTTTTACAAGAATGACAAAAAATAAAATAGGCTATGCTCATTGCTCCCCGGCAACGGAGCCATCTGATAACTGGGGTTTTGCGAGGGTCACAATAATTTATATATAGTGTCGCTGAGGCGACCGCTCACAGAACGTCGGCTATACAGAAATTAACCCACAATAAAAGAATGAATGAATTAAGTCCAAAAAGTGTGAATTAATATTTATTTCTCTACCACAAAATGCACAGTGAATAAGTATGTAGAGGTCGAACCACAGAGAGCAATACAAAAATGCAATAGCCTATGATGCACATGTACCCCAGAGTCATCCTTGTGTGAAGCCTATTTTTGTGGGTTTTTATCTTTTTTATCTTTTTTTTATTTTAATAATATAGTTATGTAATATATATAAGTTATAGAATATAAATATATAAAGATATATATATATATATCCCTAGAGGGTAGGTATATAGCATATAATACATACATTATATATATATATATATATTTAATTTTCTTTTTTTTTCAATAGGGAATATATATATATATATATATATATAAAGGGGAGAGAGGAGTGATACAATATTTCTAAAATATATAAAAACACAATAAAATCTTTTTGGTATTTTCATAATTTTTTACTGTTTTGTGATTTTTGGGCATTTTTCAACAGATTTTTGGTATTTTTAAATAGCAAAATAAGGGAAAACATGAATTAAACTACTGGCTGGGAATAAAATGGAAATTAAAAATATAAAACAGCCACAAAATTTTTCCCAACTATTTTTAAAAGAAAGAGGGTAAAATATAGAACCTACAGGAGTTGAGTTTACAATTTTAGGGTTTTCTAGAATTTTTTATACTTTTTAGAAGTTTTTGAGTAGTTTCGAATTTTTAAGGTTTTTCTTTTGAGATTTTTAGTGATTTTTGGACTGACACTGAAATATGATAAAATGGACCATAGGTAATTTTTTTGGGATTTTTCGAGGTGGTTTAATATTTTTTTGGTATTTTGTAAGTTAGACAGTAAATACAATGCATGTTTTTTATTTTTAATAAATGCAACAAAATTAGAAACTAAAATTATGGCGTGCAAGAGCAATCTAACAGGAGCTTGTATCCATTTTGCAAAATTTTCCAAGTTAATATGAGGCATACAATAAATGGACAAAGCATTCAAAAATTAAACAGCCTGGCAGGGGTATTTTTGCAAATAAAAATAAAGTCCGGGGCTTCTATGCAAAAACACCAACGTTATAACACATGCTCTGCAATTTTAAGGGGCAAAAAGAAATACAAAACCTGCCAGGGGCCCTCGTGCAAAATACCCAGCACGTGGGACTACACGTGCTCCGCACCCACAGGGACCAAAATGTAATATCCAAAAGTTCAGGGTCCTTAGTACAAATTTTCACAAAAATATTACACGGGAAATTTTATTTTATGGACTAAAGGCAAATTTACAAACGTACAGGGGTGCTTGTGCAATTTCTCCACCTCACGTGGGGGTACACGTGAGGTGACGTGGACTGGATCTTAAAGCAATTTCATGAAACTACAGGGGGGTCCATGCAAAATATTCATGCTAAAATAAACTTTAACTTTTATTTACAGGGGTAAACAATAAATACAAAAAGGACTGGGGTAAAATGAGAAATTTACCCCTTCTTTAGGCGCTGGCAGACGGCGATGAGGGCTTCACTTGGACACACGTCGCCTATCCGACGGTGGGTACCGTTTCACCGATGAACGCGTAAGATTAGATGCGCCTCGCATCTGACGGTCGGTGCAGGAGTTCATCGGACGACTCTCGTGCAATCTGGAACGCGCCTCCTTATCAAACGGCGGTGGGGGCGTCTGGAGGAACAGGAAGGCAGCCCGCCGCCGGCGAGCTTCGATCGTGGAGCGTGGGCTTCTCCGGGCATCTCCCTCGCATCTGAAGTGCTCAAAACGTAGCTGGAGGTCTTCCGCATCTACTGATGGTCTCTCCATGGTTCCTGGAGGTCCCAAGCGCTCGGACGAGGTCGATGAAGATTGGACCCTCCAGGAGCCTCTTCCTGGTTCGATTCGAGCCCAGATGGGCTTCCTTCTTCGTTTGACCTGCATTGGAAGAACCGGGGGAGCGATGGCTTCCTCCTCGACCCCGGGTTTTGAAGCTCTACAGCAAGATGAGGTGTGGCGGAGGAGCTCCGACGAAAGGCGGAGGTGGAGCTCCGATTCGCCAAGACCAGAGGTCCTGGGTTGAACGAAGATGTGCGATCGATGGAGAATACGATGGGGAATGAAATGGGAGGCGAAAGGCGGTCGGAGACGGTTGATGGCACAGTGAAGAAGTCGGCTCCGACGAACTTCGATTTTTGGATTTTAAGCTACTCTGATTATCTAAACACTAAACTAATAACATGAATAAAAAGCTAACATTAAAACCTAACTAAATTGCAGTAAAGGGGCATCTCTTATACCTGGGGGCCACCAGGGAGCAGGACGGATGCTGGAGCTCCGCCGTGTCAAAATTGTCCCTCCTCCGGCCGATTCGAGGTACTGGAGCACTCCCCCTGTCACGAGGAACGTCCCAGGATCGATATCAAGGCATTTTGGATTTGGATGAAATTGGCCAAATTTGAGGAAGGGAGCGGAGCTTCTTATTTATAGACAATGGCCTGGAGCCTTATTGACCGACGATTATTGCTTAATCCAATGAGTATCAAATTGATCCAAGTTATCGGCGGGTATCAGTGATCATCAGAGATCATTTCTTGTGAAGAAAGCGAGCTCGATCGATGGATGAGATGGCCGTAAAAAAGGGACGAAATCCAGGGAAAAGATGGTTCAGAGACGCCAGGTCCCGGATGGGACAGTTGACCAGGCGGTCAACAAGGGCTGGCGCCCTATTGGTCCAGATCGGTCGCTAGAAGACAAAATAGGAACCCTTATTCAAAATTGATTTATTTAACCTAGTAAATGATTTTATTATTTTTTTCTTATAACATAAAAAGTGTGTATTATTTCATGTAGTATTTATTTATGATTTTTATTGTATTTTTTGAAGTGTTTTATTGTAGTTTTATTTTAATAATGTGTATATGCATATATTTACATGTATTTTGTGTATTTTGTTTTTAATTTGTTTATTTTATTTTATTATTTTATTGTTTTATTTTATAAATTTATAATTTATTTATGTGATCATGAGGGTATTTTTATTTAATTTTTACGAGTTTATTTTCATTTTTAAATAAATAGGGATAGGTATATGTAGGTATACTTGTAGGTCTTTTACCTATATATTAGATATACTTTATTTATTTTATTTATTTTCTTGGTTTTTATTTTAGATTTGTATTTTTGATATATTATGTATAATATGTACACCATTATAAAAATATGAGAGAAGAAAATAATTGAAGAATGTTTTCCCTTTTTATTTTTATACATATTGGATCATAGGTATTTTGCCTACTATCTTGCATTTACTTATTTTATTTTAGAAGTCCTTTTTAGTTTTATTCTAATTTCAATATGTACATGTATTGTATACATTCTTTACAAAATTCTAAAAAAATATAATTTGCTAAAAATAATGGACCATGAATATATTGAATATTTTAATCAGGCGGGCTGCACAGTGAAGGCCAAAAACCTAACTTTTGCAGACAGACACCAAAAATTATGAAACCAATTTTATTAAATAGTTCTTGGAAAGCTATGTACAATTAAAGGTGATTTTGGGTGATTTGGAGTTTTTATTTGCAAGATATGGGTCTGTGAAGTTGAGGTTTTGGCTTTTTATTTTGTGTATAAAATGTACACTGAGTATTATTTTTATGCAAACTCAATTTTGTATTTTTATTTACATTATTATCTACAACTTTCATGAACAAAGTTTCTTTATTTGATGAATAAATACTTATGTACAAAATAGGTGTCAAAAATGCATATATAAATGCATGAATAAATGAGGTATTTATTGTACACTGGCCCTTATCTCCCCCTACTTTATTCCTTGTCGACCAATTCCATGCTGGCCTTGGTCTCAGGGTTAGGGTCATAAAATATTTGCAATATTTTACTCCTTTTTCTTTTCTTCTCTTTATTCTATAATTTTGGCATTAAAAACCTTGTATAATTAATACAATGAATCATGAATGCTTTTCTGTACAAATTGATGCTATTTACATGCATTTGCTGGGGTTTTTGAGGCCAAAATGATAGAATAAAGGTGATGAAATGGGGATTCATCAATGGCTACCTGATTGTATCCGGAGTACCCATCCAGAAAACAATAATGACTCTTCCCGTCTAGCCTCTCGATAATATGATCAATAAATGGTAGCGGTAAATGATTCTTCTAGGTGGCATGATTCAATCATCTTTAGTTCGCACATACTCTCCAATAAGTGGGTACCCGGTATCTATTTCCTCTCCAAACTTGCTTACAACTATAGTGATACCCATCTTCTTGGGTACCACATGCAATGGACTAACCAACTTGGAGTCGAAGATGGGGTAGATAAAATCGACGCTCCACCATTTTGAAATTTCCTTCATGAACACATCTTGAAGATTCAGGTTCAACTGTCACTGGAACTCACATGATGGCTTCATGTCCTCTTCGAGATAGATATGGTGGGAGCATAGGGTCGGACTTATCCCCTGGAGATCTGCTACACTCCATCAAATCGCCTTGCGGTTCCTTTCAAGAACCTCCATCAAACGAGATTCTTGATCTCCAGTCAAATTCGCTGAAATAATGACTGGAAACATCTCTGGCTCACCCACAAGGAATCTGTACTTCATCGACTACGGTAAGGTTTTCAATTCTGGACAATTGGGAGCTGGAAAATCTGGCTTTTGAAATGTCTGAGTGAAGACTATCAGATTTGCATGAGAGAACTCTCGCTGCATGTAAAAATCTGATGAAGGTGGCCCTGTTGGTGTCTCTGTAATTTGTGCTCGCTCACTCTTTGCCCTAGCTATCAGCTCTGTAGGAATCAGACATGGCAAATAATCATCAAAATCATCCCAATCAATGCCTGAATCTGAGGGATCTGAATCAGAAAAACATGAAATATATTCTACTTCACTATCTTGACCAAGAGCATCAGCATCAAATGTGTCTGGTGCCAAGAGTATGCTCTCCAAACTCTCATCTGCCACAATCTATAAATCTGCAGTGTCTGATGGTGTGACAAGAGCTTGTGAAACGGGGTTTGACCAAACTGCCCCATCGTCTGCGTCACAAAATCGCACTCCTGGTGGATGTCTTTCTCTGCATCTATCATCTGCTCTAAACACTCGACTGCTCGAAGTAGGCTGAATCTCTCGCTCTGGTCTCCTCGATCGTCTCTATATGTATACTTTCACCCTCAGTGCGAAATCATACCTTCCCGCTATCATGATCAGACATCGCCTTGGCTGTGGCCAAGAATGGGTGTCCTAGTATGATGGGGGTAGCTGCCGCAGACTCAGGGATCTCCATGTCCAATACAACAAAGTCCACGAGGAATTTCATGACCTGAATTATGACACCCACATCCTTCAATTTTACCCCTTCGGTCTCTTGACAGATCTATCAGCAAACTGCAGGACTGTCCTACTCTGTAAAAGAGGGTCGAACTCAAATCGATCGAGTAAGGCTGTCGGAAGAAGGTTAATAGAAGAGATGCTATCTAATAGGGTACGATCAAACCGTTGCTCATGGATATGGCATCTAACATATTGAGCCCCAACATCAGGTCTCTTGGCTGGCAATCGGTTCTGAATGGCAAAGCAAGTGGCATGAGTAAGCATGTGGATCTCTGCATTATGGTTCCTTCTCTTCCTGTGGATGGTGGTCTTCTCTCTCAAATTCTTCTAGAAGAGAGGGATGTGATCTAGTGCCTCCTGAAGAGTCAGTTGTATCTGAAATTTATCAATTATCCGTTGGCTGAACTCTAGCTAATGTTTCTTTTTGGGATTTTTTGGTTTATTCCCCTTCGCTAAGCGGAGTGCTTGAGGGAAGGAGATGGTTCGACCCTTTCCAGAGAGATGAGGGTCAGGGATAGGTTCCTGTGCATGTAAAAGAGTAGAATCCATACCAATATCATCATGTAACACATACAGACTGGTAGGACATACAGAAACCTTTGCTTTATTCATAACTTTGTTCTGCTCTATTTTTCATTATTTTTATATTTTTTTGAAACTATCCTGAGATAAAGAAGAAGGTAACACAACTGAAGAAATATTGGTGGCCTCAGTACCACCTACAACATCTGGAATTGCGACATCAACACAACACTTTGGCTCAACATCTAGAATGCTGGTGGTATCAGCACCACCGTCTGCTACTGGAATCACGACGACCTCAGTACCATCGGCTGGATCAACATCCTTGGTGGCTTCAGTGCCACCGCCGTCATCATCATGAGCGGCATCAACACCGCTTCCCTCCTCGTCTGGTTCTATAGAATCTCCAAGTGGTTGTCGCTTAGATGAGGCACCGTCGGCTGGCATACTACCACTCCTAAGTTTCATAAAATCATCATCAAATACATAGGAAGAAATATCATCCAAAGTATCACTAGGAGTGGTAGTCTCTGTAAATTGTACCTGCTCAGATTTCCTCTTTAGATTGTTCAGGTTAGGTTCAATCTGAGTAGGTATGGCATCCTTGCCCTTGATAATCTCCCTCATCTCCTACCAGAACTCGTCCATCTCTCGCCGGAAGGATGCCTGTTGATCAGAAAGTAAGCGGGCGAGGTCGTCAAGGGTTGGGTTCTCATAGATGGGTCCATGAGAACCGGACGGGTTGCCTCGCTGGAAATGAGGCTGAGACTGCTGCTGGTAATAAGGGGGAGGCTGGGAGTACTGCTGAGGCTGTTGTGGCAGCCTCCACTGTTGTTCCTGATGGTAGGGACGATGACCCTGCTGGTGTTGCTGGTGGTACTGCTGGGAGTGATGGGGCTGCTGTTGTTGCTGAATGCTCTGTCCACCCTGAGTTGGAGGCCATTATGGGTACAAGGTGCCTCCGGTGGACCATCAGAAACCTGGGTGATCATGATGGATCACAGGCTGCTTCTGGTACCAGTTGTACCAAATCATGTTTACTTCCATCAACACCTTCTGCTGCTCGTAGTGTGGCGGGGGAAGAACTGCCAAGGGTTGATCCGGCCGGTAGACCACCATCTGAGTGTCCTGAGATGGTGGTGGCTGGGAGTAGTGCTGCAGCGGCTGGACTGGCTCTTCCTGGATGTGATGAACCTGGTGGTATGTAGCAAAAGGCTGGGTGGAGCTGTTGCTGCTAGGATCAGCCTATGACCTAAGACGGGGATGAGAAGTCGTCTGTGTCTCCTGGAGACACATGATCTGGGTCTTCAGGTCACTCAGTGTATGTGCCAACTGATCGATCTAGGTAAGGCCCAAACACTACTTCTTCTCAATAATCTCGATGCGATCTAGCTTCTCATTGATGATCCCCATGTCAGTGACTAAGGACTCAATCTGTGTTGCTGTTGACGAAGTAGAAGGACCAGCATCGACCCGTGCAATCCTCTGATAAGACACGGCATATGGGAGGTGCTTCCCATGAGTGTAGACCCTAGTCTGGGACACCACTGTGTAGTTTTCTTCCATCTCCTTGTAGATGGCCCAGACTTGGTCTTCATCCTTGGAAAAATAGGACCCTCCATACGAGGTATTTACTAGCCCCTGCAGCTCCGGTGTCATCCCACAAAAGAAGCTCTAGACAAGGTTGGGCTTGGATATCTCGTGATGTAGACACCAGTCGATGAGCTCTTGGAATCGATCCCAAGCCTCATGAAACTGCTCGTTTGAGATCATGGTGAAGTTGTTGATCATAGCTCATGTTGCGTTGGTCCGGCCGAGTTGATAGTACTTGTTCAAGTACTCAGTCTAGAGCTACTCCTAGGAAGTGACATACCTACCAAAATGCTTCAGCTAATAGGCTGCTTTATCAACTAAGGAGAACAGGAAGGCGATCATCTTGATCGTGTCCTCGACCATGAACCTGTCGTGGATCGTGTTGCAGATCATCTCGAACTCCTACAGATGGGGGTACGACTCCTTGGTGTCTATCCCATGGAACTTGGCTAATAACTGGATGGTCTGGGGGCGAAGCTCCAAATCGCCTAGGATCTCTGGAAGCTGAATCCAATGGTGGGTGAGAGTTTCACCAGGGTTGTGCAATTGTCTCATCGTCCATGTTGGCCTCTACTTTGGCTGGTCATCCAAGCGTCCATATCCTCCTCCAGCTTTTGGTATCTCTCCACCAGCTGGTCCCTGCGGTTCTGTTCTACCGGCTCGCATCTGCGTCAGCTCCCGTCACACCTCTGCCATAAATGCTCCTTGGTCTTTGATCTGGCATTTCATGATCTCCAAGGAGGCTAAGAGTGTGTTTTTGATGGTGGTCTGGTCAAGTACATACACTGATCCCTGTAGTTGCTCATCGGTGTGTCTCTCACTGCTGGCCATCTCTTGGGTCTCTGCAAAGGCAAAAGACCCCAACTCAGGTGCCGTCAAGTGAACATATAACTGTGTTGGCCTCTGCTCTGGCACCTTAGAACTAGTAGAAGGGTGGTCAAGGGATAACATGATGGTAGCAAACTCAGGTTCATAGAGAAGGTCTGGGCTCTCTGAAGCTGCCCTAGATGAATGGAGAGGAGTGCTCGAAAGCGGTGTTGTCAAAGGAAGCCTAAGGGACCTCCTGCCCATCATCATGATCTGGGGATTTATGAAGATGGGATCTGGATGCAAACAAGATGAGAGGACAAACCCTTTTTCACCTACTCGACATTCGAGCTGATGACCGTGAATGATCGGTCGTTAATCTTGTCCATTTTTATTAAGGTGACAACTCAATCTATTAGAGTGATTAAGCTAGTTGTTAGGAGTCCAATACTCCTAGGAGACTGGCCCAATCTTACAGCTAGTTTTTCCCAGCCAGTATGGGTGTGGATCATTTACCGGCTACCCAATATGCTAAGGAAGTCCCGGACCAATTATCGGCTACTAGGTGAAATCCTCACTAGAGAACAACCAACCGTAAGACCAGTAGTTAGAAGAAAGATCGGACATGGCTCTAGCCTAGTGTGCAGGTCACTCTCTCACTGTAGATAAACCAATCAATGAGGGGGTAACTCTCCCCAAAACAAGGATGTTTAGGTGAAGTGTATTTTAGGGTCATGTTTGCATTAATAGTCCTGACTTTATTTGGTTATCTCTTTTTAGGTATTTTTCTGAAATAAGACAATGCCTAACGAATTTTTTGATTTCCTTGGTTGTTTTGAGTCCAATAAAATAGGGGGAGGAAGTCGAAAAAGTTGATGCGCAATCAAACACTATGATGCGTGCAGGGATAGAAATGTGTACCTGACTCCAACACTCTACATGCAGTGTGATCCACGCATAAAAGTAAAGATAGAAAGTAAACTACATATATGATGCATGGGGAAATCAACCTTAGACGAGCAATTTCTATTAACCGTGAAGCACAATAGCTAATTATCGGGAAGAGAGTCTGTGTCTGATCTTTGATGACAATCGCTGCCCACCACAATGGGTCCTACTAGCATTGTATATGGACTCTCTCGGCACGTGGTCTCTAATCCCAATATGTTAACCTTTTTAATTTATTTTAGCTAGGTACAATTACGATCAATAGGAACAGATAAGAAATTAGGTGTGGGGTCTTAGCTAATTACGTCACAGTCAACCAAAATCCTAAACCTAAGGACTAAATCCTTGAGAATAAAAAAAATAAAAGCGATAAAACAAAACAAGAAAAATCTGCGGTGAGGTCCTCTGGGTACACCGCTACTCGGTGAAATAGACCTCGAAATGTCTAAGTATCCAAGCAAGTATCCAATTCCTACAGTTATTACAACAATAAAATATTTTGTGAAAAAAAATATCTATATGTTACAACTAAGTCCTCATGCTCTTCTGCTCCTCCTCCGGTACAGGTTCCTCCACCAGAGAACTTAAGTGTCCCTCGTGCGGTTCCTCGCATAAAAAGCAAAACAGAAAGGTGGTAGAAGGCAGTTATCACAAATAGATAAAATTAATGCAACAAAACTGAAAAATGACTAGTAAACCATGCTCCCCGACAATGGTGCCATTGTGATGAGCGGCACACCGACCAGGGTTAAGTATCAAGTAAAATACAAGGTCATTGCGACCCCAATCGACAGTCCGACTCAATCAAGAAGAATAAAACTAATCAAGACAGATCAAACAAAGCAGTTCACTATTTTATTTACATGGTATAGCCACCAGGGTCGAACACAAGAAGCATGAGAAAAATACGAAGTAGTCAAATTTCCTAAATAAAATAAATTTTTAGTGGTTTTTTATTTTTAGATTTATAATTTTTGAAGAAAGCACACAAGCACAAAAATAAAATAAAACAAGTACAATGTTCTTTTTGGATTTTTTAATTAGCTAAAAATGATCAGAAAATTAAGGTAAAAATATTTTTGGATTTTATAGATTTTGAAATGTTTTTTTTTGTAATTTTCCAGTTTTTTTGATGTTTTTGTAGTTTTATAAAAATCAATTAAAGCTCACAAAGGAAATCAGTGCATATTCAGGACTAAATTGCAAATTAAAAATACTTAAAATGTCATGAAATCCTGATTATATATTTTATGATAAAATATGAATAAAAGCATGTAAATAAGAATTGAAAATGGAATTTTTGGAGTTTTCTACGATTTTATTTGATTTTTGTAAGTTTTTGATTTTGTAATTTTTAGGGTTTTTACAGTGAATTTGCAAACAAAATTAAAACTGGAGGTAAAGCAAGTAAAAAGGCAACACAGAAATTTTTATGGATTTTTAAACCTTTTTTTGAATTTTTATAATTTTTAAAGCTAAACAGGGATATTTTTAAGGTTTTTGAATTTTAAAAAAATAGAAAATGCAAATAAATTAATCCAATAAAATCACAATAAATAACATGAGTTAATGATAATATTTTGGTAATTTTTTGAGTTAATTTACTATTTATTAAGTACAAAATACTACATGTAATTAAGCACAGGTCACAAGGACCTAATCGTAAATATATTAAGTTCAAAGACCATATCAGTAAAACAATGAAAAAGCATAGGGCCTTATCTGCAAAAATCCCAAACAAATCAAGCACATGCTCAATACTGAACGCATAGGGGTATAAATGCAATTTCTGAAAACGTAACATTCATTAACTCACAGCACAAGAGTTCAGGACATATCATGCAAATAACCCAAAACTCACATGAGGCTGCACGTGCTTCAGATTCAAAGGGACTAAATGCAAATAACTTAAACTCCGAGGTCTAAACTGTAAAAGTACTAAACTACAACATTTATTTAACGGACTAAAGCAAAATAAAATAAACGCTGGGGGAACTGTGAAATATACCCAACAAACACGTGGCGTACGCACGAGGAGGCAGTTGTGGATGGCTCTGATATTTTCTGGAAAGTGATATGACATCTGAGGATCTATCGCTGACGTACGGTCAAATCTGACAAGTCAAATCTGATCTAATAGTCAGGACAAAAACTTTGTCGGGTGGCTCAGATCTAGTACGGTTCTGATCCAACTGTCATCAATAAGGTGTGTCGAAGGACGGTCACGATCAGAACTGGATGCAAAGGAGGATCTGACGGCTAAGGAGGGTGCTGGAGGAACTGGAGTCTAGCGAACTTCGACCGGGAAGATCTCACGATATACTGGTCTGATCAGCTTGATATAAGGCCCAACACCTTTGTGTTACTTCTTCATGTTGGATGGAAGGCTCGGATGCGAGGGCGAATGGTTGGATCGACGTGACGGCACTCCCTCGCCTGAAGTTGCTCTGCCTGAGCAGTTGGAACTCCAGATGACACTCCACGCATGCACGGACACCTGTAAGGGGTAGCACGAATGGGGGGTGAGTCTCCGGTCGGATTATTTCATGGAAAATAAGGGGAAGCGATGGGGAATGGAGTTCTTTGGCTTCCGACGAAGGTGGGGGAGGAAGCCCGACCTACTCCTACTCCTATAAGCAGGATACAGGGGTAGTTTGCGTGAGAAGGTGTGTGGCAATCTGACGAGTCGATCCGAATGAAAGGTTGTGGATGACAGGCTCCAGACCTGGTGGTCGGAGCCAGCGAACGACGATGGAGCGAAATGGGCGGGATGGCTCGAATTGGAAAGTGCGAAGGATAAAAGTGCTACCTGAAGCTTTAGATGAGATCATGTGCTTCAGGCGAAGGTGGTCAGCTAGATGATGGCCTCGATCAAGTTGCGTCAGGCTGAGGGGCTTCTCGTGGCGGCTCTCTGGCGACGTGATGAGCTACGAGCCTCCACATGTCTCCTAAAGATCCTAAGATGCTCCTCGAGTGGTTGTCACTCCACTGAAGGTGTCCAGTGAAGAATGGGGGCACAATGCACAAGCTGAAGGGCTGGTGGAGCTGAAGAGAGGTTTTATAGGATTCTTGAGGGTCTGGAAAGATCGATAGGTGGAGCGCAACCCTAGGAGGATCTGGGTGATTCTAGGGATACACGAGTATCTCAGGTGTACGAGGAATCTCGAATCTAGATATCGAGGCAAGAGGTAGATGGGTTCGAGCGTGAAAAGTTAGGGAAGAAGCTCCGGCGAGAGGATTGAGACCCAACCCGGTCTGGAGGGTGTCAACAAGCACACGTGGACCAATAGGAAATTAAGGATTTACAAATAAAAGGAAATTCAATAAAAAATAGCAAATGAATTTAAATGAAAACGTATAAAATAAAAAATGTTATTATTTTATAAAGTATTTTTCTATGATTTTTAATTATTTTTATGAAAAAAGAAATAAAGTATATACAATATATAGTATTATATATAGGTATAATTTACCTATGTATTATGTACAAGTATTTTTATTTTATTATTTTTACACAAATACCTTTATTTTATAAAATTTTATTTATTTACAACATAATTTTAAGAGTATGAAATAATTTTTATTTTATTTTTATAGAATGTTTAAGGGTATAAAATAAATAATGGATGTGATATGTACATGTGTCTTTTATATAAAGTTTTGGTTATTTTATTTTCATTTTTCTTTTATTTTTATGATTTTTTTGTTTTTATAATACTACTAAAACTATATACAAGGGTGTAAAAGAATAAAATAATTTTGGTTTATCAAAAATAAATAAATAATATGTACTAGTATAAGTGATATATACAATACATAATAGACCCTATCTCTCTCTACTTATTTTATTTTGTGATCAGGTCATGTTTTGACCTTCTCTTGGGGTTTGGGTCACTCTGTATTTATTCTAAATACATCATTCTTTTTCTTTTTGTTTATTCTTTTATTTCTGTAAAAGTTACATGCTAATTATGCAATATTAATAGTAACATGCAGAAAGCTAAATTATTATATTTACAGGTATTTACAAGGTTTTTTTTTCCAAAAATAAGAGCTAAAATAAAAGAATAAAGAGTGAGAATCATGGATTCATCACGTATCACGTCAAATTACTCCTTGATTCATGCTTCTGATTGTAAGACCGAGCTCCTATCACAAGCTCGGAGCGTTAGGAGGTGGAATTAAGGATCAGAGACAGATCAGAGGGTGAGATGGGATCTGGAACAATATTTATAGGTGTAAAGTTTGAGCAAAATTTGAAATGGGAGGTACATGAATTGAGGTCAATCTAGTGGAATTATTAATGGGGTGAGCATTATGGTTATTCAGATGATCACATAGAGAAGAAATCAGACAAGAAGAAGTAGGGGTACACATGGATCGGATGAAATCCATAATTCGATTCAATACAATGTTATGAGATTGGATTGGATTGGTTTTGTCATTCTAATGGATTGGAGTGGATTGAGATTTGGAAAATCTGTTAAATTATGGATCGGATTCGATCGTTACACAAATCCTATCCTATCCAATCCGTTAATCCGTTAACAAATAAATAGATACTATATATGATATTTTTATCTTATCGTTAGTGCAAATTATATAGATAAACTAAATATATTTGAAACCCCATTTTTATTTCTAAATATCCAAAACCCTCTCTTTTTAAATCTCCAAATTACCCCTTACATTTCAACATACCCGCCTAAGATTAGCCCCTACCCACTTTCCAAAAACCAAATCCCTCGTAACTTCCCAATTCCCACCGGCGAGTCCCTCCCAAATTCCCAATCCCTCCTCTGGTCGTGACCTAAATTTCTCCCCCAGCAGCAGCCCGCAGCCGCAAGTCTCCCACCTTCCCATTCGTGACCTAAAGCTCTCCCCCAGCAGCAGCTCACGGCTGCAAGGTACGAACCCACTCTCGATTGGACGCTACTTCACCATCTCCCTTGCGTGCGCGTGCGACAAAGCACCATCTTCCTCGGGCGTACGATGAATCATCATCTCCCTTGCGCATGTGACGCTCTCACGGAGCAACACAACCTTGACACTTCCCTCCTTTTGCATCATCGTGGTGGTGCCTTCCTCACGCATTGTTGTGGAGTTGTGGTATGTTCTCCCTCCCAAGAGTTAACTCTCTACATTTTAGTCTTGGAACTAATTCTTGACCTTGTTTCATATCCATTCTATCCTAGACTACATGGTTACAAGCGAAGCGTCTAACTTGGGGATTGTTAATTTGTTATTATCACAAAAAACGTCTGAAAATTCTGACTGTTTCAACCACCTTGCATTAACTATTTGAGAGATATTTTTATCATTCCTCTACAAATTAATTGGAAATCAATACCTGAAAGACTAAAATTTCCCATCAGTATATAGGATATCCAAGCTTTTATATACCAAGCTTTATCCTGTCACATCTTCAACTTGTAGAAATTAATTCCATATACTTTATCTTGATGTGTGCTTAATTAGTATCTCGATTAACTTGATGTGTGCTTAATTAGTATCTTGATTAACTGAGATGGTTCACTTTTCTACATGAGTTAGACACATGAAATGCATATACTTTGTTTATTTTGTTTGAACTTATTAGTATCTCGATTTAAAATTATATTCTAAGATATAATCTATTTTTTTGCCTTCGAATATTTATATCATTTTTTGCTATTTGATCTCATTAGCATCTAGTTTATTATATCGCATATGAACTATGTCAGCCACTGATTATGTTATTGGAAGCAATCAACCTACACCTCAAAATACACCAAACGAGACAAACACATCCGAAGTTCAAATTAAGTATAAGAAACCAAGCAAACTGGCTTCTGATGTTTAGGCACATTATACAAAACGAAAAGTCAAAAGTGGCGAGACAAGAGCTTTCTGCAACTATTGCAATACACATTATGCATGGACAACTGCTAATGGCACAACAACACTATGAAAACATGTTATGGAGGAACGTACAAAAAGTCCAGTATATAAGGTTGCCGAGCTGATAAAGGGACAACATACTTTAACTTTCCGAACCATGAAAAAAATAGGAAGTGAGGGTGGTCTTGTTTCTTGGAAATATGACCAAGACTTATCAAGGGAAGCTTTTGTTCGGATGATTATCCTAGATGAATTACCTTTTAAGATCACTGAACGTGCTGGTTTCAGACAATTCATGTCGGTTGTTCAACCGAAATTTAGGCCAGTTTCGAGGACTACGTTGGTTAGAGATGCATTCAAAATTTATGTTGATGAGAAGAATAAACTTAAAAACTTTATGCTGAATCAGAAGCGCATGTTTCCCTCACTTCTAACATATGGACGTCAATTCAAAATCTCTCGTACTTATGTTTGACAATTCATTTCATTGATAAGGAATGGAAGTCACATAAAAAAGTTATCAACTTTTGTCCCATTTCAAGCCACAAAGTAAAAGAGATTGGGAGGGTAATCGAATCATGCCTTATTGATTGGGGGATTAATAATAAACATAATTACTGTAGACAATGCGAGTGCGAATGATGTCACAATCGAGTATCTACGAAGCAAACTTCTTAAAAGAATGGCCTTATTCTTGCTGGAGAGCATTTTCATACACGATGTTGTGCGCATATTTTGAACATTATTGTGAAAGATGGAGTTAGTGAAATGCAAGACTCTATTTCTCATATCCGAGCTGCAATAAAGTATGTTAGCAGTTCTCCTAGTAGACCCAACAATTTCAAGCATGTGTTTCTCAAGAAAGAATTACATCAAAGTCATCTCTATGTCTTGATGTTCCAACTAGGTGGAATTATACATATTTAATGTTGGAAACAGTTTTGAAATTTCAAAAAGCATTTGAAATAATGGAAGAAGAAGAGATAATATTTGTTTCTGAACTTATTTTGGGCCCATCTATCGAGGAAGATTGAAAGAATGCATATGTATTAACTAAGTTTTTGAAACATTTTTTGATACTACCAAACGATTGTCCGGCACTCTTTATGTGACAGTAAATGTTTAATTTCACGAGGTTTTCAAAATTGAGACCCTTTTGATTGAGTGGTGTGGAAGTAATGATCCTTACATTCGAATCATGGATATAAAGATGAAGGAGAAATTTGATAGATATTGGGGGAGTTCAGATAGAGTTAACATGTTGCTTATGCTTGCTATTCTCTTGGATCCTCGCTACAAGTTGAAATATGTAAAATTTTGTTATTCAAAGGTATTACAGTTGAATATGTTTCAAGATTGGTCAACAAGATCATGAATGTTGTAAATGATCTCTATGACCATTACAAATTACTTCATTCCACTAGTAAAACTTGTGGTGTTGAACACTTTGGAGGAGATTGTAATCATGAAAATGAAAATGATGAAGATGAGGCAGATATTGGTTTTGAAAGTGAATGTCAAAAGCATATTCAATAGGAAGAATGTGAAGAAAGTATAACAGAACTCGATCGTTATTTTAAAAAGAGTTGTGAAAAGGATGACTCTAGCTTCGATATCTTACAATGGTGGAAAGTGCAAGCGTCAAATTATAAATCCTTTCTAAAGTTGCAAGAGATGTGTTAACAATTCCAGATTCTACAGTTTCTTCAGAATCTACTTTTAGCACAAACGGACGCATTCTTGATCAATTTTGCAGTTCATTGGCACCTAAGCTTGTGGAATGCTTGATTTGTTCTCAAGATTGGTTGAAGTCTTCTGTATCATCAGTTGACGTGGAAGAGAAACTTGAAGAACTTGAAGAACTTGAGACTATATGTAAGTACAAATTTATAGTGTATGTTATTTAACATTTTAAACATTAACTATAGCCCTCTAACTTTAATTAATTTATCTTAGCATGTCAAGTAACAGATGCTGATGGCATTGACAACATTTCACAAGCTTCTTAAGGTCCCAATCGTTATGGTTAGTAAAAATATTTTCTTGTTATATGTTATAGTTAGTATGATTGTTGATTTTTTTAAATATTTCTTTGATAGGCAAAAAACAAGATGTTAGAGGTAGTCAAAGATGATCGAGAGTCATAACTCATGATTCCAACTTTATGCTCTCTTATTTTCATCTCTAAGAGTAAAATTATGAAACTATTTTGAGTTGTATTTGTATTTGACACATAGCACTTTGTTGTTACTTTGTGACTCTATTACCATGTTCTACACAGTTTATAACCTTATGTCGATTTTTTCATTTAATTGTTTATTATGGTGCACTAATATAGAATTGCAACTACTAGATGTTCAAATGGAGCAATAACATTTTTTGATGGTTAGTTTCCCTATATTGATCATTTTATTTACAGACATATTTTTTATATTCTAACATTTTTATTTCTTGCAGGTTAGTTATAGTTCCTAATTGATTACTCATACTTGCAATTTTATTAGAAAGCCAACATGATGCTTCTACAGTTTTTACATATTACAGGTATGTTATTTATTTATACAGTCATTTTTCATACTAAATCCATATAAATTACATATTATTTTCCTAATCAAAAATCGAATATCTTTTTCTTTACATTTATTCATATTATCAATTTTAGAATCATGGATTAAATGTTAAGGTCTAGTGTTCTACAAAGTTGATCCCAGTTTATGTGGTGACAATATGTAAGTATTAAAAATCCGATCCAATTCGATCCAATCTGTAATCCGATGGATTGGATTGGATTTATATTTTCAATGAACTGGATCAGATTGGAAAAATCTAAAATCTGTTAAGAACGGATTGGACACCGACTAAGCTAAAATCCGATCCAATCTGAACCATGTGCACCCCTAAGAAGAAGGTTTGATCAGATCAGGAGAAATTCAGAAAGAGGGGTTCCAAGCGTTTCATCGGGAAAAAGGGAAGGAAGAGGAGGTTGACTCGGGTCAACATACGTAGTCCACCAATCAGAAGAGAGAACTTGCAAAACCAACACTAAAGGACAAAACTATAAATAACTATAAAATAAATTGTAAAAATGATTTTAAATAAAAAGGTTTTCTAAATAAATAATGTTAATAAATAAATAAGCTTATTTTTGGTGATTTTTATAACTTAAATAAATTAATTAAATAGGTATAAATAAATACCATTTATTCATAGGCAAAATACCAATATGTTTAACAAATAAAATTTTTATTATTTATTTTACAAATAATTACATAATTTGATAATTTATTTATTGACAAAAAATTAAGGATTTTAAATATAATTTTTTTATTTTTGTGATTTAATATAATAAGTTAAATAAATAAGGGTTATATACTTTATAAGTACATTATACCTATGCAATAGACACATTTCTTATTTTCTCTTATTTTTATTTTTGTTCTTTTTCTTTGAATTTTATATAAATAATATACAATATTTACAAAATAGTAAAAATACAATATGTACAACAATACAAGGAAGTAAATGAATGAATAAAAATAATATAGTGTACAACATAGACACAATGTACAATAACACTCCAAAAAGCCAGCTTTCACATCTTAACTCCAATTTTTATGAAACCACTTTCATTTTAAAGCTTATTTAATTTTGAACGCAATGAAAGAGAGTTTGTTTTATTTTGATTTTTTGCGGAGTAGGTATTAATTTTTCAATTTTGGCTTTGTTGCTTTTCATAGTGTTATCTTTTTTATTTTGCACACATATTATTTTTGCAAATATTTTTATTATTTACAACACATTTTTATGTACAAGTTCTGCAAAGAAAATATTTATATTTGGATTTGTTTTAATGATAATTAAATTAGTAGAAGATGTGTACAATATATAAAGTGATGAATATACATGTGAGAATTGGTTTTCTTGATTTTTATAAATTATGGACCCTATCTCAACCTATTTTATTCTTTATCGGCCATCCCAATTCTTATTCTAGTCTCGGGTTTTGTGTTAGTATGTATTTATTTCATATGCACAACCTTCTATTTCTTTTCTTCTTTATTCTTTTATTTTGATGTAAATAAGTGATAAATATAAAATACTAACAAATGAGGTTAGATTGATAAATACTTGGAATTAGTTATTATTTATAGGTGTTTTTTCAAGGATTTTAAGTTAAAATAAAAGAATAAAGATGTTGAATCATGGGTGCATCATTCTCCTATACTTTATATTCGCTAATTCCTTAGCAGACACTTATTCTAAGAATAAGTGAAAAAATAAAAATAAGAAATGAAAAGGGAAAGAACTTAGAACAATTTTAATTTTTAACCTATTCTTCATAAAATCAAATTATGGAGCTCAGTTAAACCTTTGGATTATCAGTTTGGTGGAACCTTATTAGGAATAGGATTTAAGACTCAACAACCTTTAAGTTCCACATGTCTCTATTTAGTTCTCCTCGACAGTCAAGTCAGAACAAGTCTTTATACAAAAATTCTTATGACTATGAATCTTACTTGTACTATGTAAGTGAAATATAGCTCCCCACATCTAAAATGACAAAGAACAACCTTCCCTTAGCAAGGTGACCCTAATTCCCCCTCTAGCTACTCTTTCCACGAGGAGTAGGATATTTACTCAGGCACATATTGTGTCCACAATTGAAAGGGGAGAAGAGAGAAGAATAAGAAAAGAATTGGAGTGTGGCCAGTGTTGCCACACCACCGTGTCGAGCCGGTCAATGTAGCCTAGTCTCCACTAAGATAAGCAAGTTCTCTAAAGCTTGGACCATAGTGGTCATGTATATGTATTTGGTGTATTGGGTTTCTTTTTGGTAGAAAATATTGTTGCACGGAATTGATCTTTTATGCTCTGACGGATATAGAATACTTTTTCCGCCCATGTTTTGGGATCTTAGAAAAAATTATGCTAGCAGACCATCCCTTATCTAAATTTTTATTTCAACCTACAATATCCCAATATTTAGACGTCCATGCCACTAGACTAGGTTGGGGTGCACTGGCCACTCGAAGTGACTGTGTATGTCTCCATTCGCGTGCTCTCTTTCCAGAGGATTCTGTCCCTCACCACCTCATCTGTGTTAAGCTACATGCAAGGTGCTTGTCCAAGTTAGGTCATTTTATAAAAGAATCATATGTGTGTATTAAATATTCTACTTAGATCAATCAAGATGACATGTGATCGTAATATTATAGACCCAAAGAATTAAGGCTCTATGATTGGAAAAGTCTCAACTCCAGTTCCTATAAGGCTCCTATGAAATTAAGTGGATCAAGGTCTTAACCAAGCTCCATTGTTCAGACTTTATTTCATACTAGTTCTATTCTGTATATCATTTTGAAAATAGCTAATGCAAATGCAAGAATTTTTTTACTTCAAAGAATTTTCTATTTTAAACTTTTTATGTCATTTTTAGAGAATTGTTGTAATTTTTTATGAATTATATCTTTTTTAATTATTATGTATTTTTGAAAGAGTTAGTGGAATCACAAGTAATCAAAAGAATTTATAAGATTTTTATACATATTAACAAAGAGTTTTATACAAAGATATTATTTAACCACTATAATCAGGGGTGCAGTCTTGTAGTCCACACAAGGCAGGACCACTATGTCACTGTGATGACAGCTCACCTAAATCGAGTTACTAAGCAACAATTAACCCGCACGATAATATGAATTAATATAAACTGAGGTGCGAATCAAAATTTACTGTAACCCTACAAATAAGTGTGCATAGTGATAAGCAGAGTACGATGTCGAACACAGGGTGACAAGTCAGTGTAGTAGGTATATTATTTAGAAATAAATAATGAATAAATAATATAGGTCTATATTCTACAATATTTACTTAATGAATTAATAAATTAATGTTTTTGTGGGTTTTAAATTAAAAATGTTTATTTATTTTTTTATTTTATTGTTTTTCCATTTTATATTTATATTTATATTTATTATTTTTTAAATTTCTTTTTCTTTTTAATATATACTAAAGGTATATATACAACTATATATATGTAATATGTATAATATAAATATTTTAAAATAGTAAATATATAAGAAATATACAAAAATTAGGAAAGAAACGTGAAGAATAGTTTTTTATTTATTAAAGGATTTAATATATTCATAGGATATGTCTAATAATTATTAATAATATGATATATAAATATAACTATATATGGATGTATTATATAATATAAGGTATTATATTTATAAATATAGGTAAAAATAATCCAAAAACTACAGAATAAAATGTCTTCATGATTTTTATATTTTTATTATTTTTGTGATTTTTCATGGATTTTTGCTAATTTTAGATATTTAAAAGTCCAAAATAGTTAAAAATAGTGACTACTTAAATAGGCCGAATTGTTTTGAGATTTAAAAAATTAATTAGAGTCAAAAATTCTCAAACTAATTTTAGTATGTAATAATATATGTTCATATAATTCTGAGATAAAAATAAATATTTTTGGATAGTTATCAGATTTTTTATAATTTTTATGAGGATTTTGGAGCTTCTTAATTTTTTATGATTTTCTTTTTCTATTTTTAGGGATATTTTATTTGGAGGCACAAAATATAATAATAACCAAATATTGATTTGTTTGGATTTTATATATGGTTTTATATTTTCCAGGATTTTTTATAGCAAATAGGGGTTAAACCACACTATTTTGATTTTTAATAAATAGAAAAATGCATGAAAATGCAAAACTAATTATATATCTTGAAGATCAGGCAATCCATCACATTATCCTATTTTTCTGTATTTTTTGGAGCATGGATGATACTTTTAAAAGTTGGACAAACAAGCGCAAAAATACTTAAACTAGTAGGGGTATTTTTGCAATGAAAATAAAGATAGGGGGCACAATGTAAAATTACCAGAAATATAACATGTATATACAAATTTTATGGACTACTTTTAAATTACAAAAACTAAAGGTTTACTCATGCAAATCGACCACCTCACGTGGTTGCCCACATGAGGTGAGTTGGATCAAACCCATAAGCAAATACAATTAAAGAAAGGGGGTCCATGCAATTTCACATAATTATTAACACTATAAATTTTATTTACAAACTTGAACAAAAATACAAAAAAGTTCAAGGGGGTTTGATGAAATTTACCCTTAACATGTGTGTCATCCAACGACGGAAAGATCCTCTGTTAAGTGCATCAGAAGGTCCTTGGTTGTGCAACACTTTGCATCTGATCCAGCGACACTAATATAACCTAAAGCTTCAGCTAGATCCAACGGCACAGAGGTGATGAGGAAGAACTCGGAAGAACATCTGCCTGCAATTCCTTTGATTGACGATATCTTGCACCTCTAGCCTCCTCCCGAGCAACTAACGGTCTCTGATCATTCTTGGGGAAGTTCCGCGCCAGTTGGTGCCATCAGGAAGGTCGACCTCGCTAGGAAGAGGCCTAGAGTTTGATGAAGTTTGGGGCACCTGGGAGTCTTCTTTGACTGGGAATCAACCCTCTTTGCATCCTTTGCAACCTTTACTTGTAGAGGAAAACTCTGGGGTTCGAGACAATTCGTCTCGACCCAAATTGAAGCTATTGTGCATAGAAACAAGGATGAACGGAGGAGCTCCGGTGAATGGCAGAGGAAGAACTCCGAATCACTGATCTTGGAAGGATCAAGTTTGATCGAGGGGAGGAAAAGATGCAGCAAGTGATGGGAACGAGTTGGACGTGGATTGGGGGGTCAGAAAGGGCCGAGAAGGCGGCAGAACATGCCAGGAATAGGAATCTACGATGATCCAAAATATTGAAATTTGTGTTAGATTACTATTAACCTAACTAAACTAACCCTATGACTATCTGAGGAATCGAAAAAGCAAGATAAAATGTGCAAATAATAACAGCTCGCACTTTAGTATTTCGGGGAGCAAGGACCCTCGCAGGTTCAACGAAGCTTCAGCAGTGGTGGACTACCTCTCCTCCTCCTTTCTCATCGCCGACACCTCGGGATACTCCTTTTGTCACAAGGAAGCACACATGCACATAGGATTGGGGGGGTTACAGGGCTTGTAGAGAGATCAAACTTGAGAAGCAGTTGGACTTTATTTATAGACAAGGTGGAAGAAGCTCTATGATCTAGGGTTTTTGGTTAGCCTTGAGTAGATTGGTCGAATGCAAGACTTGGGCAGAAATTAGGGGGATCCTATCAACATTTTTTTTAGGGAGCTAAGCCAGATCATGAGTGGATTCGACGAGAAAAGTGCAAGAAAATCTAGGTTATGACATGTTCGGCGCATCTGGGGAAGAGAGAGGGGGGTGTTGCCCTATGGTCAACAAATGAAATGATCTGGTTGGTTCACGTGGACCAACCAGATGAATGCAATGCAAAATGTCTTGTAAAATGAATAGTAATTATTTTTCTTTTTTGGTTGGAGGAGCCATCTTAGGGTCTGAGTCAGACAACACAAATTCAAGATTGGGATCCAGGTTCTGACTTCAATCTGTAACACGAAGGTATCCCAATCAGACCAACTGTAAAGTTAAGCACCAGCTGGATCAATTGAATTATGATATTAGTGTCAATCTAGAGAGATGTGAATGGAGTTCTTGATATAGCCTGTAATCGGTCCCATACACAACAGGCGGTAATGGGACAAGAGTGGTCTCAACTTATTATGGAAGTAGGAAGGAAAGAAGATGAGGAGTCCAGAGATTGGTCCTCAAGATCCGAACCAAGTTCTCAGAAATCTCCTCGAATTTATTGAAGATGCCTGATAAATGGGATCGATGTGGGTGTCGGCGTGGTCCTGACTGAACCCTTCATGAGTTGACATCTTGGTGGAACAAGAGGAAGATCGATGCATGAAGAAAGATACGATGGTAAACAAGGAATAAAAGGAGTGCAAAATAGTAGAAGGCTCTAAGTGATCGGGGGGTCAAAAAGATGGAGACATGAACAAAATTTGTACAAATGTGTGGGGCGTGATCTTTGAAACTTAATATAGATCCAAACAAACACAATACAAAATTGGGTTCACCAACACAACACAATGTGAATCCGTAAGAGATCGATTTTATCTTTTCAGATTTATTGTTATTTTAGGAAAATATGATAGTGAGTGCTTATTGACTAGCCCTATAGGAGTGTGTCTACTGCCAGAAAAGTGTCCCATACTTATTCCACCTCATTTGTAACATGTGTTCTTTGTGCTTAAAGACCCTTGATCTCGTGCTTGGGGGATACTGATAAATCCCAGATTTATTATCATTAATTATCATTGTTAACTCTCTTGCTTACGTAAAATAACAAGATTAATTGACTAATAACACTAATTGGTAATTATTGTGTTGTAAATAATTAACACTCTTTAATATAATCCTATAATGGTATAATATTTGTATTTATTTCTTATTAAAAATCAAATAAAAATAGATTAATATTGTATATAAGTAAATTAACATAAAAAAATACAAAAAAATAGCAAAATAAAAATCAAAGAAAATTGTTCTATATTGTTTTAATTAGTATTTATTTTTTGTCTATATATAGATGACCTCTGATCTCTTTGACTTCTACATGAAAGTTGTAGGCGTCATTGAGATCTACAACTTTCATGTTTATTACTTTTCCTAATTTCCTTCCTAACTAATTCTTTTAGAATTATATTTGAATATTATGAATTTTCGTAATTCTAATTGGGCCACGTGGCGCATCCTCAGCTACCCTCGTGCCCCGTTGTGGTTCTGCCACCTGCAGCATCCTGGGTTGTCAGATCCGCTTGGATCTAATGGCTTACAAGCTCCCAACCGTGCCTCTACATCAACTGTTGGATCGTTTGATCCAATAGCTGACCGATCTCCTTCAACCTCCAAAGGTTGTCATCCCTCGTTGCAACCGCCCGTCTTCACCAATTTCGCCAAACTCCTCGTGCACCATCTTCCTTCGAAGCCGCCATCAACTTCTAGCTCAATCATCCCTCTTTCACGTTGATCTATAACTTCCTAGAATCCTAACTTCCAACGCTGATTTTGGGCATTTGAAAACCACCTGGAAACTGCCGCCTTTGCCCCTTCAAATACTTCATCGACGCCTAGTGCAGTAGTCATCCACCTTTATTCAGATGCCCAGTGTCTCCCAATCCTAAGTGACAGTAGTAGGATCGATTAATGATGCCAGGATGACCTTCTTTCCTTGGTGAGACCCATGGCGAAAAGCCATGCTATAGCTTCAACTTGGTGGCTATTCGAGCTTCCTCCCTCAGCCATGGAGGTCAAGCGAAGACCTGAGGATCTAATCGACCCTCAAGCATAGGCTAAATCACTCCACAAGAATTCTTCTTCAATTAGGTAAATATCCTTCTGTTTGCTTTTCTTAGTCCTTCTCTGAATTAATTAGTTGCATACAATCCATTCCACTTTCGATGAACCCAATTCCACCGCGCATCCACCAACTCAATCTGTTCTTCTGCCAAAACCCCTCTCACTATAAGCTTTCATCTCCGGTGGAGCGGGAGATGAATCCATCTAGGGTACCATCTTCTCCAAGTCAACTTCCCTCCATTTCACCTCACATTGCACGCACGTTGCATATTTCCTAACTTCGTACTTACCTAAAGATTCAATGCCTGCAAGCTTTGAAGAACCTCCGTTCTAGAAATGTCTCACCGTGATGGGTCGTCAATCTACCCCTCCGACCATCCTCCATCAAATATCTCACTCCTCAGATCTTCACCAACTACCAATGGAACTTCTTCATCGTTCAGCACGTGAGGAGGAGCTCAATGGAGTGTTTAAAGGTTCGTCAGAGTCTAGCCATCGTTGCCGCGTAAAAGAAGGTAGACAGTGGAGCTACACACTATAGGCACCATTTGATTACTACGATTGGATTGTCTTGATTCTGCTTCAGCCTCGACACCAGACCAGGAGGTTTGGTGGAAATGAGTCCGCTTCAAAGCACAGAGGCCTCCCATGTGGCCTCCGAACCTGCGACCAAGCCAATCATCATCCGAGCCTAGGACCGCACACGCCTCACGCATACGGGCCTGGGTTAATTACATAATCTCCCGTGTAGGGGGTATTTCATAAAATTTCCAGTTGGTTTTTATTATTTGCAAAGTAGTCCCTATAGGGACCTTATTGTCATGTTTGGCTATATTATTTCCATGTTTTCTTGTGTTTATGCCCCTGGACTCAATGTTGAATAACTTGAGCATATGATGTCCAATTAATGTTATTTTAGTTTTGTTGCAAAGCTCATTTAATTCTCTTTCTTATAGATTTATTAATCCTCTAATTTGATGCATGATTATTGAATAATTACTCATATATGATTTAGATATTCCTATTCATATTAAATAAAGCTTGACTCTGAATGGATTGCTCAATTGGACTTAGATTTAAATTAGATATTTTCTTAAGTTTGATGAATCATTTTAGGGCATAATTATGTGTGCATTAGCATGAGCTATCATTTTGTTCATCATATCATTATTCTCTAACATATATTTATATGTTTCATCATCATATTTTGTCTCATCCTTTTGTGCATTGTTGATGTGCATTATCTTGCATTGTTTGCTCGCGTTGTTGTCTCTATTTTGACCCAGATGATTTATCAATCACTTAATCGAGATAGTTTAACACCTAAATAGTTGTTTTATGGATCATGTCCTTGTGCTTGACCCTGGACTTCCCAGGTTAAAAATTAAAGATGAGTACTCTTCGTAGAGATTATTCATTTGGTTATGTACGACACGCTCAGTGTCCGTGCTACAATGGATCCATGTTAATACATGCATTTAGCTTCATCAGATGGCACTGTTGTCGGGGACATGGCTTCATTAATATAATTATTTAGGTTTTCATATTGTGGTTAGGTTGATTTTTGTCTTATCTAGGTCAATCCGGTGGTGTAATGTTTTCTGCATTATTATATGTGTGTGTGTGTGCGTGTTGATATACTTTGAAATATCTAACATCTTCTTTTCTGTGGTAGGTCCCATTCCTCGAGGACGCTCGTGGAGAATGGAGGCTGGAAGCTCAAGATGGAGTTTCTGCTGAGAAGAATTGCAGAAGATGCCTTCAAGACAAATCAAAGTTTTTTCTGTTCATATTTGTTGTATATTATTATAGATTGGACTTTATTATTTGTGTATGTTGAGTCTGTTTCATCCATGTTGGATGGGACTCAACTCGAGTGCTTAATACTAGGGTTTGGGCACGTGGCTCTTAGAGCTTCCTCATTTTATATCTTTAGTGCTTGAATGTAAGTTAGGGAACACTAACTTCATCTTATGAGATTCACTCATCTCTAAGACTCATGAGATACACGTAATCTACGTTCAACTTACCCAAATTAAATTGATATTTTCCCCGCTAATAGAACTTATGATTAGGTGCGATTTTTCATTGACTTGCATGCATTTAGAAAAAAATTTATATTCATTCTTACATATTCATGAAGAGATCTGGAGCCACTATAAGTATTTCTCTTGAGCATGACATCATGATTTTATGTCTGCATGATTTTTCTCTCTTCATGATTTATCACTTAGGATAATATAAAATCAGGACTGGACGGTAGACAGTGACTTATATGTTCAAAGATTTATTATAAGTGATAACCTAATCTCTAAAAGTGGGACTGTTAATGCAAGTTGATGTAAATAAAATGGAGCTAAAATTCACCTTGTTTTTGTGAGAGAAAACCCCGCTTTATTGCAGATATATGCATTCGCTGTGAGGTGAGGACGTATCCCTAGGATAGAACCCAAACCCTAAATCAGCATGCTTGTAATGAACATGAATTTTATATTATCACCAAAAAAAGAAACATCATAATTACACCATATTTATGGTCTTCACTGTGTGTGTTGGTGAAATAATCAGGTATGTTTGATCTTGTTTGACTCTTTAGCCTCTCAAAAATCTAGGCTCCATTTTCATCTCCTGAGATTCATCATCTAGATATTCGGCTAACATTGACATGCCTCATCACTTCTCTTCATGTTCTGTATATTTAGACTTTTTTTCAGCCTAAGTATAGGGGGATCCAATGTCATTCTGATTATTCCTCTCGGGTCATCTAGTTTTAATTCATATCTTTATACTTAAGCTATTTCTCAGCTTAAGTATAGGAGGACCCGAGTCCTTATCTTCATCTAATTGATTCTTTTTTTCATTTTTCACTTGTGATTCTGGATTCAGTTCGTGTATATTTCTTTTATACTTAGTTGAGCTATGACTTCATTTCACTTTGTGCCATGAGGTCATAGCAAAAGCTAAGTATAGGGGGGCCTACCGTGTATATTACATATATATTCTATCCAGGTCTACCGTATATAGTATATATATACTCTATCCATAGCTCATAATTTTAAAATTTTAGAACTCTTGGGGTTATGGATATTACATTACATCTTTGAACTGATTTTTATACAAAATATTTTGAAAATAATTTTTGAAAATTATATACATATTTGGCATGGTTTTCAAGTGTTTTACGTGGTTTGTGAAAAAACGGTGTGACATGTTTGGAAAATCTTTGGAAAACCTACATATTTATGTGACACTGTTTGAAAAAATGTTTTACTTAGGTTTGAAAAATGGGGATTTACTTGTTTTAAAAATCTTTGTAAAATATTTGCAAAATTTCTATACGTATGTGACAATGTTTGTTTTTAAAATTATTTTTCAAATCTAAGGGTCTAAATGAGTTTAATTAATTAACTCTCTAACTTGAAAAAAAATGGAAAAATAAAAATCACAAAAAGATTAACTTATTAATTAGTGATTCTTCTTTGACACTTTCACTATGCACTCAAGGCTTGAGATGATCTTTAACACTTGGTTTAAGGAGTCCCTAGACTTAGAGTTATCATGTATTAATCATTAGGGTCTTGGACTTATAAATTCACACTCTCCTAGTTTGAAGATATGCATGCTATATTTCATGCTTAATCTCCCTTAAAAGAATTTGACTATCACTCACATGCATGACTGCATTCATGATTGAGATGAGTCAAAGTATCACCAAGGAGACTGAACTTAAAAGTTTGAGTTTGGACTTGATCTATATGATGCTCGAGGATGGGATAAAATTAATGACGGCTTCATAAAACCAGATTGTCAGCATCTTAGCCAGTATGGGACATGTTCTCATGCTATCTCTTGAATTTTTCCTAAAGTGCCAGGGTGTGATGACATTGAATTAATAAGTTGATCAGTATGCGCCAAATTTTGGTAAAAGCAATGGAGCTAGTCAAAAACAAGAAATGAAAGAAATAAATGTTGAAAGAAAAAGCTCCCACTATACAAAGTCAAATATCAAAAGAACTTCCATCAAAGGCAAGCGCTCCTAACCATTTCAAAGTGTCAACTTAGACCATTGCTATTAGGACCATAAGTCGAGCTCGCACCCAAAAAAGGATCTGCATCATCAATGCTACAAGTCTTTGTGTAGAAGTTATACTAGATACACAAAAAAGGCACACCTTGGTGTACTCCTAGGAAAACAAGTGCAAACGACTCCAACTTCTCTTGACGGACACACTGATTGGCACTTGAGAGAACCCTATTCCAATGAGAGGAAGAGAAAATAAGTACACAATCCTACATCCTCCATAATCTACTCATCCATCTATACCTTTGAAGTCTGAAAAACTACAGAGATGTTGGATTGAAGCAAGACTAGATGTATTCCCTAGAGTTGAGGGTTGGGTCCTTAGGAGAGCTTCTCAGATTGGAATTTTTGGTGATATACTGACTCTACTCTGATGGTGCAGTCTACACTAAGTCATATTACTTATATATATATATGTATACATTGAGAGTCTGACAATTATAAGAGTTGAATTACTTTTGTTTAATACCTGGATCAATGTAAAGTTTTAGGATTACTGAAACCCAATGTTCTAGGTCAAATCAAGCCTTGTTTACTGATGAATCTATGATTCTCATTCTTTATTCTTTTATTTTAGCTTTATCTTTTAGCAAAAACATCTATAAATAAGTGTAAATACAATAAATTATCATTGTACATGTCATTGTTAATACTGCATAATTAACATATATTTTCCAAAAATAAAAGAACAAAGAGAAAAGAAAAAGAAAGAAGGATGTAATTATGAAGTAAATACAGACTGACCGGAAGGTGGGATTTGCAACGAAGAAGAGTAGTGGAGGAGCTAGATCCAATCATCGCCAGAAGACCCTTGACGCTAGTTCAGCTGTGTCGACTCTTGGTCAATTTGAGGCTATTTTCTTGGCATTCCTAGGGCTAAATCATCGTGATCCGACTGTCAACTCACCTTGATATTCATTCCATCTCACTCCTACTCGCCTTCTCCATCGATTGCACCACATGTTCATCCTGATCCGTCATGGATCAAAGAGTCAAGGCTCCCTCCGTCGCCTTCCACCAGAGTCCAACCTTCATCCCATACAACAACTCCTTTTGCTTAACTCCTTGGCCAAGGAAGTCGCCCTCAGACTAGGGAGTCTTTTGTTGCAGGTCTGTGACTTCAAAGACGCATCTGGAGCCCTACTAATCATCTAGAGCATCTCTAGGTGCTCGGACCTCGTATGAGCATCCGGAGCCGTCCCACCATCCTTGGAGGAGCCCACTGCAAGCGGAGGAGTCCCAGCTCACTGTTGGGCTTGTTGTAGGAGTTATCCATTGCTGGAGCACGAAGCTACGTCGTATCCAAAGCCGTCCGCCACATGTTATTTCATGTCCTTCGTCACTACCTAGCCACCATCTGATCGCAGGTGATGTCCATATCTAATCTAGGACCTCCTTTTTGAGGAAAAACATTGCAGTCCAGAAACGTCGGATCTGCCGTGTGTCGGCATGAGGGTGGTTGGATCAAGTGCACTTTAGTGGTATATTTGCAAAGTCTCCCCTCTGTATGTTTGTATTTTCTAAATAACTCGAGAAATGTTTAATTAAGTAAAAAACTTTGTGGGCTATTTGCATGTATGCCCTTGTGACTTTATAATATTACAATTAAGTCCACCACTAGGTCACCTCACGTGGACCTCCCACGTAAGGGGACATTTTGCAACTAGGTACCTCTGGATTTTAATTTGTTGTTTAATATTGAAAAATCAAGTTATAGTTCATTATTTCTGGTTAAATTACATGTGAGCTCCTACGGTTTATTTTATTTGCAGAAAAATCCCTGCCAGCTTGATTAATTTTTATTTTTTCATTCGTTTTATTTGAAATAGCTCATATTCTCCAACAATTCTCAAAAAATAGGCATTTGTGCATGATAGGCTTTTGATTCTTGGTATATTTTTTATTTGCCATTTTGCATGCATTTAAAATTTATTAAAATCCATAAGGATATTTTATTCTCTGTTTGATTAAAAAATAAAAAATTATAAAACCTTTTTGAAAAATACCAACAAAAAATACTTGCTATTTACTACTCTATTTTATAGCTATAGGCCAAGAATCACAAAAAATATCAAGAAGAAATCTACAAATCAGAAAAACCTTGCTAACCCTAGAAAATTTATAAATTTTTTAGAAAAGTCAAAAAATATTTATTTTTGCTCCTAAATTTTGTTTATTATATTTACTACTTATTAAAATTAGTTTTGAGAAATTTCGACTCTATTTAGTTTTTTTAAATCTCAAAACAATTCAGCCCATTTATAAGTCCCCGATTTTGTGTACTTTGGACTTTAATAACAAAAAATTTGTAAACCCCTCCCAAAATCCATAAAAATATAAAAATATTTGAAAAATATAAAAAGATTTTATTTGGATATTTTTACTATTGTTTTCTATATTTATATATTCTATACCCCATATATAGCCTATATATCTATATCTTTATATATTTTTATATTATTATTAATTATTATAAATACCTTATATTTATTTTAAAACCTTTTAGAAAAACAATAAGGGTTGTTCTCTTTGATTATTTTCTGATTTTTGCATATTTATTATATTATATAGTATTTATATTTTATATATCTACTTATTATTCCTTTATATATAACTTTATATATAGATAATAATTATACTGTTAAATTAAAAATTAAAAATTAAATTAAATAAAAAAGAGAAGAAAAGAAATTATTTTATTTAATCGAAACTCGCATACACGTTGAGTGATTTTGTGCACACTTGTATATAAACTTGCTTTATTTATTCATTTAAGTAATACCTTCTACGTCTCGTGCTTCTTGTGTTTGACACCCAACCATCTTATCACTATACATACTTGTTCTATAGGGTTATAATAACTTTGATTTACACTTGCTTGCATTGCTTGGATCTTATATTGTGTGGGTTAATTGTTGAATTTACCACTTGGTCTCTATGAGTGGTCGACACTTCGACTGCACTCCCGCCTTGTGTGGAGTGCACGACCATCCACTATTGACCACCTAGCAATTTCTGAGGTCAACAAAGGAAAGAACCTAGATCGTCCACGTGGACCAAACAGATAATTTTCGGGTAAAATGCCTCGTAAAATCATTAATAAATAATAAAAAAAATTATATTTTTATTAAAACATAAAATGTTTTTAATTTAATGTAATATTTTATGCCTATTTTTATTTATTTAGGGCTATTTATTATAAGTTTATATTTACATGTATAAATATAGGTAAAAATACCTATGCTTTTGGTATTTTTATTTTTATTTTATTAAATATATATTTTTTATGTACATGTATTTTATATATTTTTACTTTATTTTTTTGTTGTATTTTTCTGAGTTTATATGTATACTTAAATAAATAAGGGTGTTTATTATATAGATAAATACATATAAAATTCATCTATGTAAGATAATAGATTTATTTATTTTGTTGTATTTTTAATGGTTTAATTTTATTTTAATTTGTGCATGTATTTTAAGTATTATATACAAATTTATAAAAGTAAAATAATTCAAAAAATATAAAGAACAAATATATTGAAGATAAAATACATGTATAGTGGATAATAGGGGCTCAAAACCTAACTTTTGCATCTTAATTTCAAATTGAATGAAACCACTCTCATTAAATAGCTTATTTAATTTTATAAAAATTGAAGTTGGTTTTGGTCAATTTGGATACAATATGTAGAAGATATAGGTCTGCAAAGTTTTCTTTATGAGTTTTTATTCTGTGTGTTCCGGGCACACTGTGCATTATTTTTTTGTGAAAATATTTTGTATTTTTCTTTGTATTTTTATCAACAATATTCATATTAAGGATTTATTAATTTGAGGTGTAAAAATAAGAAAATAAAATATGCTGCAAAAGACCTACATTCTCATATCAAATTAGGGGTTTTGAGGGTATTTTATACAATCTTTCAGCCCTATCTCCCCTTACTTTATTCCTTGTAGACTAAGTCATTATGATGATTGAGTCTCAAGGGAAAGGGTCTCTCAGTGTCTTTGTCACTTCATTATTTTCTTTTCTTTCCTTATTCTTTTATTTTGGAATTGAATACATAATTTATACAGTATTTTATGCAGTAATTACTTTCAAAAAATAATGATATATATATATATATACATTTGGCCTGGGGTTTAGGGATAAAATGAAATAATAAAGGTTATGAAACGGAGATTCATCAGTCTTCTTAGACATTGATTCACCTTGTATCATACTTAGCCTTATCTCTGTAGAGATCTTCTTTGTTGGTGATGGTGTGTTGAAATTTGAGCCTTCGGTGCAATATGCATCTTTTCCTTGGCCATGTGCTATCTTTGATTGCACCCTAATCAGTTTGTTTTACACTTTTGCGATGTTATACTATATTTCAAAGCTAAAACTCTTCGGTGATTTTGGGCAACATTACAATTTAGTTGAGTTTCAATAATGCCAAACGATGCTCTTTGGTAGCGCTCGCATTTTGCCGGAATTTGGTTTAAGTCCAAAAGCTAATCAGTAAATCAAAGGACTTTTGATTTTTTTTCTTTTTCAACTGATCATATAGTGAATAAAAAATCAATAGACATGGTCACTATTTATCTTTTGGATATTGCTATTCATTTGTGGGTTGTTCCAATCACAACAAGTATACCAAATTAATATCGAAGATACTACGAGGACATAAAATTGTCATGTCCAAATCATGACTATAAAAATAACTATGGATAATTGTTGTTGAAATGGTAATCGCAATCTATGGGTAGATTGGTACATAAATGGATTGAATCCAAAGCCTAAAGATAGAGATCCTTCTTGGAAAATATAATTTCATGAAGGCAATCAAATAATGAGTTAGATTGTCAATCCAACATCCTTTAATATCCATTCTATTTTCTTTTTTAAAAAGTTTTATGAGATATGGATAATCCTTGAGGGCATCTAAGACTACATAAAGAAGGATTTGCACATCTACCAATAAAATATGGTTGTATACTCATCAATGATAGGAGTTGTTCGTCAAAGCTCAATTTCATCTTTCGATGCCTAAGTAGGTGGATTTAAAATCATTCCGAGGAGTCTTGGAAAGATAACATATATGAAAAAAGTGATATAAAGACTGGAAGAACATGGTTTTCAATATTTTGATCATTTATACTCTAAGTTTGAAATTATCAGGAGTCAGATAGAGTTTATTTCAAGCATTCATAAGTCTAGTATCAAATTAAGGATGCAGAATAGAGAAGGAATGTAATGACAAGTCCTTCTTATGAACTGAATAACACTTGCTTGCATATACTCATGTATCAAGGGAACAACAATTATGGGAAGCAAAATAGGATGTGTATTTATTGCAAAAAGAATGGTTATCTATTGATTTTCTTTGCATGACACTTATCAGTTGACACTCAAGTCTTGAGGGAACAACAATGTTGGGAAGCAAAAAAGAGTGTATATATATTTTAAAATGAATGGTCACTTTGTTGGTTTTCTTCGAAAGCTCCATCCCAATAAAAATCCTACAAGGGGAAGAGGCAACCGAAAGAATAATAAGTAGAACTTCAAAAAGGTTGCTACTACTAAATCTAATCAAATTGATGGTAATAGGAGGAAGAATACCATAGAGAAACCTAAAAAATTAAAAGATTACTTACTAAGATAAACGCATTTGAAATGAATATTATGATGAGGTTCACAAGGCCAACATTGGTCTTATTTTGTTGCTTTTAAAGGTAAGAATTAAAATACTAATTATGAAAATGAGTGAATCATTAGTAGTTTTGGCACTGATCACTTGACTATTGCTCTTGAGTTCTTTAGATCCTATAAACTCGTCATAAATAATATCATGTGGACATTGCAGATGTGTCTCATGTTATTGTGGATGAAAAATGACTTATATTTATAATAAATAAATTCTCGACATAATGCCATAATATTCCTGACTTGACTCTCAATCTTATCTTTTATAACTAAGGAGATCTTAAGTTGATTATTATATTGTGAAATATGTGATGAAAAGGATGTAGACGGGGATGGATTTGGTTTTGGCAAGTGATAAGAGCACCTTCGCTTAGAGGTTTTTTCACTAAGGTTTTGATTTTGAAAACTCGGTTTTTCATGTCTACACAAACAATAAGAAAACACCATATTTTTACTATTTACAAAAATAAAACATAGTTTTTCATGTCTGCAAAAACAATAATAAGAGCACCTTCACTTAGAGGTTTTTTCACTAAGATTTCTAGTGAATAAAACAAAAAGAAAGAAAGAAATAATCTTAAAGATACAAAAGCAATAATAAAAATATATAATATGTACCTATATATAGTAAAAATATAGGGATATTTTTACTGAAATATAGATAGAATAAGGTCTCTATACACCATATTTTTACTATTTTTGAAATCATGTGAGTTTGGCAAGAATTTTAGAAGTTTTTCTATGTTTTTTAGTACTTATAAGAGGTAATCGTTGTATTGTTTATGAACTTCGATATGAAAAACTACATATAAAGAGGCAACAATTGTAATATTTTTACATTTTTTGGACATAAATGGATTTTTATGAACATTTTGGAAAGAACCTAATTTGAGTTTTTTTATTTTTTCAAAAATGTAAACAATACTAGAAAATTATCCTAAGTGAGGCTACCATAAGGTATTTTTTACCAAAATTATGTTGAAATATGCTTTAGACAACGATCAATGTTTTTCAAAACCACTTCATAGGTAGAAAGATATCACAATAAGCTACAAATACGCAAGTTTTAGCTCATATATGCTACACATCAATTTATAGCCTTTAAACATATAACTTTCATTCTAAAGATTTCAATATATTTAAATTAGTTCCAAAACTAGCCAGATTTGCACTGTAAATCTGCTGAGATGTAAAGGGTATCAAAAAAGGTTTGGTCTCAAAATTCAAAAGGATTTGGTAGATAATAACAACATCCAAATACGTGGATGCTTATTGAAAATATCCCAGAATTAAATTACATATAAAAGTTTTGAGGTGCATTAAGAAATATCTAGAAAAGCAGAGGGTGCTTTTTGCTATTTGTCCATGTTACGTGCAATAGGGATGCAAATTTATACATATATATATCTGATACGTCATTGTATCCAATTTATACGTATTTTGACATTTGTATACGTATTCATTTGAAAATGGATATGAATATGGATATCATTTTATATCCGCAAACGTCTATATCCATATATATATATGTTTTCATATGGAAATAAAACTGTAGATTTATTTTTAACCATATATAAAATAATTTTATTCCTTATTTCATCAAATTTAGTATTTTTTATCATACAAGCACATTTAGTATATTTGTATCATATGTTTTCTATACAATACATGTATAATTAAGCCAATCTATAAAGTATTTCTAGTATTACTTGTTTGCAATCAAAGTATATTTTACATATGCATATAATTTTAAGAATATGATAACATACTTTTAATATCTCTCAATGTCCATATCTGCATCTATATTCATATTAAAAATTCCATAAGCCATATCCGTCCATTTGCATCCCTGTAATGTGTGTCTCATGTGATGCTCCAAATTAGCGGGGGCCTTTAAAGGTTTTAAGTAAGTTTTGAGTGTTCAAGAACAATTTTTCCATTGGTTAGGGTTATCTGGCCAATATTTGATCACTTCAACTGACAATACAAGACACTGTAGACAATATCAGCTCATTGCGTACAACTATTGGCTGCTATCGAGGACGTTGCTAGGAACAAATGAGTTGGAGTGTGATTCAAATCAAATCTCCTCGTCAGAGAGCATGTACTCTGTACTGCACATGTCAGAGTCACTACAACTGAAATGAGTCTCCACTTGAAGAATTCTGGCCCGCCACAATAATGTGGACAACTGCTCCATCTCTGAAAGGGTCGAATTGAAAAAGCAGTGAAGACATCCTCGTCGGAGTCCATGGTCAGTGGAGAATGGAGTTTGAAAGGTATCCTCATCAGAGAACTGGGTCTCTCCCATACTGGCTCAGAGAATGGGATCTCTACTTTGGAGTCCCTATCGAACACATGAAAATTTTGACCAAAAACAAAAGATGGGGACCACATAAAGAATGATGGCAAACATGTGCACATATGATTGAAGATCGCATACAAGTGTGTGTTTGAAAAGGAGTCTCTCTGGAGAACTCGAAGAAGCCGGGTCACTCAAATATGGAGTGCCTCAAACTTGGACTCTGAACAAATTTGTTGAGTTTGGAACTGAACTGTAGAGTCTGAAAATCTGGCATCTGGACTTGAGAATATGAATATGAAATATGTCTTGTATAACTCTTTACAATACTTCCCCTTTCTCCCAAACTGGTCGAAAACAATGACTTTGACCTGTTGGGAGAAGACAAGAAGATGGGGGGACAAAATATCATCACAAATGTTGATCTCGATTTTTTTCCTCGGCACATTTTTTGAATCATTTTTTCTCTTGGATATTTCTTTCATTTTTTTAATAGCCTTCACATCTTTTTTAAAATAATCCATTCATTTCATTTTTTTCAGCTTTTCTTTCCTTTTTTGAATCAATTTTTCTCGTACGGATTTTGTTTTGTACGATTCTTTTTTCCCTTTTTTAACACAATATCTCATCCCAAAAAGGGCTCAACCTCCTCCTCTCTTTTTTTAAACTGACATCTCACCTTTTTTCTCTCTTTTGGCCCACTTGGGCTCTTACAATAGTCGAAGACCACTTGTTCCTGATGTTTGAGGCAACTTTTTTAAGAACCCGTGGCCTTATTTAGGGTTCGTGGAACCCCTTCTCACATAGAAGTCGACCCTCCAATGGGGTTCTTTTTGTTTAGTTGTCACTGCCTGGAGATGTCTCTGCCTGGAGGCACGAAGGGGCTTCGAGCTCCTCCTGGGAGGGTGCGAGCCCTGAAGGCACCTGGAGAAGATGTGGAGGTGACAATATGGGATGTGGTGGTTCCACCGTGCACGAGAGCTATGCTTGGAGGAGGGGCGGTATCATCTCCTGGATCAGAGATGGGACACGCTGCCCTTCTGGCTATGAACGGTGCCTAGATCTGGAGAAGTAGCGAGAGGGTTACCTCGTGGAGGAGAGATGGAGCTTCAACGCCAACTGGAGGAGGCGACGTGAGGGGAAAGGCACTATGGCTGCTGGAGGCTTAGGATTGGACGAGACCCTCTTCATCGACGGGTCGTGCATCGCCTGAGCTTGGCATGATTCACCGCCAGGAGATGTGGCATGGAGGAGGAGCCTTGCGATTAGGGCTCGCGATTGGAGGCCCATGATGCCTGCAGGAGATGTCGCCTATGATCTTTCAGAAATCTTCTAGAAATTGAACAGAATTTGCGTCATAGGAGGAGGTGAAAGTAGAGATCTTCCCAAAATTAATACTTCAATTGAAATTGTTGAACATGGATAGAACTTGAACAACAACAATAATCATCTTCAAGAATCAAATATTGAATAAAAAATAGGGAACTTAAAATCCTCGAGAATTAAACCCGCTCTGATACCACGTTAGAAAATATGAATGTAGAAGTGTATCAGAGAAATAAAGATAAAAGCATTAAGAACAACGGGATTTAACGCAGAACCTCTGCTACCTCAGACATTACGCCTCGCGCCCGCCCCTCCCCCTTTCCAATTTTTCTCAGTTACCACCACCTCACTGCGCTCTCTAACGACCACCTCATGTAACCGTTACCTCCCTCATCCTCGCGTGCCCTCCTTCCATCAATTTAGAGCTTCACGGGCCTTCAATTGGATGTTCAAAAACTCGCCATCACCACCTATAACCCCCCACCTTCTCCACATGTAAAACCACCTCCGTCGACCCCCAACACACTGGTCCACTATTCCTAGGGTACGTCCTAGCCATCGTCTGCCTCCTTGTGACAGTCAGAGGTAGGAGGATTGGCCACGATGGCCGGCACACCTCTGGTGTTGACCCATGGCCTCAACGGCCATGTCGTGGTGCTTCTAGCGCTACAGAGCTCCCTGCATTGGTTGCGCGGGTCTGAGCGACGATCAGAGGCTCCCAAGGAGCGTCAGCCCAAGCCTCCTCTGTCATCGATAACCTCTCCGACTAGGTAAACACCTCTATCTCTATTTCTTTGATTTTCTTCCTTTTAATCTATCATACATGATACACTTCACCTCCCCTTAACCATCCATTTAGCTCTGCCATGTCACCTTCATGTTCGCCAGCCACTCTGCTCACCCCTTCCTCTACTCCAGAGCCTCGTCCATCTCATCCACTTTCTCCTATGCTTCACCGAAGGAGAAGACCTCGGTCCCCCACTCACGGGACCTCACCTCACTCATTTCACTCACACACGCATAGAAGACACGCCTCGGCTATTTTAATGTGTGCATGTGTTCAATGGTCGGAGCTCTCAGTTCCACGTCGGTCTCGGTCAACATCTACGACACTCCTCCACCGTCTCGCATCCCCAGTCGCTCTCGGAGCTTCGTCTCACCTCCATCCCCTTTTGTGAGGTCCTCAATCAGCTTATTTAATCATCTGGGATGTGGCTGGAGCACTAAGGAGCTCTAAGGAGGTCGCCGAAGCATAGCCTCCTCCGGCAGAAAGGGCGGAGCACGAAGATAGAGTTGTCACCCTATACTCACGATTGGATGGCCCGGATGATGCCACGCGTCCGCACGAGCCTCACACCTACCCTATAGGCTCTGTTACACAAACTAAGCACCGAAGCCGCCCAAACCAGCCACGTGGCCCGAGCTGGGGCCGTCTCCCAAGCATATCCCCTCGCGTGCATGGCACAGGAGGGGTCGGGTAAATTGCGTTGAAGACCTCACAACTTTCTAATATTAAAATTTGGTTCTCCAGGCGTGTGCCTCACGTGTGCGCATGGGGTAAATTACTGGGAGCCTCCTCTGTGTTTAAATAACTACATGGATGCCCCTATGCGCAAATGGAGATATTATAGAAGGCCCCTCCGTGTTTTGGTATTTACAAATAGGTCCCTCTAGAGACCAATTTGCAATATTTACCTTTATTTTATCTCATATTTTTATTACAATTATGCCCTTCGTATTATTTCTTTAATATCTCGAGCATTTTATATCCAAATTGCATAATTTCATTGTACTTTTGAAGCCTATTTAATTCTCTGTATAATGGCACTCTTGATTTCATACTTTTATACTGTATTAAATAGACTATTTTTATGTGCTCAGTGTCTTGTACTTTTTATGCTAAATGACCATTACTCATCGTTGTTGCTCCATTCGATTCTGAAAATAACCTTTAATCTGTTGCTCATTGATTTGATCTTTTTAGGATATTTTTTGTATATATCATCTGAGTTTGCACACCATTTACATTGCATACATTTACTTGCATAAAATCAAATAAAAATTGCATCTCTTCCATACATCCTTTGATTGTGTTCTTGCACCATTTCTTGCATCATTTTATCTGAATATCTGCATTTTATTGTGCATCTGCATGAAGTCCTGGAACTTGGAAATAATCATGCATTAATTAAACAATAATTTAATGAAGAGGCTCGTGTCCCTGTGTTCGACCTTGGTATGCTTGCCAAGTAAAATAATCTCTACATATTCGAAGGTGTGCTCTTTGCATGACCAAAAGCTGCCTCCTATACTACGACAATCCCTTATTATTAAAGAGGCATATTTTACGCTCATCAAATGGCATCGTTGCCGGGGAGATCGAGGATGCTCGAGACCCATAGGGTTGTGGAGTTGGGAGCTCACGCCTGGTGTCGTTGCCCCGAACACGAGTCACCTTTATTTATTTGTCGAATTTTGTTTAATTATTTTTTATATGAATATTTTCAAAAATTTTAGGTCTTCTCATTATATTATTCTTGCATCATTCTGTTGATTAAATTTTGTGATATTTTTCTGACAATTTCTTTTGTGGCAGGGCCCATTGAGATTGAGGATGCTCGAGATCCATGGAGGCATGAAGTTGAGAGCTCTTTCTATGAGGAGCTGCAAAAGAAAAGAAGAAGAATTTAAGAAACATTAGTTAGCTCTTCATTCATGCATTTTATTGTAAAAAAATGTAGCTTGTGCATTTTTTGTGGTCATCATTCGAGGGCTTGCGTGTGTTGAAAAAAAGATGAAAAAAATAATTAGACCACTAGATGATCTAAACCCCCCATACACACACATACTCATGCACGTATCCATATATGTATATCCACTTACCCCTACCCCACCTTCTCTATATATTCATACAATGTATACCCCCTCCCTCCCCCTTCCCACATCTTCGTCTGTAAAAATTCACCACACTCATCCCCTCCAGTTTCGTATCGACTTTACATCTGTATAAATTCACCTTCTAACCCTAACAGTCGCGGGTCCCTCAACTTAAATTTCAAATCCAATACTTAGGTTACATTCAGCCTAAGTATAGTGGCACCTGACCCAAATCACTATGTGCTCCTCTATCTGTCTTCTTATACTTATGTCATTTTTAATCTAAGTATAGGGGGAAATTTGAAAAATCTGCACATTCAGTCTCTTAAAAATGTTGTTTAAATGCAGTGTAGTTGGTTGAATTGGATCCATCAAAAACCGCTTAATTAATTTATCGATAAAATCAAACGATCGATTTCTATTTTACTTGGGAAAGACCAAGGTCGAACTCAGGGACACGAGCCTCTTAAGTGTAAACCTAGACTCTTATTATTCAGATTAAGTGTGAAATTAAAAACCTATAGGTCCATATGCACAAAGATATGTAAACAATGCAAACACATGTAGATAATTATTTATTTGATATTTTGTCATGCATCAAGATACAAATGGATACAAATGCAAGAGTACACATATGCAAATATGCCTGAATTAAATAAAATATTTGGACTATTAACAGTAGCCAATTTAGGTTCGAATAGCAAAGCAAGTTCCATTAATGAATTAATTTAAGGCATGACCAGCATTACATGATGGACACTTAATCATTGAAATGAAGCATCAAAGTTTAGAGTGTCAAAATAGAAACCAGTCATGCCATCAGAAAGATAATTAAACTAGCTTCAAAACGAGACCAAAATCAATTCAAACGGAGCTCGAATGCTCAAGATATTCACAAAAGAGCTCAGGGGCATAAATGCAAGAAAAAATGAAAATAAATAGAAAAAGTACTACAAACAGGTCCCTAAGATGACCTAAATGTGGGGGGTATATTTGTAATTATTGGAACCCGACAGGGGTTGGTTGCAATTTACCCTAGGGGCATGTGATGTTCACATGCTAGCAGGAAGTGGTTGTAATTTGAAGAATTTATGGGGGCCTCCCTGCAAATTACCCCGACCTCACGTGATGGGGCACGTGAGGCAAGGCTCGGTAGCTGTGGAGGCTCGGGTGTTGTGGTTTGGGTTACGTGTCAACAAATGGTGATCCTGACAGGCTCGAGGGCTAGATCAGACTCGGAGCAAGGCTCAGAAGTGGCTCGGTGGCTCCGAACCTGGAAGACGGGCAAGTGGTTCAATGACGACACGGTGCTGACATGGCCATAATGATGACCGTCCGATCTTCAAGGATCATACGATAGTTGTAGGGTGTGGTGGCGGTGACGTGGCTAATTATGGGTCGTCCGATCTTGCCAATCGGACGGTGCTTGTACGTATGGCGCTTTCTCCTCCATCGCAAGGGTGACGATGATCTTGGGTCTTCGACGACATGCTTGGAGCTTTGCCACCATCTCCCTCGTATGATGGTAATCCCTGGATGCTACTGGAAGTTGGAGGATTGACGGCATAGTCCAGGGAAGCTTCTGAACCTCCTAAAAGGTGATGGTGTACCAATGTCAGAGGTGGAGCTCGAGAAATGAGCTCTGGCGTCCGCCCGGCCATTGAATACTAACACCTGCAAAAAGATTAGTGAGGATAGCCGAAGCGTGCAAGTGCGTCGTGTGTACGAAGTGAAGTGGGATAGGAGGCCATATGGGACGGAAAACATGGTGGTCGAATCGTCTTCTCCAGTGAGCTAGGAGAAGAGGGGAGGCGGAGCGATCAGGGGTTGCGGAGGAGAGAGAAAGTGAGTGAAATGGAGCATGTGAATGGTTGAAGTGGAGGGAAACTCAAGGGATAATCAATGGAAGGAGATTGCGTCTGGAAGTTCCTAATAAATTAAGGGAAATCAAAGGAAAGAGCAGAGCAAGATCAAGAGGCTTACCTGGGGAATTTGATGGTCGTCGGGCCTATGCGTGGGCTTCAAGGTGATGCCCTGGTCTTCGTTGGACTCCACTTGTCGTAAGGAGCAGCTCGCCGACATGGAGCAGTCGGAGCATAGCCTACCGTGCCTATGGGTCGACACCAGAGTCGACGGTTGTCATTGCGACCTCAATCCGACCTCCCCCTGTCACGGGGAGATGGAGAGGAGCTACGTCGAGACTCTCATAAAGGTGGACAAGGTGTACAGGCAGTGACGATGGGTTATTTGAAGGTGGAAGGTGGAGGTTCAGATGACGGGCAGTGTGGATTGTGTGGAAGATATGGAGCGAAGGAGATGGAATCGTGGGGAGTGTAGATACCTGCGAGGAAGAGGGGAGAGTGGACTCGATCATGGGGTGGTTAAGAGGATGAGGGAGAGTATGGAGAGATGGAGAAAATGGAAAGTGGGTGAGTGGTGCGCAAGGTGGAGAACGTGGGAGAAAGGGATGCAGTAGGAAGAAGATGGGTTTGTGATTGTTGGATCATGTGATCCAACAGTCAGGAGAAGGGCGTGGAGGAGCGGTCCTGATCAGATCTAGGGCAGCAAGATAGAATGCTATGGTTGTGACACATGTCAGGAGGAGGTGTGGGCGGAAGCAGACGGTCTAGATGCCATCTGGAGAATAATCGTATGGTGGAGGTCAGCTGTGGGATCTAGCGGCTAGGATATAAAGCTTTGGCAGAGATCAGACGGTACTGGAGGTTGCCACGTGGCGTGAGGGAGAAAGGTGGTGGAGGACAGCTGTGATGAGATATGCAAGTGGATCGGAGGGCTAGGAACGGATGCGGGAGTGGATGATGGGGATTGAAGTATCAAGAGGGCGATCGGACGGTGGAAACGTGGGGCGCGTGATGTGCAAAGAAGAGGGCCACGTGGCGTAACCAAAAAGCGCTATGTGGCCCAATCAGGTTATTCATATAAATAATATGAAAAATGAGGGAGAAGCAGGCCGAATTGGGGAAAATTCAAAACATGAAAGTAGTAGATCTCGATGAGATCTACAAGTTTCTTGTTGACAAAAATAGAAACAGGGTCAAATAAGGGGAGAAATATTTTTTAAGCGTATAAAGGGTATAAAAACGCTATGATTTTTAGTTTTGTTGTTTTTTGTATTTTTAATTTATTCTAAGGCCCAGATATATACAGTGTTTTATATGGTTCTTATTGACATTAATTCAAGCAAGGGCGTTAATAATGGAAATTAAGATGATGAAATCAGGTTTCATCACCCCCTATACTTAAACTATGCTCGTCCCCGAGCATCTAAAAATGAATGAGCTGGATTAACCCCCTTATGCATGTGCATACAGGATCTGATCCATTCAAGAGGTCTCAATTTTAGAGATCCAAAATTTCAAAGTTCAACCCATCCTTAATGAAGAGGTGTCCAATTTCTCTAATTTTCCAGACTCTCTCTTGTATATATATAAACTAAGGATATGATATTAAGTGTTGACCTTGATCACGAGAGTAGAGTCATAATGTTACCCAAGGTCACGGTCCATGAAATTCTCCTAAGTACCTAATCCTCAATTCTAGGGAATAAATCAAATATTGTGTTCTATCCACCGTCTCTTTAGTTGTCAGACTTAGAAGTGTAGGTGACAGGCCAGTTGATGGAGGGTTTAGGATTGTGTCATTTCTTCTCTCCCTCTCATTAGAACAAGGATTCTCTCGAGTGCGTTATTACTCAACACATATTTTTGGTGTTGATCAGTGCGTCCGTCAAGAGAAGTTGGAATCGTCTGCATTTGTTTTCTTGGGAGTACATCGGGGTATCCCTTTTTTGAGTATCTATTATACCTTCTACACCCAGACTTGTAGTATTTACGATGCACGACCCTTTTTTGGTGCAAAAGCGACTCCTGGTCCTAATAGCGGTTGTCCAAGTGTACACTTTGAAATGATTGGGAGTGCTCGCCTTTGGTGTAAGCTCTTTTGATATTTGACTTGTAGGATGAGAGCTTATTTCAACATTGATATTTCTTTGTTTTGTTTTCGGCTAGCTTCACTGCTTTTACCAGGAGTTGGCGCATACTGATCAACATTTTTATTTTATCACACCTTGGCACTTAGGCAAATGTCAAGATATTAATACAAGAAAGAAGTTCTCATACTAGCTAAAATTGTTGACATTCAGGTTTCATGAAGCCTTCAATGATTTTATCCCATCCTCAAGCATTATTAGATCGAGTCCAAACTTGAATCCCTCATCCCAGTCCCACAAGTGAAATCTCAACTCCTCTCATCTTAACCGCAGTCGTGCATGTGAAGTATTGATCATATTCTTAAGGCTTCGAGACTAAGCATGAAATATAGCATGCAAATCTAGCAAACTAGGGAAATGTGGATAATTAAGTCGAAGACCCTGATGGCTATGGTTGGTTAACCTAAAATCTCTAGACATCTTAAGCAAGTGTTCTAGATCATTAATGATCCTGTGTGAAAGTGAAAGTGTCAGGGATTAATTCCAACTCCTTCGTCTATTTTTTTATTTTTATTTTTATTTTATTTTTAATTTTTATGGAGACTTTAAAAGGCCTACTGACTGCCTAAACTCAAATGAGTAGTTGAATCTGCTTTCATCCAGTATAGGTGCAAGTACAGGCCGTAGAACGGTACCCATTACTTGAGGACGGAGCCCAACGTGATGTCCTATAAACCATCTACTCTACTAAGGGAGACCCTCACTGAAAGCGGCTACTTATTTGTGTTTAATAGTCAATTTGACTTTTAAAAGAATTTTAACTTTTTCTCATTTTTTATGGATTTTTTATTAAAGTTAGAATGCAAGTTAAACTCATTTTCTCTTGTTGAAAACAAGTTTTGAAATCATTTTCCAAACCATGGCACATATATATAGTTTTTTCAAACATTTTTCAAATGATTATTCAAAACAAGTAAAACCCATTTTTTAAATAATTTTCAAAATATTTTCTTCAAAAATAATGTAATATAGTATAGAAAATTTGTCAAAGCTTTGAAAACATTTTGTCCAATCTAGTTATAAGAATATACTTTAGCCCAAAAAAGTTTTAAATTTTTTCTAAAATTTTCAAAAATAGAGCTATGGCTAAAGTACATATACTATTTACACGGTATACCCCCCCATACTTAAAACTTGCTATGTCCTCATCGCACTAAGTGATACAAAGATGTAGCTCATTTTAAGGTATAGGAAAATATACGGGAACTGAGGATGACACCCCCTATACTTAGGTTAGAAATAACCTAAGTATCAAGGAAAGGATAAATGAGTAAGAAAATCGCAGGGACTCAGGTCTCCCCTATACTTAGGCTAAGGATGGCCTAAGTAAAGAGATGGATAAATGAAGTTGGGGATACCTAAAGGGAACAAAGAAGTTAGGGTGAATTTACTAGTGAGTGAGTGCATCTACGGAGATGAATGGAGTACCTAAGCTCGCTGGGAGGGTGTCGAAACAGACAAGGTTCAATCAACCATGCAATACCCTTTGATTCACCAACTCATACGTGAAACCAACAAGTGTTGGTTAATTATCTTTTCATTTTTATTGGTGATAAAATCATTCTAATTTATGCAAGGATACAGAAAAATATCGAATCAAAACATCCTACGTAAACAAGGGTGTTCTCTCCCAAAACATTATTTTACTCCATTTTATTATCAACTTGCATTATCAGTCCTAATTATTAGCTTAAGCTCATCATTGTTTTAATGAGAACATAAATCAAACAATCATCGTCTACCGGTCATTTCCAATTTCCATTAATCCTAGGTGATCAAGCCAGGAAGTGAGGTCGAGAAAAGCCAATGTAGTCGATAAAATCATGATCTATGCTAAGAGAGAAAACTAGTAGTGCCTTGAGCTAAATTCATGAAAACAAGACTGAATTAAAACACAAACCAAATTTATGCAAGTCGATGAAAAACCATACCTAACATGAATCTATTAGCAGGGAAGAACAGATTTTATTTTTTTGGCTAAGTGAAGCGATGTTTATTTACGTCTAAATGTAATAAGTGTCCTACCTAAGATCCAACCTATAAAATAAAATGTGAAAGTAGCTCAGAGAGCCACGTGCCTGATCCTAGGTCGACACTCAAGTGGGGCGATCCCCACACAACCACGAATGCTATCGTTCATTTACACGCACGAGTCTTTGAACGAAGACCGCTGTAAAGACGATGATTACATTGAATGAAATAATGCAGGACAAAAATTTTTTATTTCTTCAATTTTCTCCAATGTTGCTTCTGCGGCTCCTCGCAATGAGGAACTCCTGCTCCTCGCCTCCTTGATCACCAAGGTACCCTGCCACAAAAACATATGTTAGATATCAAACAAAGAATTATCAATAATGCACAAACAACAAGACCTATGAATTAAAAAATTACACTTAATCCAAAAATGAAAATCTAAATAAAATGAAGGATGAGCCGAATCCCCGACAACGATGCCTTTTACAAAATCCGCACATTCAACCTCTTAAGAATGTTATTTTAATGCGTTATAGTTGGCCGAATTGCATCCATCAAAAACCGCTTAATTAATTTGTCGATAAAATCGAATGGTCGATTTCTATTTTACTTGGGCAAGCCCAAGGTCAAACTCAGGGACACGAGCCTCTTAAGTATAAATCTAGACTTTTATTATTCAGATTAAGTGTGAAATTAAAAACCCATAGTTCCATATTCACAAATATATGCAAACAGTGCAAACACATGTAGACAATTATTTATTTGATTTTTTGTCATACATCAAGATACAAATGAGACAAATGCAAGTGTACCCATATGAAAATATGCCTGAATTAAATAAAATATTTGAGCCATTAACAGTAGCAAATTTCAGGTTCGAATAACGAATCAAGTTCCACTAAAGAACTTATTTAAGGCATGACCAGCACTACATGATGGACACTTAACCGTTAAAATGAAGCACCAAAGTTTAGAGTGTCAAAACAGGAATTCAATAATACCATCAGAAAGATAACTAAACTAGCTTCAAAATGAGACCAAAATCAACTCAAACGGAGCTCGGATGCTCAAGATATTCACAAAAGAGCTCAAGGGTATAAACATAAGAAAAACATGAAAATAAATAGAAAAAGTACTACAAACATGTCCCTAGGATGACCTAAATGTAAATAAAATAAAGCGCAAGGATTTCCCTGTATATTTCCCACATACGTGGGGGTATAATTGCAATTATTGGAACCCAACGGGGGTTGGTTGCAATTTACCTCAGGCACGCATGGTGTTCACGTGTTTGAAGGACCTGGTTGTAATTTGAAGAAGTTACAGGGGCCTCCCTGCAAATTACCCCGACCTCACATGACAAGGCACGTGAGGCAAGGCTCAGTAGCTGTGGAGGTCTGGGTGCCATGGCTTGGGCTACGTGTCATCAAATGGAGATCCCAACAGGCTCAGGGGCTGGATCAGACTCGGAGCGAGGCTCGGAAGTGGCTCGGTGGCTCCGAACCTGGAAGCTCAGGCAGTTGGTTCAGTGATGACACGGTGCTGACACATGGCTGCATGTTAACCGTCCGATCTTTGAAGATCAGACGATAGTTGTAGCCTGTGATGGTGGTGACGTGGATAATTGTGGGATGTTCGATCTTGCCAATCGGACGGTGCATGTACGTCTGGCGCTTTCTCCTCCACCGCAAGGGTGGCGGCGATCTTGGGTCTCCGACGACATGCATGGAGCTCCGCCACAATCTCCCTCATATGATGGTAATCCCTGCATGCTACTGGAAGTTGGAGGATTGACGGCGTAGTCCAGGGAAGCTTCTGAACCTCTTGAAATAGGTTGATGGTGGACCAAGGCAAGAGCTGGAGCTCGAGAAATGAGCTCCGACATCTATCCGGCCATTGAAGACTAACACCTGCAAAAAGATTAGCGGGGATAGCCGAAGCATGCAAGTGTGTTATGTGTACGAAGTAAAGTGGTATGGGAGGGCATATGGGATGGAGAACATGGTGGTCGAATCGTCTTCTCCGGCGAGCTTGGAGAAGAGGGGAGGCAGAGCTATCTAGGGTTGCAGAGGAGCGATAATGTGAGTAAAGTGGATCGCGTGAAGGGTTGAAGTGTGGGGAAACTCAAGGGACAATCAATGAAAGGAAATTGCGTATGGAAGTACCTAATAAATTAAGGGAAATCAAAGGAAAGAGCAGAGCAAGATCAAGAGGCTTACCTGGGGAATTTGATGGTCGCTGAACCTGTGCGCGGGCTTCAAGGTAATGCCATGGTCTTCGCTAGACTCCACTGGCCATGAGGAGCAGATCGCCAGCGCGGAGCGGCCGGAGCATAGCAGATCGTGGATATGGGTCAACACCGGAGTCGATAGCTGTCGTTGCGACCTCAGTCCGACCTCCCCCAATCATGGGGAGGTGGAGAGGAGCTAGGCCGAGACTCTCGTAAAGGTGGACAAGATGTACTGACAGCGACAATGGGTTATTTGATGGTGGAAGGTGTAGGTTCAGATGATGGGAGGCGTGGATTGCGTGGAAGATATGGAGCGAAGGAGATGGAATCGTGGGGAGTGTGGATACCCGCGAGGAAGAGGGAAGAGTAGACTCAATCGTGGGGTTGTTAAGAGGATGTGGGAGAGGCTAGAGAGGTGGAGAAAATGAAAAATGGGCGAGTGGTGCGCAAGGTGGAGAATGTTGGAGAAGGGCACGGAGAGCGGTCCCGATCCGATCTAGGGCGGCAAGATAGAGGTCTATGGTTATGACACGTGTCAGGAGGAGGTGTGGGCAGAAGCAGATGGTCTAGATGCTATCTGGAGAATAATCGGATGGTGGAGATCAGATGCGGGATCCAGTGGCTAGGATTTAAAGCTTTGGAGGAGATCCGACGGCAACGGAGGTTGCGATGTGGCATGAGGGAGAAAAGTGGTGGCGAATGGATGTGATGAGATATGCAAGTGTATCAGAGGGCTAGGAACAGATGCGGGAGTGGACGATATGGATTGAAGTATCCAGAGGGAGATCGGACGGTGGAAAACATGGGGTACGTGGCGTGCAAAGAAGCGGCCACGTGGCGCAACCAAAAAGCACCACGTGGCCCAATCAGGTTATTCAGATAAAGAATATGAAAAATGAGGGAGAAGCAGGCCAAATTTGGAAAAACTCAAAACATGAAAGTTGTAGATCTCGATGAGGTCTACAAGTTTCATGTTGATCAAAAACGAAAACAAGGTCAAATAAGGGGAGAAATATTCTTGTGAGTATTTTTAATGGTATAAAAACACTACGATTTTTAGTTTTGTTATTTTTTCGTATTATCAATTTATTTTAAGGCTAAGATATATACAGTGTTTTATTTGGTTCTTATTGGCATTAATTTAAGAAAGGCGGTTAATGATGGCAAATTAAGAGGATGAAATTGGGTTTCATCACCCCCTTATACTTAAACTATGCTTGTCCCCGAGCATCTAAAAATGAATGAGCTGGATTAACCTCCTTGTGTATGTGCGTACAAGATCTGATCCGTTCAAGAACTCTCAATTTTAGAGATCCAAAATTTCAAAGTTCAACCCAGCTTTAATCAAGAGGTATCCAATTTCTCTAATTTTCCAGACTCTCTCTTCTATACATATAAACTAAGGATATGATATTAAGGGTTGACCTCGATCATGAGAGTAGTGTCACAATGTCACCCAAGGTCTCGGTCCAAGAATTCTCCTAAGGACCTAATCCTCAATTCTAGGGAATAAATCAAATATTTCATTCCATCCACCGTCTCTTTAGTTGTCGGACTTAGAAGTGTAGGTTACTTGCCAGTTGATGGACGGTTTACGATTGTATATTTCTTCTCTCCCTCTCATTGGAACAAGGATTCTCTCGAGTGCCTTATTACTCAACGTATATTTTTGTGTTGATCGGTGCGTCCGTCAAGAGACGTTGGAGTCGTCTGCACTTGTTTTCTTGGGAGTACACCGGGGTGTGCCTTTTTTGAGTATCTATTATACCTTCTACACCAAGACTTGTTGTATTTGCGATGCACAACCCTTTTTGGTGCAAGCCCGACTCCTGGTCCTAATAGAGGTGGTCCAAGTGGACACTTTGAAATTGTTGGGAGCGCTCTCCTTTGGTGGAAGCTCTTTTGATATTTGACTTGTAGGATGATACTTATTTCAACATTGATATTTCTCTGTTTTGTTTTTGGCTGGCTCCACTACTTTTACCAAGAGTTGGCGCACACTGATCAACATTTTTATTTTATCACACCCTGGCACTTAGGCAAATGTCAAGAGATTAGTACAAGAACCAAGTTCTCATACTGGCCAAAATTGTTGACACTCAGGTTTCATGAAGCCTTCAATGATTTTATCCCATCCTCAAGCATCATTAGATTGAGTCCAGACTTGAATCCGTCATCCCAGTCCCTCAAGTGAAATCTCAACTCCTCTCATCATAACCGTAGTAGTGCATGTGATGTGTTGATCATATTCTTAAGGTATCGAGAATAAGCATGCAATATAGCACGTAAATCTAGTAAACTAGGGAAATGTGGATAATTAAGTCAAAGACCCTGATGGCTAAGGCTGGTTAACTTAAAATCTCAAAACATCTTAAACAAGTGTTCTAGATTATCATTGGTCATGTGTGAACGTGAAAGTGTCAGGGATTAATTCCAACTCCTTCATCCATTTTTTTATTATTATTTTATTTTTAATTTTTATGGAGACTTTAAAAAGCCTACTGATTGCATAATCTCATATGAGTAGTTGCATCTGCTTTCAACCAGTATAGGTATAAGTACAGGCTGTAGAACGGTACCCGTTAAATGAGGACGGAGCCTTACACGATGTCCTCTAAACCACCTACTCTGCTAAAAGAGACCCTCACTGAAAGCGTCTACTTATTTGCATTTAGTAGTAATTTTGACTTTTAAAGAATTTTAACTTTTTCTCATTTTTTATGGATTTTTATTAAAGATAGAACACAAGTTAATCTCATTTTCCCTTGTTGAAATCAAGTTTTGAAAACATTTTCCAAATCATGTCACATATACATATTTTTACAAACATTTTTCAAACAATTTTTCGAAACAAGTAAAACCCATTTTTCAAATCATTTTCAAAATATTTTCTTCAAAAATAATGTAACATAGTATAGAAAATTCCTCAAAGCTTTGAAAACATTTTGTCCAATCTAGTTCATAAGAATATACTTTAGCCCAAAAAAGTTTTAATTTTTTTCAAAAATTTTCAAAAATAAAGCTAAGTCTAAGATATACTTAAAACTTGTTATGTCCTCATAACACTAAGTGATACAAAGGCATAGCTCTCTTTAAGGTATAGGAAAATATACAAGTACCGAGGAGGATGCCCCCTATACTTAGGTTAGAAATAACCTGAGTATCAAGGAAAGGATAAATGAGTAAGAAAATCACGGGGACTCAGGACCCCCAAATACTTAGGCTAAGGATGGCCTAAGTAAAGAGATGGATAAATGAATCTGGGGATACCTGAGGGTAACGAAGAAGTTAGGGTGAATTTAAAAGTGAGCAAGTGAATCTATGGAGATGAATTGATTACTTAAGTTCGATGGGAGGATATCGAAACAGACAAGGTTCAATCAGCCATGCAATACCCTTTGATTCTCCAACTCACATGTGAAACCAACAAGTGCTGGTTAATTATATTTTTCATTTTTATTGGTGATAAAAACATTCTAAATTACACAAGGATACATAAAAATGTTGAATCAAAACATCCTACGTAAACAAGGGTGTTGCTCTCCTAAAACATTATTTTACTCCTTTTTATTGTCAACTTGCATTATCAGTCCCAACTATTAGCTTAAGGTCATCACTATTTTAATGAGAGCATAAATCAAACAATCATCGTCTACTGCTCATTCCCAATTTCCATTAATCCTAAGTGATCAAGCCAAGAAGTGAGGTCGAGAAAATGCCAATGTAGTCGATAAAATCATGATTTATGCTAAGAATGAAAACTTGCAGTGTCTTGAGCTAAATTCATCAAAACAAGACTGAATTAAAATCAAAACCAAATGTATGCAAGTCGATGAAAAACTGTACCTAACATGCTTCTATTAGCAGGTAAGAACAGATTTTATTTTTTTGGCTAAACAAGCGATGTTTATGTGTGTCTAAATTTAATGTGTGTCCTACCTATGATCAAACACATAAAATAAATGTTAAAGTAGCTCAAAGAGCCACGTGCATGATCCTAGGTCAACACTCAAGTGGGGTGATCCCCACACAACCACGAATATTATCATTTATTTACACGCGCGAGTCTTCGAACGAGGACCGCTGTAAAGATGATTATTACACCGAATGAAATAATGCAAGACACATTTTTTTATTTCTTCAATTTTCCTCAATGTTGCTTCTATGGCTCCTCACAGCGACGAACTCTTTCTCCTCGCCTCCTTGATCACCAAGGGACCCTACCACAAAAACATATGTTAGATATCAATCAAAGAATTATCAATAATGCACAAGCAACAAGACCTATGAATTAGAAAATTACACTTAATCCAAAAATAAAAATCCAAATAAAGCGAAAGATGAGTCGTGTCCTCGAGAACGGTGCCTTTTGAAAAATCCCACATTTAGCCTCTTAAGAATGTTGTTTTAATGCGTTATAGTTGGTTGAATTGGATCCATCAAAAACCGCTTAATTAATTTGTCGATAAAATCAAACCGTCGATTTCTATTTTACTTGTGCAAGCCCAAGATCAAACTCAGAGATACGAACCTCTTAAGTATAAATCTAAACTCTTATTATTCAGATTAAGTGTGAAATTAAAAATCCATAGGTCCATATGCACAAAGATATGCAAGTGCGAACACATGTAGACAATTATTTATTTGATGTTTTGTCATGCATCAAGATACAAATGGAGACAAATGCAAGTGTAATCATGTGCAAATATGCCAAATTAAATAAAATATTTGAGACATTAACAGTGGCCAATTTCAGGTTTGAATAACGAAGCAAGTTCCATTAATGAATTAATTTAAGGCATGACCAGCATTACATGATGGACACTTAATCATTAAAATGAAGCATCAAAGTTTAGAGTGTCAAAACAGGAAATCAATCATGCCATCAGAAAGATGCTTAAACTAGCTTCAAAACGAGACCAAAATCAACTCAAACGGAGCTCGGATGCTCAAGATATTCACAAAAGAGATCAGGGGCATAAATGCAAGAAAAATATGAAAATAAATAGAAAAATTATTACAAACATGTCCCTGGGAGGATCTAAATGTAAATAAAATAAAGTGTAAGGACTTTCCTATAAATTTCCCACAGATGCGGGGGAATAATTGCAATTATTGGAACCCGGCGGGGGTTGGTTGCAATTTACCCCAAGCGTGTGTGGTGTTCATGTGCTAGCAGGACCTGGTTGTAATTTGAAGAAGTTACGAGGTCCTCCCTGCAAATTACCCTATCCTCACATGATAGGGCACGTGAGGCGAGGCTCAGTAGCTATAGAGGCCCGGGTGCCATGGCTTGGGCCACGTGTCATCAAATGGTGATCTCGACAGGCTCAGGGGTTGGATCAGACTCGAAGTGAGGCTCGGAAGTGGCTCGGTGGCTCCGAACATGGAAGCTCGGGCAGGTGGGATGTTCGTTTTGCCAACCGGATGGTTCATATACATCTGGCGCATTCTCCGCCGCCGTGAGGGTGGCGGCGATCTTGGGTCTCCGATGACATGCCTGGATCTTTGCCACGATCTCCTCGAACGATAATAATCCCTGGATGTTACTGGAAGTTGGAGGATTGACGATGTAGTCCAGGGAAGCTTCTGAATCTCCTGAAAGAGGCTGATGGTGGACCAATGACAGAGGTGGAGCTCGAGAAATGAGCTCTGGCATCCGTCCGACCATTGAAGACTAACACCTGTAGAAAGATTAGTGGGGATAGCCGAAGCGTGCAAGTGCATCGTTTGTACGAAGCGAAGTGGGATGGGAGGCCATATGGGACGGAGAACGTGGTGGTCGAATCATCTTCTCCGACGAGCTTGGAGAAGAGGGGAAACGGAGCAATCTGGGATTGCAGAGGAGCGAAAAAGTGAGTAAAGTGGATTGCATGAAAGGTTGAAGTTTGGGGAAACTCAAGGGATAATCAGTGGAAGGAGATTGTGTCTAGAAGTTCCTAATAAATTAAGGGAAATCAAAGGAAAGAGCATAGCAAGATCAAGAGGCTTACCTAGGGAATTTGATGGTCGCCGAGCATGTATGCGGGCTTCAAGGCGATGCACTGGTCTTCGTTGGACTCCACCGGCCATAAGGAGCAGATCGCCGGCGCGGAGCGCCCAGAGCATAGCCTATCATGGCTATGGGTCGACACCGGAGTCGACGATTGTCGTTATGACCTCAAGCCGATCTTCCCCTATCACGGGGAGGTGGAGAGGAGCTAGGCCGAGACTCTCGTAAAGGTGGACAAGGTGTACTGGCAGCGACTATGGGTTATTTGAAGGTTGAAGTGGAGGTTCAAATGACGGGCGGCGTGGATTGCATGTAATATATGGAGCGACGGAGATGGAAACGTGGGAGTGTGGATACCCGCGAGGAAGAGGGAAGAGTGGACTCAATCGTGGGGTGGTTAGGAGGATGAGGGAGAGGTGGAGAAAATGCAAAGGGGGTGAGTGGTGCACAAGGTGGAGAGCGTGGGAGAGAGGGATGCAGGAGGAAGAAGACGGATTGTGACCGTTGGATCATGTGATCCAATGTCAAGAGAAGGGCGCGGAGGAGCGATCCCGATCAGATCTAGGGTAGCAAGATAGAGGGCTATGGTTGTGACACGTGTCAGGAGGAGGTGTGGGAGGAAGCAGACGGTCTGGATGCCATCTGGAGAATAATCTGATCGTTGAGATCAGCTGCAGGATCCAGCGGCTAGGATTTAAAGCTTTAGAGGAGATCAGACGACATCGGAGGTTGCCACGTGGTGTGAGGGATAAAGGCAGTGGTGGACGGTTGTGATGAGATATGCAAGTGGATCATAGGGCTAGGAATGGATGCGGGAGTGGACGGCGGGGATTGAAGTATCCAGAAGGCGATCAGACAGTGGAAAATGTGGGGCGCATGGCGCAGAAAGAAGCAGTCCACATGGCGCAACCAGAAAGCGTCGCGTGGCCCAATCAGGTTATTCAGATAAAGAATATGAAAAATGAGGGAGAAAGAGGCAGAATTTGGAAACACTCAAACATGGAAGTTGTAGATCTTGATGAGATCTACAAGTTTCATGTTGACCAAAAATGGAAACGAGTCAAATTGGGGGAGAAATTTTTTTAAGCATTTTTAAGGGTATAAAAACACTACACTTTTTAGTTTTGTTTTTTGTATTTTTAATTTATTCTAAGGCTCAGATATTTATAGTGTTTTATCTGGTTCTTATTGACATTAATTTAAGCAAGCGGTTAATAATGGCAAATTAAGATGATGAAATCAGGTTTCATCACCCTCCGATCAGTTCCGCTATATAACCGTGTATTTAACCGAAGCTATGGCTTCATATCACTTATGCTATGATAGCATATCAAAAGTTAAGTATGGGGGGTATACAGTATATTATTGTATATATACTTTAGCTATATCTTGTTTTCTAAAATTTTTGAAAACTTTTTGGGCTCGGTTTAAGTTGACATGTGAAGTGATTTTGTAAAAGTTCTTGTCAAAATCTTTTGAAAATTTGAGGGATTTACTTTTTGTAAATAAAATTAACCTTTTTCAAAAACTCCGTAAAAATCTGAAAAATTAATTTTTTTTGGTAAAGACTCTGACTACTAGGCTTAAAAATGAGTAGCTACTCTTCAGTGAGGGAACTTCGCTCTCCCTTAGCAAAATAAGTGGTTTAAAGGACACTATCTATGGCTCAGTCCTCAAGTAACACGGGTCCGTATAACAGTCCATACTTACACCCATACTGGCTGAAAGTAGATGCAACTATTTCTATTCATATGAGCTTGGGCCAGTCAGTATCTCTCTGAAGAATAAAAAAATCATAAAAACGTAAAAGATAAAAATCACAAAAAAATCACTAACTCTGGAGTTGGTGTATTCCTGACACATTCACTTCCACTCAAGGCTTGAGGATTTGAGGACACTCGATTTAGACAACCTTAGTCATTAGGGTTTTGAACTTAATAATCCACACTTCCCTAATTTGAAATCTTAGCAATATATTGCACTCTTCATCTCTACCTTCTAAAGAATATGATCAGCACATCACTTTCACATCTACATGATTGATGAGATGAGCTTAGTTATCATTTGAGGAACTAGGACTGGTGATTTGAGTCTAGACTCGATCTAATGATGCTCGAGAATGGGATAAAGTTAATGAAGGCTTCAAAAAACCTAAGGTATCGTTCGTGTATCGGGTTAAACCACCCTCGGGGTGGTTTAACTCCCCTACCCCATATTTTCTCCCTCCACGTGGGCCCCATTTTATTCCTTTTTTAAAAAATTAAATAAATAAATTTTACATCATCAATCCTATCAAAAAATAATATATTATACCATCATATCATATAAAAAATATAAACTACTCCCCTTCTACTCACTTTTTCAAACTCCAATACAATCACATCATAATAACTACTCACTTTTTCAAACTCCAATACAATCATATCACCCCAAACCCACTTCTAACCCACCTCCAGTTAAACCCTCTATCCAAACACCAAAACCCAAAAATGGGTTACCTGCAACCAGTTTAACCCACCTAAAACCACTATCCAAACACACCCTAAGTGTTAGCAAAACCCTAGCCAGTATGTGATCAAGTTCGCATGATATCTTTGATACCTCTTTGCTAGGGTGTGATGAAACATAATTAAATTGTTGATCAGTGTGCGCCAACTTTTGGTAAAAGAAGTGGAGCTAGCCAGAAAGAAAATGAAAAGAAAGAAATATTGGAAGAAAAGCTCAATCATTACAAATTCAAATTCTATGAGCTTCCAGCAAAGGCGAGCTCTCCCAACCATTTTCAAAGTATCCACTTGGACCAAACGCTATTAGGACCAATGAGTCGGGCTAGCACCATAAAAGGGCTCTGCATCGTATAGTGATACAAGTCTAGGTGTCCAAGGTATCTTAGATACTCAAAAGAGACACATCCCGATGTACTCCCAAAAAAACAAGTACATATGACTATGATTTCTGTTGACGGACACATTGATCAACAACACAACAAAAATATACATATGCCGAGTAATAAGGCACTCGAGAGGACCCTTGCCAACGTGAGGGAGAGAAAATAGACATAATCCTATGCCCTTCATCATCTGGTCGTTCATCTACACTTTAAGGTCTAACAACTAATGAGACGGTTGGCTGAAGCAAGAACTGACTTATTCCCTAGTGTTGAGGATTAGGTCTAGAGGAGAGTCTCCTAGACTGGAACTTTGGGTGATGTCTCGACTCGACTCTCATGAATACATTGCGCTAATTTTCATGTCCTTTTATTTATGTACAAACATAGAGTATGATAATTAGAGAAGTTGGATTCCTTTTGACTAAAGATGGTTGAGCTCAGAATTTTAGGATCACTTAAATTGAGGGTCTTCGACAAATTGAGCCTTTAAATTTCACATGCACAATGAGGAATTAATCTGACTCCTTCATTCTTTAGATGCTCGAGGACGATCATAGTTTAAGTATAGGGGTATGATGAATATCGGGTTCATCATGTTAAAATTCATCATGTTAAAATCCACATATTAATCCCCAAGCTTAAGCAATTCAATAAAAATCGCAATTAAATCACTAATATTAACTTGTATTAAATTGTGAATAAATTGTGCCTAATTAACCTATTTTCTAACCCCAAATATTTATTGTATTTACTTACTAACCTTGTCTTTGTTTTTATATTTTATTACAAACCCCTAAAAATTATATTAATTATTGTATATATTTTGGTTTAGAAATTTAAAATACAAAAACAATCTCAAAACCTCAAAATCAATGTTTTTACCCATTCAAAATACTCTCAAAAATACACTTTTGTAAAAATGACCTCCTTTGACTTTTTCTTCAACATGAAGCTTGTGGATATCGTCGAGATCTACAACTATAATGTTTTGACTTTTTCTGATTCGGCTTCCTTTTATTTCTTTTTGATTTTTTTTCTCTATTTTTGTATTTATTGAATTTTATGGAGGGGCAACGTGACGCTCTCTAGCGCTGCCACGTAGCTGCTTCCTTTTATGCCACGCGATCGCTTCCATTTTTGCCACCTGACCCCCATTCCAGTCGTTAGATCTCCCGGGGCCGCCTCCATCTCAACTGCCCATCGCCCTCGTGTGTCTACCGTCAAAACAACCCCCTGATTTAATCGCAACAGGCCACACCCGCCCTAACCTTGACCACACGATCTCAGTCCATCCTACGGTTCCACCCTCTCCACATCTTCCCTTCTTCCATCACCCTTGGATCATGCCCCACTTTAATTAGAACCGCATGCTCACGCTAGTCCCCCACCACTCGATCCAATCTGATGATTAGATCTGCACCCTCCATCAGTGCTTCCACCTGGACCGTTGGATCGCCAGATCCAACGACCAGCATTCATCGTCCTCCTCTAAACGTCTTCTACCTCAAACGTTACGCCTCATGCCCGCCCCACTCACTTTCCAGTTTTTATCCGCCATCACCACCTCGCTCCGCTCCCTAACGTCCACCCCGCGTAACCGTTACCTCCCTCATCCTCATATGCCCCCTTCCATCACTTCCGATCTTCACGGGCCTTCAGTTGGCCGTTCAAAAATTCTCCATCACCACCTGTAACCCCCACCTTCTCTGCCTACAAAACCACATCCGCCGACCCCTGACACCACAGTCCACCATTCCTAGGGTACGGCCTAGCCATCCTCCGCCTCCTTGTGACAGACGGAGGTAGGTGGATTGGCCACGATGGCTGGTACACCTCCGGTGTTGACCCATGGCCTCGTTGGCCATGTCTTGGTGCTTCTAGAGGTACAGAGCTCCCACATAGGATGTACAGGTCTGAGCGATGACCGGAGGCTCCCAAGGAGCCTCAACCCAAGCCTCCCCTTTCATCGATAACCTCTCCGACTAGGTAAACACCTCTAACTCTATTTCTTTGAATTCTTCCTTGTATTCCTTCATACATTATACACTTCACCTCCTCCTGACCATCCATTTAGCCCTGCCATGACAACCTCATGTTCGTCAGGCACTCCTCTCGCCCCTTCCTCTTTTCCACAGCCCCTGTTCTCCTCATCCACCTTCTCTGCTTCCTCGGAGGAGAAGACCTTGGTCCCCCTCTCCAGCCACTGCCACAGGACCTTACCTCACTCATTTCACTCACACACGCACACAAGACATGCCTTGGATATTCTAATGTGTGCAGGACTTCAATGGTCGGAGCTCTCACTTCCACACCGATCTCGGTCAACAGCTCTGACGATCCTCCACCTCTTCACATCCTTAGTCATTCTCGGAGCTTCCTCTTAACTCCAGTCCCTTTGCGAGGTCCTCAACCAGCAAATTTGATCATCTGGGATGTGGCAGGAGCACTAAGGAGCTCCAAGGTCACCGGAGCATGTCCTCCTCTGGCAGAAAGGGCGGAGCACGAAGATATAATTATCATCTGATCCTCACGATCAGACAGCCTAGATGATGCCACGCGTCCGCACGAGCCTCACGCCTACCTTATAGGCTCGATTACACGAACCAAGAACCGAAGCCGCCCAAACCAGTGACGTGGCCTGAGACAGGGCCGTCTCCCGAGCCTGGCCCCTCGCGTGCATGGTACGCTAGGAGTTTGGTAAATTACGTTGAAGACTGTGCAACTTTATGATATTACAATTTGGTCCTCCAGGCGTTCGCCCTATGTACGCTCTTGGGGTAAATTACTGGGATCCCCCTATGGGTTTGGATAATTGCAAGGATGCCCCTGTGCGTAAATGGAGAAATTATAAAAGGGCCCCTCTAGGTTTTGGTATTTGCAAATGGGTCCCTTCAAGGACCGATTTGTAATATTTTTCTTTACTTTTTCTCGCATTTTTATTACAATTATGCCCTTCGCATTGTTTCTTTCATATCTTGAGCATTTTAGATCAAAAGTGCATGATTTTAGTGTCGTTTTGAAGCCTATTTAATTATCTATCTAATGGCATTCTTGATTTCATATTTTCACAATGTATTAAATAGGCTCTATTTTATGTGCACCGTGTCTTGTACTTTTTCTGCTAAATGACCATTACTTATCATTGTTGCTCGATTCGATTCTGAAATTGACCCTTAATCTATTGCTCATTGATTTGATCTTTTCAAGGCATTTTTGTATATATCTGAGCTTGCACATCATTTACATTGCATACATTTACCGCATAAAATCAAATGAAAATTGCATTTCTTCCATACATCCTTTTACTTTGTTCTTGCATCATTTTATCTGCATATCTGCATTTTATTGTTCATCTGCATGAAGACCTAGAACGTGGAAATAAACATGCATTAACTAAACAATATTTTTTAGTAAATAGACAAAGAGTCTCATGTCCCTGTGTACGACTTTGGTATGCTTGCCAAGTAAAATAATCTCCACATATTCAAAGGTATGGTCTTTGCATGACCAAAATCTACCTCATGTACTATGACAATCCCTTATTATTAAAGAGGAGGATTTTGTGCTCATCAGGTATGAGGGTCAAGGAACATGCTATGGCTGCTAGGAGTACTGGGGATGCTTTTGTTGGGCGCTCTGCCCTGCCTGTGTCGGAGGCTGCTGCGGGGGTGAAGCACCTCCAGTTGGCCATCAGAAGCTAGGGTGGTCACGATGGATCTCGGGATACTGTTAGTACTGGGAGTGCCAAATCACCTTGACTTCCATCAACATCTATTGTGGCTCATGGACTAGTGACGGGTCCGAGATAGCCCTCAATTAAAATACGTGGATTATAGTATGCTAAATTATGAATGTTGTTTCGTTGTAGGTAGGAAATCAGAATCGGTCAAGAAATAACTGCAAGAATATTTAATCGATTTTAATCAATGTGGTTTTATGTTTATTTTACTTGGGCAAGTCTCAAGGTCGAACATAAGGAGGCAACGGAATAACCAAGAATTTTGTCTATCAACGTTCATGCACGATTTTCGAGGCGGTATTTTTTGTAATTTTTAATGAAGTTTGGGATACAAAATGCAAATTTGGCCTATTTTAGGGATTAAAAAATAAATAGCAATCAAATGATGTTCGAAAAAAATGAAACTTGGCCAAGATGACAATAATGATGAAATGAATGCACCGTAATTTTTTGGAATTGTTGGATGCAAGATAAATATTTTATTAATTTATGAATGCAAACACAATGAATTTCAATAATTAATTATAATAAATATTAAACCTAATTATTTTCAAGAGATACAATTATCCAAGATCTATCACTATGTGATTGATCTTAAAAAAATCCTAAACCTCAAAAAAACTAGATTTAATACCTACTAAAAATTAAATAGTAAAATATGCAAAATGATTTTTATACAGCAAACATGCATGCAAATCAATTCTTTTTGGGCACGATGTAACACACAACTAAATCTATAATCCGTGAATTTTTGGCAATTTTTAGAGCAATGGGTAGTTACTTATGAATATTCAAGCACAGAATGGGCAACATAAGAAATTTTCCACAAAACAAAAGACTAATAGTTAACAACTTATAACCAAAGTGTCCAACATATTCCAAGATATAGAGAATAATTGTAGAACAAAATGCTTATGTTTGAATCATAAAAAATGCAATGTAGCTGTTCAAAATGGAGGGGGAACACAGGGGTATTTCTGCAATAACAATAAATAAAAAAAGAAATATAAATATGCTAAAGAGGGACTGATTTGTAATTACCAGACCTAAGAAAAGGGTAGGTGCAAAATTACCAAGGAGTCACGTCCAAGCACGTGACGCTTGGTCGGTAGGGGTTAATGTGCAAATAGCGGAATGGCGAGGGGCTTCTTGCAAATTTTTCCCAACGGTCATGTGCGCAGCACGTGACCCTAGGGTAGCTTCTAGACCACGTAATTCCTAGGGGCTTGGATGTAAACGTTCCCTCTCGCCACATGCCTCGCACGCGGGGAGGGCCTCAGTCCCACCGCCCGGCAGTCGCGGGCGGAGCGATGGAGAGGGGCCGGAGCTAGGAGAGGTTACGCAATGGAGGAGGCGCCGGCAGTGCGAGGCCTAGTTGACGGTGAAGTCGACAGTGGAAGCGCAGCGGACCGGCAAGGTATGGTGGCTGAGGGACCGCTGGAGGGTGGTTGAGGGGGAGCGGTTGCGTCAGGTATCGATGAAGATGAACGTAATTGGCTCGACGACGGATGCCAGAGTAGGGTAAAGCTCTGAGGACAATCTACAATGGTGGGGTACCCACCGAACCTCGTCGAGGAGGGTGGTCTTCAGGCTATCACCACTGACGCCCCCTTCTATGCAATCGATAGATGACTCGAGATGAGGGGGCGGAGGAGCTTAAATAGGATGTGAGGTTCAACCGGAGATGGAAGGTGGTTGACGATGGCGATCTGATTGAGATTGATGAGATCTGTGAAGATATGGAAGAGGTTGTGGTTGTGTGAGATCCACGGAGCAGACGAGATGCAGCAGTGTAGTGGCGAGGGATTTGCGGGGCGGAGGATCAGCCGACGTGAGATTGACAAGTGGAAATCACGGGGGAGAAGAGTGCGGCATCGGTGAGATTTGGGGGCGGCGCCGCCCTCTTGGGGAAAGGGGAGGAAGGAGAAGAGGTTGGGGCCGTCCGATAGGCCAAGATCGGACGGCCCAAAAGTCTCCACGCGACGCCAAATGGGGAGGTGGAGCCGAGCACGTGTCAGGCACGTGCTTATGTGGCACGTGTGATGTACATGCGTTGTTTATTAATTTCTTTTATTTTATAAAAACTAAATATAAAAACCTCAAAATGGGTGACATGTGGTAGCTCCAGGAGCCGCCACATGTCACCCTTGCAAAAATCGAAAAATAAATACCTTAATAAATACTTAAAAAATAGTAAATGACCTCGGATCGAAAAAGTTTCTTTACAAAAGTTGCTCGTCTCGATGAGATTTATAACTTTCATGAGGACACCAAAACCAAAATCGACCAATTGCACAAAGTGATATTTTTGGGGTATTGTTGAGCAGAAAATCTCGAGGATCGGAAATTAAAGGTACGAATGATAAATTATGTAGTTGTTATCCCCAAAAATCCTGCGAAACTTTTTTATTTTGCTACTTATTTACCTGTATAGCAGACAGGGTCGAACTCAGGGAGGCTACAAATCCCGAGGGTTATTCAATTAATAAAAAATCAATTAAGAGAAAAACATGAATCTCAAAGGATAACTGTCCTTGGTTTTTGTGATTTTTTATCTTTTTATTTTTTTTATTTTTTTATTTCTATTTTTTTTAAAATTTTATGATTTTCAAATTTTTAGTGATTTTAATTTTGCAATTTTTTTTATTTTAAAAAATAATAAGGAGCAATATTCACAAGATCAAAAATACGCACACCAACTCTTTTTGTAATTTTTCAATTTATCAAAAATGCTTAGAAAAAATCAGAGAAAATATTTTTGGGTTTTAAAAATTTTGAAATGTTTTTGGGAATTTTTGTGGAATTTTCAGATGTTTTTGTATTTTTCTAAAAATCAGACTATGAGAAAATGTGAAATTGTGCACAGCCTGGAGTAGTTTGCAACTTAAAAATAATTTAAGTGCCCAAAACTCCTGATAATTATTTTAATATAAACTACAAATCAATATCTACAATTAAAGACTGAAATCATGATTTTTAGATTTTTCTAGAATTTTATACAATTTTTTTAAGATTTTTCATTTTTTGTATTTTTTTTAGTTTTTATAAATAGTTAATGCACAAAAATTGATCAGAAATTAGAAGACACCAAAATACGCCTACAGTAATTATTTTGGAATTTTTAAGCATATTTTCAAATTTTTATGAATTTTTTGAATTTCAGAAAGCTAAAAATGATATTGTTTTGATTTTTTAATAATAATAAATGAAGACAAAATGAAATACAATTTTTATACAATGAAGATGCACACTATAGAAGTCTAAGTTAATTTTTTTGGAATTTTTGGACTAATAAAAACATTTATTTCAATAGAATAATCTTGCAAATTAAGAAGTCTGAATCACTGGGACTGAAATGCAAATATTTCAAGTTTTAGCATCAAAATATAACAATAAATAGATGCAGGAGAGAATGCGCATTTTTACCACTAAATCACGTGCGTGACACGTGCATTGAGGCTCTGGTTGGACTTCTTTGCAAATTGGAGAACTTCAGGGGCGTACTTGATATTTGCCCAAGAATTTTTTATCCCCTTTTAGGGTTTTGTCTCTTTCTTTCTTCTTCATTTTCAACCAAGCAAGAGGAGGTTGGAGCATAGGGCTATCGCCCCCCTCTTCTTCTCCACGCAAAGGGGTGACGGTGGTGGTGCTTCAGAGGGCGCACGAATGGAGTTCCTGTGAAAGAGGTGCGGCGTCGAAGCTGTCGCTAGGGAGGCGGCTACTACGGAGGTTGGCCCGCACAATGGAGGATGGCCTGTGGTGAGGTGGTCTTCAGCGGGTATGATGCACCGTGGGTTGGTGGAGCGGGCTCAAGACGGCGGCCGCGCAATGGAGGTGTGTGACGAGTGCAACGGCTGAAGGTGGATGTCGAGGGGAGCGGCCCATAGTCGATGGCTGGCTTCAGAGGCGATGCTGGAAACGGTGGGCGTGCGGGCTCAAGGAGGCCCAGCCATAGGTGGCTGCGGCGATGGATCGATGAAGGGAGCCTGATATGCTCGGGGGATGTGCAGGTCGGCGGCAATGGTCGGCACGAGGATGTGGAGAGTGGCCGGCGTCGAAGGACTCCCACGCGACGGCGATGGTGGCAGGGGTGGCGGTCCTACTGCCGTTTCTTCTTCTTTTTTATTATTTTTTTATTTTATTTTTTTTGTAATTTTGATTTCTGTTGTAAATAGTGAATGAAAACAGTAATAAAAATTTTTTTTTTTGAAAATTCAAAATATAGGGATTAAAAACCGAAGATAAGAAATGTTTTTTTTTATTTTTTTTAATCTTTTTTTGTTGTTTTTATATATTATCCTACAAAACAGATATTAAAGAGCAAGAAAATAATTGATTTTTTTGTATTATTTTTTATTTATTTACATCAGAAAATGAACGAGGATTCGGCGAAAATGAAAGGATCGAATCCGATTCTCTGACCACCATGCGTGATCGAAGTTGATAGATCGTGGAAGATAGAAAATGAACGGGGAGAGATCGATAACGTGAGATGAAAAATCGAATCAAAGCGGATCAAATCATGATGAGAATTTTTTTAAAAGATCTAGAGAAATATATTACGATGGAATTAAAATGCGACGAAATAAATTACGATTAACCTAACATAAAAAATGTGGGTCTCACCTTAGTAGCGGAAATGGACCGTGATCGCCTCGACGAAGGCCGACTCGCTGTCACCGGATGGCTCGGAGGCTAGGCACTTTCTCGATGAAATTTTCTCTCGGAGATCGGGCTCCTCTCTCTAAAGATTGATCAAGTTGGAATGATGGAGAAGGAGCCATATAAATAGAAAAGATAGAGATGAAATTTGAATTTTTGAATTTTTTTGATGGAAGAGATAAGAGAGATGAAAACTGAAATGAGATGAAGATAAAAGAGATAAAACTATTTACAAAATTATCTAATTTTTTGAATTTTTGTCACTTTGTTTATTTAAATTAAAAAAATGTTATTTTTATGGTGGTTAATTATAAATAGCAACTATATACATATACTATATACATATATGACATTATATACAAGGGTAAATGAGGAAATTAGCCTTTTTGTTTTAAAAAAATAGCTTTTTATTTTTATTTTCTTAAATAATTAGTAAGAACAAATACAATATTTACAAAATACATGGGAAAATTGCACAAACCACCCCGGAAAACCAACTTTTTACTCGTAACTCCAAAAAATTATGAAATTACAGCCATTTTAAAGATAATTTAATTTAGAATCCAATGGAAGTGAGATTAGTTCAATTTGAGTTCATATAGAGCCGGAATTGATCTTTCAATTAGTGCTTAGTGGCTTTTTCCAAATGTGGTTGCTTTTATTATGTACATGATTTTATTGTGCAATTATTTTTATTAATTAGAACACATTTTTATTTACAACTTTAGTTTTGAACGTTATTTAATTTGAGTTCAATTAAGGTTCAAATAATCTAGTGTCTGTTTTATACAGATATACACAAAACAGAATTTTTTTTTGAATTTTCTAATTGAGGATCCTATGTCCCCCTACTTTATTCCTGATCGATCAGGTCAAGTCTTAACCTTCTCTCGGGGTTTGGGTCAGCCTGTGTAAAGTCTTCCTTTTTTATTTTATTTTCTTTATTTTTCCTTTCTTTCTTTATTTATTTTAGGTTAAACTTAGTAAGAAGTGTATAATATTTACACACAGATGCAAGTTAGTAATAATATGGAGTTAGTGTTATATGCAGGTCTTTTATAAGAGATTTTATGCTAAAATAAATGAATAAAGATGATGAATCACATATTCATCAGGTATCCCATGTATATAGAATACCTTGATTTTTGGGTTTTATAATTTTTTTTCATTTTTAAACTAGATAAAAATCTGGAAAAAATATGATAAAAACAAAGATAAATATTTACACATTAATATATATTTTTTGGATTTTTATTGAGTAAGAAAAAGAAGAAATAAAATAAAATATGAAAAAGACACTTTTTGTACAGACAGTTAGTGAGGACTCAGACTCAATTAGTTTCTTTGATTTCAAGCTCAGTTTGAATTTGGATTTTTGTACATTTTAATAAAACTTTTATCAAAGAATCCAAATGAAAAAGTAATAAAAAAATAGGTTAATTATGTACATAAAATAATAGGTCAAATACTGCTAAAATACAAAATGTACAAAAGAGGCCCAAAACCCAACTTTCACATATGAGCTCCGATTCACTTGAACTTGGTCTTGTTTTGAAGTTAATTGAATGTACATTAGTTCAAACGTGAGTAGGATTAAAACGGACACTGGATGGTGAATATTGAGGTTTTAGTCCGAGAATCATAGAACTAGGTTTGGGTTTTTGGTCCACTTATTTGAGTTAATGATTTTTTGTATTTTTTATTTATTCTTGTTAGTGATATGTACACATTGGAGGTGGTTTTGGGTCAGTTGGAGTTAGCATGAATTAGTTAAAAATCAGGGAAGTTATATTTATAGGTCAATTCTGGCTGGGATCTTTGGCTTCTTATTTTGTGCGAAAATAAGTGCTAAAATACAATTCTTATCAAAACATACATGAATGATAATTATGCAAAATAAATGAAGAAATGCCAATGATTTTTAGGGATTTGAGCTTAATTAATGATATTTAGAGTGATGAATATGAGATTCATCATCCCCATGTACTTATACCATGCTCGTCCCTGAGCATCAAAAGAAATTCCATAATGTGAAATGAGATTGGGTTCCATACCAAGACCATGAGCTGAAGGTGAAAATGAAACTAGACTCGACCTTTGGATTATTTATTTGGCGGAACTTCTGTGAGAATTAGAATTTTAAAATCAACAGCCTTCAAGTTCTACACATCATTGTTACAGTTTCGGCTCAGAAGTCATCTTAGATCGATCCTCCTCCCAAAGCATACCCTATGAACATTGAACAATCGACTCATGTGTGTGAAAGGTTTTAGCTCTTCCCATCTAGAATGTCGTACTACCATGAAAACCTCCTCTTCAGTAACTCATCCTTGGGGAGTCAGGTATTTCCTTCTGTCGTGTTGTGTTCACAAACGAAATGGAGATAAGTTAGAAGAAGGAGAAAAGAACTGGAGGATGGCCAATGTAGTCACCTCTCCTTGTGAAGCTGGCCAGTGTAGACGAGTCTCCACAAAGATCTGCATGTTTTCTTGAAGCTTGGACCTTTTTAGTCAGATATTTATTTGGTAGTGGCTTCTTTGTATTTGGATTTTTGGTAGTTCTGCTTGGATCTTGTTGTGCCCCTACAGATATAGAATCTTTTTTTTCGTACATGTTTTGGGGTCTTAGAAAAAATTGTGCCTAGTCGTCCATCCCTTTTCCGAAGCTTTATTTCAACCTGTACTCCGGTCTTTAGATTTCCACGCTACCAGAAAAGAAACTCACACAGTCTTCCAACACCCCGTCTGAGTTGAGCTAAGTGCATAGTGTGAGATTACAAATTAATTCCTTATTCCAGAGTTGTACCTAAAATGAAGAGACCAGGTTAGACACTAAGAGTCAAACGCTGCACATTGTCATGTAGAACTCGAAGATTTAAGTCAAAGACCTGAAGCTTCTAAAATCCTATTTCTCGGTGAAGTTCCTCTAAAAATTAGGTGGATTAAGGTCATGTCCAGATCACTCTCAGTTTCTGCTCATAACTCAGTTCAGAACCCAAGGAATTTTCACAAATGCAAATGAATGTAATGCTGGATGAAGTGCTGGTGTGTGAAATGCAGACACAAGTTTTTTTTCTTCTTTTTTTTGAAATAGGTTTTTTATGCAAAAATGAATAAGAAGCCATTTTTTCAAAAAAAAATGGGTTGGACAGAGTCATTGTTAGTAGCAAACTCTTTTTCTTTTTATTTTTTTTCGTTTGTTTTTTTCAAGCTAGTTACCCACCCCATAAATACATATAGACTTACGTGAAAGTACAAGATATGGGTAAAATATATACACAGTATATATACAGACCCCCCTATACATAGCGAGTGATGTGTCCCCAGAGCACAAGAAGCGTAAAGAAGACATAGCTCGGGCTAAGCGTAAGAGAGTAAAAAAAGAAAATGAAAAAGATAAATCGGTCCACCCCCCTATACTTAGGTTGTAAACAGCCTAAGTATAGAATAAGAGCAAAGATGAGGTGGTCAGAATATGTGAATAAGGAGAGTATATACAGATGAGCATCGGTTCCCCCTATACTTAGGCTCTGGTCAGCCTAAGTAAGGAAGAATGGTGGAAATGAGGCGATCGTGAGAAGTAGTTGATGAGGGAAATGGTATATACAAATGGCATTGGTCCCCCATATATTTAGGCCTTGGCCTAAGTAAAGGAAGAAGATGTACAAGGAGACCGATGGGGTCAGGAGGGAGGGTGGCCGATGATTAAGGTGGTTTTTGGCCGATCTTTTTGTGAGCTTGTGGTGGGAGATCATAATGACGAAAAGGAGATGAAGCATATGATTCCCAACTATTATCAGTGTTATCCTCAGAAAAATCATTTTGGACAGTAGATGAAGCGTATGAGTCGTATGAAAGGTAACCATCATCGGAGTTATCCTCAGAGGAATAGTATTTGAAAGTGGAGACACTCCAGATATTCTTGTTTTTTAGTTTCTTCAGTTATTTTCTCAGAATTCGTTCCTTCTTGGGATCAAGCAATTTATCCTCGGATGAATACTCTGAAGCACCAGTCTCAGTCAACTCAAAAGAAATTATTCCAGTGTATTCGATGAGACTGGGAGAATCAGCTTTGGATGAACAATAATGAGGAACGAGAGTCATCCAACGGGAATTGAAGTTTGGATCCTTGCAAAGATATGGTTTTAGAACAACCAAACAGACCTCACTCATGTAGATTACCTTTTCAGACCTGATGAGGGATCATCAGATGATTCCTCTTCCGGAAGGTCAAAGGCAACTTTCTTTTTAGATGAAGGAGCAGCCATTTTGTTTCATGAAGGTGTTGGTCCACTTGAGTCTCCAGATGAATAACCATTGACATTTTTCTCCTAAGGCGGTGTTCGTTCTGCGTGTTTGTTCTTAGACTTCTTAATGTTGGTGCACTCCTGAGTTGGAATGATTTGGTCAAGGTATTCAGAGAATGTTGACTCAGGGTTAGCCCATGCATATGTCTCAGCATCATATAAGAAATACTTTTCTATTGTGAGATCCGTAGGAATTGAAATAGTGGGGAGAGTCTCGGTGTGTTCGTTCTCAATTGATTTGATGTTAGATCATCCTGTGTCGAGTTGATTTGACAAGGTAGTCAGAATAGGTTGACTCAGGGTGCGCCCATGCATAAGTCTCATGATCATATGAGCCATATATTTGATTTTTCATGGTGAGAGCAGCTAGGAATGGAACAGGAGGGAGAGTCTCTAAACCAATAGTCTCATCAACAACCGCTATCTCGAGTGTAGCAACGGGGTAGGGCTCATCTACCGCTTGACGGTTACGGCTGTTGTGGGATTTGTGGATTGCTTCAGAAAATTGTGGTTCCTCAAAGACTGGGTGAGATCGAAGTGCTTCCAATGCTGTAAAATTCATTTCCTAAGTCTTACACTCAATAATTGCCTTAACCAATGCCAAGAATGGCTTTCCGAGAATAATTAGAGATTGGGTGAATTCTCCTTGATGCTCAATATTAATGATCGTGAAGTCTACTTTGAGCAGAGCACCTTGGAATGTAATGATGATCGAAACGGTTCCTCTCAGTCGCTTTATTGATCAGTCAACCAATTGAATGATCTCTCGTATCTTCCTGATAGGTCCGAGTTTGCGATCGTGAAAAACAAAGGTGGGGAGGATATTGATTGGTGAATCGTCATCAATTTGGGCATGGGTAAAAATTATGTCTTTGATTCTAACTGGGCAACCGCTTCACTATGCTGCTCTTGGTTTTTCTCCTCAACACCAAGGAGGAGGCCATTGACAAGATATGTCTTTTATTCTTTGTTCTTATCCTGCTGACTTTTTCATCATTAATTTGTTCATTACAAATCCTTTCAGGTCGGGGAAGTGTTCAATGGCCTGTATAAAGGGAAGTTCAAAAATCAATCTTTTCTCTAGTGCTTCCCATAAAGCAGGATCCAAATTCTTCAAATATTATTCCATTTCAAATTTTATGTATTTTTCTAGATTTTCACTTTTTTGGTTGTTTTATAATATTTTAATTTTTTTGGTATTTTCTGTGTGGTGTGTAGATGTGGTGTCTTCCATAGATGAACAGGGGCTTTTATGTTTCGAGTAAGAGTCAGAGGCATAGTCATCCCTAGGGGAGTAATATGCAGAAGTGTTGTTGTCTGAGTCATCCCTAGGGTGAAAATATTCTCTAGGTTTCTGAATATCCTCAGAATTTTCAACATGAGATCCAATCTTTTCCTCATTCATTTTTATATCCGAGCTCCCATAAAATAAATCGAGCCGGTCGGTATAATTTCTAGTGATCCTCGAAATGTCATCCTCCAAAATATTTTCATGATCAATCATGAGGGCAGTTGGTGTGTGTTCTTGTTTTTGAATTTGAGATTTAATCATTTCCTCTTCCATTTTCTTGTATGAGCTGAGAGGAGATTCTCTTTGATTATTCAATATATAATTGTTATTTTCTGAAAATTTCTCCTCAAAAATTATGGAAGGAGGCTGCTCAGTGGAAGGATTTTACGGGAATATGTAGGTCTCATACTCAGCATGCCGTGACTCAGGCATGAAATGCTGGTTCAAGTAGAATCTACTTCCATAGTCATGATTGATCGTATCCTCGAATAATGGAGTCATACATTGTGCATATGTGTCGATATCATCCATTTGATCCTTTATTTGTATAGGCTGATTAAAGGAGTGGTATTCGGGTTGGCCAATAGGGATTTGATTGTCACGGTCAATCCAACCCAGATGATCATTAAGTGAGATCCTCTCCATTTGGTGTGATTGGATTTGGTTTCTCAGCCAATCATGGGACTCAAAAGTGACGATCTTGAAATGGTTCATTAGTTTCAGAGAGAAACCGAGAATAAGATGGTTCATCCAGGATGATAAGTGGTCATGTGTGGTAGGAGGATTCGAGTAGAATGGCTTGGAATTCAATGAAGGGACCGAAATCATCCGAGAGTCAGAACCTCCCTCAAATGTTGGAGGATTATTGAAAGAAGAGGGTTTGGTCGATTTGAGCCTGACCAAGACAAATTCGTTTTCATAATATATATCAGATGGGTACTCAGACCATTGTCATGTTTTTGTCAAAGGAGGTTGATGATGAATCGACATGGTTGACCTCGATGCAAGTGCAAGGGACATTCAAAAGAAATTTTTATCAAGGAGATTTAGGGTATAAATGAGCAGCTTTTGGCCTTCAAAATCGGTTCACACACACCAATGCAAACACAAATCAAACCCCATGTTCACCAACTCTCACAATGAAGCCACAAGAGTTCGGTAATTTTCCTTTCAATTTTAGTTGGTGATAAGTCAATCTTGGAAAATAATTAGCGAGCTGTTATATGCCGAAAATTTTCTTAAAGACTGTCCCGAATTCTTACGACTAGTTGCACATACTTTCAGCCAGTATGGGTGTAAGTACGGACTGTAAACGGCTACATATGTTACTTAAGGATGGAGCCTTACGCAGTGTCCTTTAAATCACCCACTCTGCTAAGGAAATCCGGACCATTTACCAGCTACCCGTAGATCCTCATTGAGAAGTAGCTAATCGTTTTTAATAGTAGTCTGAACAAAAATTTCGGAGATGGGCTCTAACCTTAAGTGTCATCTCTCGCTCACTCAGAAAAATAAATGCATCCAAGGTCGAGGTTGCTCTCCCGTAAAAATTCTTGATTTTATGGGTTATTTAAAATATGTTATATTCAGCAGTCCCAATTTTAATTAGGTGATCACTGAAAATTTAAGGTGAGCACAAATGCATGTATACCATCCAGTCCCAATTTCTTTTAATATTATGTGATAAATAAGGAAGGAGAAATTCGGGAAAAGCCGATGCACGTGAAAATTGATGATGTATGCTCAGTTAGAAGACTTAGAGTGATTCCTTGTAATCTCCATGTGGGATGCAATACAAGAATTGAAAATTTATTCTAAATGAATACAAGCCGATAAAAAATCGCACCTAGCAGAAAGTTCTATTTGCCGGGAAGAAATGAGTTAAATTTGACTAAGTTGAACAATCTATTGTGCATCTCAAAAAAAGTGAAGTGTGGCCCCAAGTCCTACGAGCATAATCAAAAATTTAAAAGTTCTAAGAGCCATATGTGCAGGTCTATCCTAAGCGCCACTCAAGTCGGGCCCCACCCTCACTGGAGAGTGAAAGAGGCTACGACACACAACAGAAAAAATTTGAGGTCTTGTTATACACACGAGAGTCCAAACGAACACCGCTATAAATGAGCAATTAATTACAAAAATTAAAATTGTAGAAAGAAATCCTAGACTCTGCGCTCTCTCACGACTCGACTCAATCTTAATTTTTATGCGGCTTTTTCCAGAAGTCGATGAAGATGCTTCGGTTTCCAAAATTCGATCTACGTACATTGGGTACCTCGCACGAAAATATAAGAGAGAGGGTGTAAGAGAGTGACAAAAATTAATAAGAAAATAAATGCTAAAAAATAAAATAAATGTAGAAAAAATGGAAAATTTACAGTGAAAATTCAGGGGTTAGAATACCCAAATGCGGAAAACTGAACAAAAATTTTTTAGACAAAATCTGAGCAGTTTGCCTCCCCAGCAATGGTGCCATCTGACGGGTCCGAGATAGCCCTCGGTTAAAATACGTGGATTATCATGTGCTAAATTATGAATGTTATTTCGTTGTAGGCGGGCAATCGGAATCGTTCAAGAAATAACCACAATAATATTTAATCGATTTTAATGAATGTGGTTTTATGTTTATTTTACTTGGGCAAGTCCCAAGGTCGAACACAAGGAGGCAAAGGAACAACCTAGAATTTTGTCTATTAAAGTTCGTGCATGGTTTTCGAGGCAGTCTTCTTTTTGACATTTTTAATGCAGTTTTAGATGCAGAATACAAATTCTACCAATTTTAGGGACTAAAAAATAAATAGCAATCAAGCGATGACCAAAAAATATAAAAATTGTCCAAGATTACAATAATAATGAAATGAATGCAATATAAGTTTTTTGGAATTTTTGGATGCAAGATAAATAATTTATGAATTTATGAATGCAAACACAATGAATTTCAATAATTAATTATAATAAATATTAAACCTAATTATTTTCGAGAGATAAAATTATCCAAGATCTATCACTATGTGATTGATCTCAGAAAAATCCTAAACCTCAAAAAAACTAGATTTAATACCTAATAAAAATTAAATAGTGAAATATGCAAAATGATTTTTAGAGGGCACACAATGCATGTGAATGCAATTCTTTTTTAGCATGATGTAACACACAACTAATTCTACAATTCATGAATTTTTGGCAAATTTTAGAGCAACGGTTAATTATTATGAATATTCAAGCACAAAATGGGCAAAATAAGCAATTTTCAACAAAACAAAAAAATAATAATTAACCACTAATCACCAAAATGTCCAACATATGCTAAGATCTAGAGAATAAGTTGTATAACAAAATTCCTATTTTTGAATAATAAAATAACACAACGTAGCTGTTCAAAATGGAGGGGGACACAGGGGTATTTCTGTAATAACAATAAATAAAAAAGAAATATAAATATGCAGAAGAGGGATTGTTTTGTAATTGCTGAACTAAAAAGGAGGTAGGTGCAAAATTACTAAGGAATCACGTGACAGGCACGTGACCCTTGGTCGGCGGGGCTGATGTGCAAATAGCGGAATGGCGAGGGGCTTCTTGCAAAATTTTCCCAACGGTCACGTGCGCAACACGTGACCTTGGGTTAGCTTGTAGATCACAGAATTCCTAGGGGCTTGGATGCAAACGTTCCCTCCTGTCACATGCCTCGCACGCGAGGAGGGCCTTGGGCCCACCACCCGACGATCACGGGCAGAGCGATGGAGAGGGGCGGAGCTAGGTGAGGTTTCGTGGTAGAGGTGGCGCTAGCGTTGCGAGGCCTTGTTGATGGTGAAGTCAGCAGTGGAAGCGCAGCGGGCCGACAAGGTTTGATGGCTGAGGGACCGCTGGAGCTTGCTGTGTTGATGAAGAGGCGGAGCGAGTTGCTGAAGTCGACGCGAAGGCGGTTGAGGGGGAGCGGCTGCGTTAGGTGTCGATGAAGATGGACATAATTGGCTCGACGATGGATGTCAGAGCAGGGGAAAGCTCTGAGGATGAGATGCAACAGTGGGGGTACCAGCCGACCTCATCAAGGAGGGTGGTTGTCAGGTTGTCACCACCAATGCCCCCTTTTGTGCAATCAACGGATGACTCGAGATTAGGGGGCGGTGGAGATTAAATAGGAAGTGAGGTTCAACCGGAGATGGAAAGTGGTTGATGATGGCAATTTGATAGGGATCGACGAGATCTGGGAAGATCTGGAAGAGGTTGCGGTTGTGCGAGATCCGCGGAGCAGATGAGATGCGGCAGCGCAGTGGTGAGGGATTCGCGGGGCGGAGGATCGACCGGAGCGAGATTGACGGGTGGAAATTGTGGGAGAGAAGATCACAGCAGCGATGAGATTTGGGGGCACCGCCGCCTACTTTGGGAAAGGGGATGAAGGAGATGAGGCTGGGGCCGTCCGATCGGTCGAGATCGGACGGCCTAGAAGTCTCCACCTAGCGCCAAATGGGGAGGTGGAGCCGAGCACGTGCAAGGCACGCGCTTATGTGGCACGTACGCTGCACGTGCCATGTTTATTAAATTTTTTTATTTTATAAAACTAAATATAAAAACCTCAAAAATGGATGACACGTGGCGGCTCCAGGAGCCGCCACGTGTCACCCCCCACAAAAATCGAAAAATAAATATCTTAATAAATACTTAAAAAAAGTAAATGATCTCGGATCAAAAAAGTTTCTTCACAAAAGTTGCTCATCTCGATGAGATCTATAACTTTCATGAATACACCAAAACTAAAATCGATCAATTGCACAAAGCGATATTTTTAGGGCATCCAATGTATATAGAATACCTTGATTTTTGGGTTTTATAATTTTTTGTCATTTTTAAACCAGATAAAAATTCGTAAAAAAATATGATAAAATCAAAGATAAATATTTATACATTAATATATTTTTTTTGAGTAAGCAAAAGAAGAAATAAAATAAAAGATGAAAAAGACACTTTTTGTACAGACAGTTAGTGAGGACTCGGACTCGATTAGTTTCTTTGATTTCAAGCTCAGTTTGGATTTGGATTTTTGCACATTTTAATAAAACTTTTATCAAATAAGACAAATGAAAAAGAAATAAAATAAAATAGGTTAATTATGTACATAAATAATAGGTCAAAAACCGTTAAAATACAAAATGTACAAAAGAAGCCCAAAACCCAACTTTCACATATGAGCTCCGATTCACTTGAACTTGGTCTTGTTTTGAAGGTAATTGAATGTACATTAGTTTAAAAGTGAGTAGGATTAAAACAACCACTAGATGGGGAAGATATTGAGGTTTTAGTTCGGGAATCCTAGAACTAGGGTTTGGGTTTTTGGTCCACTTATTTGGGTTAGTGATTTTTTTGTATTTTTTTACTTATTCTTGTTAGTGATATATACACAGTGGAGTGGTTTTGGGTCAGTTGGAGTTAGCATGAATTAGTTGAAAGTTAGGGAAGTTAGGCTATTTATAGGTCAATTTTGGCTGGGATTTTTGGCTTCTTATTTTGTGCGAAAATAAGTGATAAAATGCAATTCTTATCAAAACATGCATGAATGATAATTATGCAGAATAAATGAAGAAATGCCAATGATTTTTAGGGATTTCAGCTTAATTAATGATATTTAGAGTGATGAATCTGAGATTCATCAACTAGCAGGGAGAGGGACGCCAAGGATTGATCCGGATGATACACCACCAATTGTGTATCTGAGGAAGGTCGTGGCGATAACTGGTACTGCGGGAGTGACTGGATCGGCTCCGCCTGAATGTGATGGACCTGACGGTACGAGGCGGAGGGCTAAGACGAACTGCTCCCTAGATCAGTCTGTGACCTGGAATGTGGCTAAGAGGCCATGTATGCCTCTTGGAGACACATGATCTGGGTCTTCAGGTCACGCAATGTCTGGGCCAGCTAATCAATCCTATTGAGCTTGTCAAGGCCCTGGAACATCTTTTTCTCGATCTCCATCTGGTTCAGCTTCTGGCTTATAATACCTATATCGGCAGATGAAGACTCTAATAGTGTGGATGTCGCAGAAGAGGAAGGAGGAGATGTCCCACTACTAGAGGCATTCACTAGCCCCTACAACTCAGGTGTTAGCCCACAAAAGAAACTCTGAATGAGGTTGGGTTTGCTGATATCATGGTGGGGACACCTATCGATGAGATCTCGGAATTGATCCCACGCTTCATGGAACTGGTCATTAGGGATTATAGAGAAGTTGTTTATCATGGCTCTAGCTGCATTGGTCCGGTCGAGTGGGTAATACTTATTCAGGTACTTGGTCCGGTCGAGTGTGTAATACTTGTTCAGGTACTTGGTATGGAGATGCTCCCAAGTGGTGACAAGCCTCCCTAGGTGTTTCAGCCAGTAGGTTGCTCTATCAACTAAGGAGAACAGGAAGGCTATCAGCTTGATGGTGTCCTCATCCCCTAGCCTGTCATGGACGATGTTGCAGATCATCTTAAATTCTTGCAGATGGAGATGGGGCTCCTCAGTGGCATGCCCATAGAGTTTGGGCGGTAGCTGAATCATCTAAGGGTGAAGCTCGAAGTCACCCCGGATAGTGGGAAGCTGGATCCATTGGTGAGTGAGGGTTACACCAGGGTTGTGCAACTGCATCGTGGTACGTGATGACCTCTAAGGATCTCACGGCTCATCCTAGAGTCTATCGTTTGCTCAGCCCTCCTAGCGTGGTATTTCTCCACCACCGACTGGTATCTCTGGCTCTTCTCTCCCAACTCTCATCTCAGTGAGCTCTCTTCTCACCTTTACCATGAATATCCGCTGGTCTCTGATCTGTCTCCGCATGATCTCCAAGGAAGCTAGTAATGTGTTGTTGATAACATCCTAGTCTAATACAAATGATGAAGTATGAGGATGCTCATATGTTATGTCATCACTGGCCATCCCTCCGATCCCTGCAAAGGCAAAAGACCCTAACTCAGGTGTTGTGAAATGAATATAGAGTTGTGATGGCCTTTCTATCCGTACCTCAGCAGTGGAAGAAGGGTGGTCGAGGGGGAATAGGTTGGAGGCAAATTTGGGTTCAAAGAGCGGGTTTGAGCTCTCTGAAGTCTCCCTAGATGAATGGGGAGGAGTGCTGGAAAGAGATGCTACCAGAGGCAACCTAAGAGACCTCCTTCCCATCATCTTGATATGGGGATTTATGAAGATTAGATCTGGACTAAAAGCAGGATGAGAAAACAAACCCTTGGTTCGCAACTCAACACAATGTGATGACCATGAAAGTTCTGTCGTTTATCTTGTCAATTTTTATTTTTGGTGATAATCCAATCTTACAGAGCGAGTTTAGCAAGCTGTTAGGAGCGTGATTCTCCCTAGAGACTGGCTCGGATTTTTACGACTAGTTGTGTCTATTTCCAACCATTATAGGTGTAAGTATGGATCGTTTCCGGCTACACGATTACCTAAGGACAGGGACTTAGACAATGTCATCTAAACCACCCCCTCTGTTAAGGAAGTACGAATCGTTTACCGGCTACCTGTAAATCCTCACTGGAGAATAACGAATCATTTTGTTAGAACCGATAGTTCGAATAAAGTTCAGGCGTGGCTCTATCCTAGTGTGCGGTCTCTCAACTCCTAGCAGATAAAATCAGATAAGGAGGGTATTACGCTCCCAAAACAAAATTTTTGTAGTTAAGTCCAGTTTTAGGTCAAGTGTGCTTTAGTAGTTGCGATTTTATCGGTTATGACTTTTTATGTATTTTTCTGAATAAAACAACATCTAACAAATTTTCTTATTTCCTTTTTATTTAAATCTAATAAAACAGGGGGAGGAAGATGGAAAAGTCTATGCATAATGAAACTCAATGATGCATGTAGAGTTAGAAATACATACCTTGCTCCAACAGTCTACATGCAAAGTGATCTGCGCATAATTTAAAGACAGAATTAAAACTAATATATATGATGCATGAGGAAATCGCTCTAAGACAGTAGCTTTTATTAACAAGAAGAACTGGTGCTAATTAATCAGAAGAGAGACATGAGTCTGATCTTATATGTCGATCGGTGCCCACCACAGTGGGTCCTGCAAGTGGTGTATATGACCTCACATGGCACGTAGTCCCTAATCCAATTACATTAGCTTTTCATTTTTGACTAAGTCCAATCGTGATATATAGGAACAGATATTCTATTAGGGTGTTTGGACCTTAGTTTTTACCGATCTCATCCAGAATAAAACCTAAGTCTAGGGGCTAAAATCTTAAAAAACAAATAAAAATAAAATGCGGGAAAACATGAAAAATCCGGTGAGGTCCCCAGAGTGCATCGGCACTCGGCGAAACAGATCCCGAATAATGTTCAAGTGTCCAGAAGAGTCCATAAGTCTAAGTTATTTCCATAGTTTTTGAAAAAAATAAAACTAAACTAATTCTATTTAATAACTGCCTCTGCTCCTCCTACTCCTCATTAGGTGTAGGTCCCTCCAAAGCGAATAGAGTCGTACTCCAATCAGTCCCTCGTACGAAAAGCAAAATAAATGGAGGCCAGAAACAATTATAAAAGATAGAAGTAAAAAATACACAAAAATAAATCCTAACTACTTAGTCGTGCTACCCTACAACGATGCCATATTCATAACCGCATAGACCAACTATGGTTAAGTATAGAATTAAGTTTTCATTGTGATGATAATCAATAAATGTGATCAACGAGAAAATAAAACTCTAAGGAATCAAACAGAGAAAGCGAGCAATTTTTCCACTTTATTAACCTGGTATAGCGACCAGGGTCGAACTCAATGAGCACAATTAAACACTAAGTAGTTGATTTGAAAATCTCAGAATTTTTATTGCCTTTTTAGTAATTTTCAATTTTTCAAAATTTTAATTATTTTTTCAATATAAGTGAAATAAGCATAAAGGATAAAAGTATACACAAGCAATATTTTTAAAATTTTCAAATGTGTCGAAAATGCTTAAAAAATAAAATAAAAATATTTTTGGTTTTTATCTATTTTAGAGTATTTTCAAAACTTTTTGGTATTTTTCAAATGTTTTTATGATTTTATAAAAATCAAACAGTGAAAAGGCAAACAAACATTGCACAACCAGGGATGTTTTGCAATTTAAAAATTGTTAAAAAGCACAAAAATCTTGGAAGTGATTTTTAGATAAATTAGAAGTAAATATCTAATACATGAACTAAAACAACTATTTTCGGATTTTTCTATGATTTCATATAATTTTATAAGTTTTCAAGTATTTTGCAAATTTTTAGGTTTTTATCAAGTATTTTTCAACAAAATTTTTTACAAAAGCTAAAAGATGATGAAAGGCAAGTATGGAATTTTTTGTGGAATTTTTGAATGAATTTTTGATTTTTTAAGAAAATTCAAAAACAAATAGGGATTTTTAGAGTAATTTTTGAATTTTTTAATAGTACAAAATGAATGAAAATCAACAATCAAAAATTACCATAAATAATACCTGCAATCAGGAACCACAAGTAATTTTTAAGCAACTTTTGGATTAATTAGTTATTTATTGTGAATTAAAATACATGCAATTAAAAACTTCACAAGGACCAATCTGCAAATATTTTAAGTTTCGGGGACTGACAAATAACAAATCTTCAAATCCAAGGGCCACTATGCAATTTTCCTAGAAAACACACGCGTAGCACGTGAAAACAGGCACACAGTGGTATAAATGCAATATTCAAAACATTCAATAACAAGTTTAAAGTATGGGGTGAAATATGCAAATACACCAAAAAACATGTGACACTATATGTGACTACGATTCGATTGGACTAAAATGCAAAAAAAGATAACTCAGGATCCTACATACAAAATATTTTTAACTATTTAATAAATTTATTGGACTAAGATGAAATAAAGCAGAGTGTAGGGTAAAAAGGAAATATACCCAAGCGAGGCACGTGGTAGGCACGTGAGGTCTGACGACTCTGATGGACTCTGCAAAGGGATCTGATGGCCAGAGAATGTCAGGGATGTGCGTTATGGATCAAGTGTGCCAGTACAGATCTGACAGTTAAAAAGGGCAGGTGCTGACATGTGGCTCAGATGTACTAGGGATCTTATCGGACCATTATGAGCTTGGCATGGAAAAACAACCTAGATCAGATATGGCAGAAGAGGATCCCATCCGATGGATATGGAGGGTGCTGGAAGAACTGGTAGCAAGAGGGCTTCGATCGAAGGTATACGAAGATCTGCGGGTTGGATTGAAGCTCCCCGAGGTCCAGCACCTTCGCAATGGTGCTCTGCGTCGTATAGTGGGCTCAGATGAGCGGGGAAAGTTCAGATGGTCATGACAGTGCTCCACTACTGGGAACTGCTCCGCCACCTCGGATGGAGCTTAGTTCGGACTCCCCTCATGCGCACTAGTTCCTACAAAGGGTAATGGGACTTGGGAGCATATCACTGACCCAGTTATTGCATAAAAAGATGAAGGAAGCGGTTGGGGAATGGAAGCTTGGTCTCAGGAGAAGATGGAGGAGGAATCCTATCCTAATCTTGCTCCTGTGAGCATGATCCAGGGGGTGTCAAAGTGTGCTGGAAGATGGAGGATTATGGGGTATTATGTACAAGTATTAATCTGTGATTTTTCAAGCTATTTTCCTGTGATCTTTAATTATTTTTATGAAATTATATTATACAGTATATATAGTATGGGGTAGTATGTACAAGTATAGTATACATATATATTTTAGTATGAAATGATTTATTCAATTTTTAAATTTAAATAAGGGTATTAAATAAAAGTCTATTATATACAATATACACATGTGTAGCTCTTGTACAATGAATTTTTAATTTTGTTTTTATTTTATTTTGTGCTTTCTAATTTTTATTTTATTATTAGGAATATGTACAAGTGTTTAAAATACAGTATGCACCAATTGTAGATTCAAATAATCAAATATAGATATTTACAAGAATAAATGGCATATAACTATACAATGCACCCCAAAAAGCCAATTTTTACCTCATAACTTCAAAATTTATGGAACTACCCTCATTTGAAAGATAATTAATTTAGAACCCAATAAAAGTGATTTTGGAAGAATTTGAGTTCATACAGTGCGGGAATTGATCTTTTAAATTCTTATTGTGTGGCTTTTAATGAGGGGTATTATTTGTATTATGTCTAACAATTTATTTTACAAGTATTTTTATTATTTAGAAAACCTTTTTGCGTACAACTTTTATTAAGGAAATAACTTATTTGAGGTCTTTTTATTGATGAACACAATGGGAGAAGTTATATGCACATAGAATGCATAGTCAAGAATATACAAGGACCCTATCTCCCCTGACTTTATTTCTTGCCGATCAAATCAATGATTGACCTTCTCTCGGGGTTTGGATCAGTCTGTACTTATTTTATAATTACATCCTTCATTCCTTTTTCTTTTCTCTTTATTCTTTTGTTTTTGAAAAATATGTGTTAAATGCAATATTAACAAGGGTATGCATGGTGATAATTTATTGTATTTGCACATATTCACAAGTATTTTTGCTAAAAGATATGGCTAAAATAAAATAATAAAGAATGCGAATCATATATTCACTAGATTTTTAAATAGTTTTCCTTTTTAAATTAATATTATTATTATTGTTTTCCTTTTTTAAATTTTTAATTTTCTGAGTTTTAATTCCTTTTTTAATATGTGATATTTATATAGATAAATGTATAAGTATATGTAATGCAATGTAGTATATATAAGGGTGTATAATAAAGATACAAAGATTAGAAAATATAAACAAAAACATTCCTTTTTATTTTCTTAAATGATTTAAAATATTTAAAGAATATTTATAATAATTAATAATAATATAACTTCTATATAATAATATATAGATATAAATAGACTATATATGGTATTACAATTATAGATACAAAAAATTAAAGTCAATATTTTCAAAATAAACTATTTTTTGTGTTTTCAAATATTTCTCATTTTTTGTGAATTTTTATACTTGTTTTGTATTTTAAAATCAGAGAAGGCCTAAAATAGGAACCTTTTAAATAAGTCTAATTAAATTGAGAATAAAAAATAACAAATGGATTGAAAATTTCTCAAAAGCAATTTTAATATGTAGTAACGAGTAAATATAAAATTACAAGCTAAAAACTATGTTTTGGATTTTTAGAAAATAATTTATATTTTTTAGGGTTAGCAAGGGTTTTCTAATTTTTAGAGTTTCTTTTGATATTGTTTGTGATTTTTTGTCAGAAGTAATAAAATAGGATAATAAACAGTAGGTATTTTTTGGAATTTTTAGAATCATTTTATAATTTTCTGTATTGTTTAAGTCAAACAAGGAATACAATAGCTCTTTTTTATTTTTATTAAATAGAAAATGCAATAAAAATGTTAAATGGAATATATACGTGAACACGCAAGGCATCAAACATTTTCCATAATTTTTGCAAATCATAGCACAAGAGCTATTTGTAATAAATAGAAATGCAAAAATAAAAATAAATCAAGCTAGTAGGGTATATTTGCAAATAAAATAAACTCCACTGATTCATGTGCACAATAACCAAAAAGTTTGAACTGCAACTTGATTTTTAAGGATTAAATAGTAAATACAAAACTCAAGGGGGTTCACCTGCAAAATATCCACTCGCATGGGGATCCACGTGAGGTGACCTAGCAATAGACTAGAGTGTAATATTAAAAAGGTTCAAGGGCATACATGCAATTTATCCCAAAATTTTTGAACTTAATTAAATAATTACAACACTTCTTAAAAAATACAAAAAGGTACAAGGGTTTGGTTGCAATTTTTACCATTTAAATGAGTTTCATCCAACCGTTGATGGTGTGCCACGTGTTTGATCCAAGGGGCGATCTCGCACACCACATCCATTAAATTGGACAACCTAGAGTAGATCTGGGACATATTCTTGATCGAACGGTTGTGAAGGGGGTTGCAAGAACAGTCGAAGATCACATCTCTGGTGACCATTGATTTCTTTGTTCTTCATGCTTTAGCAGTGATTCTTCAATCCGACCGATGGTTTCGCTTCATGGCACTCCTCCGCGTGTGCATATGGTCTCAGATGAGGTCGATGACGTCTGGGGAGCTCTAACTGCTCCAGATGACCTGGAGGTGCTCCATGTGCTCTTCTCCACTGTACATGGGACTCCAAGACTCGAGACCTACACCAAAAACTTCCCTAGTTCGAGGGCTATCTCCTCGATCGAAGGGTGAAGCTGGAAGCAGCGTAATGGATGGAGATGGTGAAGGTCCACCGAGAGGCGGCAGAGCAACCCTCAATTCATTGAATCTCAGAAGATTTGGGTTGATAACAAGGTGGGATTGCTAGAAAATACATAAGGGAATGAAGTGGGATGATCAGGGAGGTAGAATGATGATCGAGTCACGTTGATTAGGCCTGGAGCTCAAGCTCTACGCAAATTGTGGGTTTTTTTACTTGGGGCTAAAGATGAGATTAAAGCTGAAATTGAAGGTGGGAAATGGAAGAAGAACTAAAAAGTCGCCTAGGAATGGAAGATAAGGCCTCGACTTGACAGGAGTCGAGAAGGCAAAACCAGTCGATAGAGCTCCTCTGACGATGCAAGTGGATCAACTCCTCCGAGGACCCTCTGATGAATCTTGTATTCATCATGCTAAAAACCACATATTAAAACCCTGGCTTAATCAATCCAACAAAAATCTCCATTAATTCTTTATTTTTATCTTGTAATATATTGTATATAATTAACCTTAATTAATTGTATTTAATTTTCTTTATTTTCTTCTTAATTATTTTCTCATCAGAACCCCCTAAAAATTAGGTAGATTAATTGTCCATAACTTCATTAACCCTTAAAAAGACTAAAAATGCAAAAACAATTCAAAAGATAAAAATCGGTATTTTTACCCCCCCTTAAAAATACCCCCAAAATATACATTTTGTACAAATGACCTCTTTTGACTTTTCGTCCAACATGAAACTTGTAGATCTCGTCGAGACGAGCAACTTTCATGTTTTGACTTTTTTCTAGTTTTGCCTCTAACTATTTCTTTTGTTTTTTTTTGTTTTTGCATTTTTGAATTTTCTGATTGGGCCACGTAGCGCTCTCTGGAGCCACCACGTAGGTGCTCATCCAGGTCGTAGGATTCACTCCAACCGCCTCCATCTCTTCCCTTCACTTCCGCCTCCATCTCTTCGCCATTATTTCGTCCGTTACATCTTTGTCGGCAATCTCCAGTAACGCACCAAGGCCTCTATTTAAGCAACCCCTCTGCCGCACGACAACCCTCGTACACCATTCACGGGCCTAAGGATTAGCTACCGATCCCTCCTTGTGATAGGAGGAGGCACAATCGGCTGGCGATTATGGCCAAAGACCCAGGTGTCGACCCACGGTAACTCACCGTGTAGCTCCGCCTCACCGGCGGTAGCCAAGATCCCTAGAGGGGTCGGCCAGGTTGAGCCGTGATCGGAGGGTCGAATAGACCCTCAGCATACACCACGACCTCTACTGTAATTAAACTCCGATCAGTACCCTCTTGCATAGTTTACCTTCATCTTCTCGCAATTATATCACCGTACACGATGACCCTCGCCATTGCCTAACCATCCGACGAGCTCCACCAACTACCCATCATCCACTCCGGCCCATCCTCTCTTCTTTAGAACCTCCTCCGCTCTGACCCCCTTATTCTCCACTTTGACGGAGACAAAGCCCATGGCCACCACCTCCCTTCATCTCCACGGCCTTCACTCACTCACTAATCACTCGCACACATGATATGCACGCTTAGGCTATGTTGAACATTTAAGGTATCCTCAATGGCCGGAGTTTACGCCTCCCCGCTGGTCTCGAGCTTCTCCTTCGACGACCATGCTCCGTTGAGCAGCTTCAGACATCAACGAAGCTTCGCATGGGCTCTAGGACCTTCGTCAGACTTCGAGCGAACTTCACCGACCTTCAAACTAGTCGTTGGAGCACGGAGGAGCCATAGAAAGTATGTCAAAGCGCCGCCTCCTCCGGTAGACCCGCGGTGGAGGGAGAAGATACATATACCATACGATCGTTTCGATCGGACAGCCATGATTAAGCCACGTCGACATCCGAGCCTCCGTGCTGAACCTACAAGCTTGGGTGACCCGAACCAAGATGCTAGCCTCCAGCAAATGCCACGTCAGCCCGAAACAGTTTCACCTCCCGAGCCTAGGCTCCTCACGTGCATAGCACGTCAGGGCTTGGGACATTTACATGAAAGACCCAGAACTTTTCGATAATTTCATAATGGTCCCTTGGCACGTGCCTCGCGTGCGTGCCTGGGTATTTTACTGGGAGGCCCTCCCATGTTTTCAGAATTGCATAAAGGTCCCTACGAGCATTGAAAAATTATAGTGGACCCCAGGCGGTTTTTCGTATTTGCATTTAGGTCCCTCCAAGGACCTAAATGTAATACTATCTTTTTTATTTTCTTGCATTTTTATTACAATTATGCCCCTGCATTGTTTTTAGCATAACTTGAGCATCGTAGGTCCAAATTGCATGATTTTAGTGTCCTTTTGGTCCTTGTCTCGTCATCTACATCATGGCATGTTTAATTTTCTCATCTGCCGCCTTTTTAAATGAAGTGAATTTTTATGTTAGATGAGATGTTGTACTCCATATGTGTGTAGCCTGATTAAATGATTTCTCTTATTCTTTTGTTCAAATTGACTCTAATCTCAAACCATATTTTTTTGCTTGTTTATGTAATCTTTCTTAGGCATAATTGTTTGCATTATTATCGCATATATGTAACCTTGCATCATTGTTCATGCATCATCTTATAATATCATAAAAATCAATTAAAAATTGCATGCATCATTTTATTGCATTATAACCTACATAGTGCATCATGTATTTTCATGAAGACCTGAAATGGAGAATTTATTCACACTGCTCTTATTGATCAAAAATCAATAATTAAATAGAGTAGCTCGTGTCCCTGTGTTCGACCTTGGTAGACTTGCCAAGTATAAATACTCCACAACATTCAAAGGATTGTAGTTTTTACTGAACCGAAGTTGCCTCCTATACTACGACAATTTTAGATTTTAAAGAGGCAGATTTGACACTCATCAAATGGCATCGTTGCCAGGGACACGGCTTAACTTAATTTATTTGTTGAATTTTGATTATCTTTGTCGAATATTTTCAAGAATTACATGTCGACATTTCATGCATCATTTTTTGCATCATGTCTGCTGATTAATTTCCTCCGTATTTTTCTAACTTTTCTCTTTTGTGGTAGGGCCAATGAAAATCGAGGATGCCTGATCTTCATAGAGGTGTGAAGTCGGGAGCTTCTGCTGAAGAGGCCGCAAAAGAATTTGTGAAGAAATTGTAGGATCTTTTATCAGTCAGCATGCATTTGCATATTGTAAAAAAATGTGTTGCATGTACATATTTATTTTAACAGTCCTCATTAGAGGGCTTGCATGTTGTAGAAAAAAGAAAAGAAAAAGAAAAAAAGGGGAAAAAAGAGAGCAGATCACTTGATGATCTACCCTCCACCCACCCCCCCCCACAACCCCCCCCCCCACCCCCCCCCCCCACACACACACACTTGCACATACACACTCACCCCCCCCATCTCCCTTCCCTCTGTATATTTCACAATCTCTCTCTGTCTCTCTCTCTCTCTCTCTCTCTCTCTCTCTGTATATTTCACCATTTTCCCTCCCCATCTACCCCCTAGCAGTTTGTAAAATTACAACACCCCCCTCCGCCCTTGTATCGTAGTGTAAATACTTCTCCAAATATAGACCCCATAACTCATGACCTTGCTTAGGCTATTTGTAGCCTAAGTATAGGGGGAACCCACCTGCTCATCCTTCCCTCGCATTGCCTTCTTAATACTTAGGTCAATTTTCGGCCTAAGTATAGGGGGACCCTCCTCCTCAGTTCCGCTATATCACCCTATATTTGATCGAGCCATGGCTTCATGACACTTATGCTATGAGAACATAGCAAAATTTAAGTATAGGGGGGTATACCGTTTATTACTGTATATTTACTTTATCCATATCTCGTATTTATAAAACTTTTTGAAAATTTTGTTTTTGGCTTGGTTTTGGTAAACCTATGAACAGAGTTTTATAAAACATTGTAAATTGTTTTCTTAAAATTGAGGGATTAATCTGTGTAAATACTTCTTCTTCAAAAAAATGAAAAATTAAAAACCTTTCTTTGAATTAGACTCTGACTACTAGGCTTAGTAGACACTTTCAGTGAGGGAACTTCGGTCTCCCATAGCAGAGTGGGTGGTTTAGAGGACACTGTATATGGCTCCATCCTCAAGTAACACGGGTTCGTCTAACGGCTCGTACTTACACCCATACTGGTGAGAGTAAAATACTTTTATTCATTTGAACCTGGGCCTGTCATTGTCTCTAGAATTAAAGAAAAGAAAAAAATTGAAACTTAAAATCCATAAAAATCTCAAAAGCCAAAAATCACACAAAAATCGCTAACAAGGAGTTGGTGTATTCCTGACACAAACACATTCACTCAAGGCTTAAGGATTTTGAGGACACTAGATTTCTGTGATCTTGAGAGTTTGAGTTAACATGCCTTAGTCATTAGGGTTTTTAACTTAATTATCCACACTACCCTAGTTTGAAAGATTGAGCGCTATATTACACTCTTCATCTCTACCTTCAAAAAGAATATGATCAGCACAATCACTTTTACAACTGCATGATTGATGAGATGAGTTGAGATAGCACTTGAGAAACTAGGACTAGAAATTTGAGTCTAGACCCGATCTAATGATATTTGAGGATGGGATAAAGTTAACGAAGGCTTCAAAAAACCTGAGTGTCAGCAAAACCCTAGCCAGTATGTGAACAAGATTCATATGCTATCGCTTTGATATCTACCTACGTACTAGGGTGTGATGAAACTTAAAGATAATTGTTGATCAGTGTGCGCCAACTTTTGGTAAAAGCAGTGGAGCTAGCCAACAAAAGAAAAAAAATGTCAAAGAAAAGCTCTAAATGCCAAAGTCAAATTATAAATGAGCTTCCACCAATGGTGAGCGCTCCCAAATATTTTCAAAGTGTCCACTTGGATCAAGCGCTAATTAGGATCAAGGAGTCGGGCTGACACCACAAATAGGGCTCTGCATCGTAAGAGATACAAGTCTGGGTGTCGAAAGTATCTTAGATACTCAAAAAAGACACACCCTGCTGTACTCCTAGAAAAACAAGTGCAGACGACTCCAACTCTCTTGACGGACACATTGATCAACAATCTATAAATTTACATGTGTTGAGTAAAAAGGCACTCGAGAGGCCCCTTGTTCCAATGTGAGAGAGAGAAAAATAAACACAATCCCATGCCCTCCATCATCTGGCCATCCATCCACATTTCAAGTCTGACAAACTAAAGAGACGGTTGACTGAAACAAGAATATACTTATTCCCTAGTATTGAGGATGAGGTCTAGAGGAGAGTCTTTGAGACTGGAACTTTGAGTGATGCATTGACTCAACTCTGATGAAATGCAGTACATATAATTTCGTATCCTTATATTATATGTTCAAAAAGAGAGTTTGATAATTAGAGAAGTTGGATTCCTTCTGATTAAGGCTCGGATAAACCCAAAATTTTAGGATCTCTAAAATTAAGGGTCTTCGAAAGATCGAGCCTTGAAATCTTCACTTGCACTGTCAGGAATTAATCTGACTCCTTCATTCTTTAGATGCCCGAGGACGAGCATGGTTTAAGTATAGGGGCATGATGAATCTCGTATTCATCATGCTAAAAACCACATATTAAATCTCTGTCTTAATCAATCCAATAAAAATCTCCATTAATTCTTTATTTTTATCTTGTAATATATTGTGTATATTTAACCTTAATTAATTGTATTTAATTTTCTTTATTTTCTTCGTAATTATTTTCTCATAAAAAACCCCTAAACATTAGGTAGATTAATTGTCCATAACTTCACTAACCCTTAAAAAGACTAAAAAAGCAAAAACAAAAAGATAAAAATCGATATTTTTACCCCCTTAAAAATACCCCCAAAAAATACTTTTTGTACAACTGACCTTATTTAAATTTTTGTCCAACATGAAACTTGTAGATCTCGTCGAGACGAGCAACTTTAATGTTTTGACTTTTTCCTAATTTTACATCTAACTACTTCTTTTGTATTTTTCTTTGTTTTTGTATTTTCGAATTTTTCTGATTAGGCCACGTGGCGCTCTCTGGAGCCACCACGTGGCCGCTCCTCCTTCCGCCACCCGGCGCTCTTCCAGGCTGTAGGATTCACTCCAACCGCCTCCATCTCTGCTCTTCACTTCCACCTCATCCGCTAGCCGTCCGATCGAGCCCAGGATGCAATCTCATCCACTCCTTCACGCCTCATCCTCAACCATAAGATCTTCCTCCCATCCCACGCTCTTCCTCGTGCCACGTAGACCATCCATTCCTCAATGTCAGATTGAAGCCTAAATCCCATCTGCCCATTCATATCCTCCTAGATCTGAACCGTTCGATCAGACCTTCGATATGATCTCAATCGTCCACCCGCGCCACCATCCTAGCTATTGGATCAAAAGATCCAACGGTTAGTACATCATCACCCACCTCCAGCATGCCGATTCACCTTGCGACCAGTCCACCCCCTTTCTATTTTGGAAGGTACCTCCGGTCACCTTTCTTCTCCATAACGTCTCCTCGACGTAGTCCCATCCTCCGCCTTCCTCGTGTGACCACCTTCACTACGCCTCCCTCAATCTTCACCATTATTTTGTCCGTTACATCTTTGCCGGCCATCTCCAATAACGCACCAAGACCTCTATTTAAGAAACCCCTTCGCCGTATGACAACCCTCGTCCACCATTCACAGGCCTAAGGACAATCTACCAATCCCTCCTTGTGACAGGAGGAGGCACAAACGGCTGGCGATTATGGCCAAAGACCCAGGTGTCAAACCACGGTAACTCACCGTGTATCTCTGCATCACTGACGGTAGCCAAGCTCACTGGAGGAGTCGGCCAGGTGACGAGTTCGAAACCGCACGCTTTAAAAAGTCGTTTTTATCTTCGTGAGTGAAAGTAAAAATCTGTCGTTCGTTGTAGGCAGCGATCCGAAACGGTCAAGAAATAACCACAAATTTTTAATCAATTTTAATCAAGTGGTTTTTATGTTTATTTTACTTGGGCAAGTCCCAAGGTCGATCACAAGGAGGTAAAGGAACAACCTAGAATTATGTCTATCCAATTTCGTGTTTGGTTTTCGATGCGGTTTATTTTTGGAATTTTTCAATGCAATAAGGGATGCGAAATGCACTTTTGGCCTATTTTAGGGACTAAAATGTAAATTTCAATCAAAATAGTTCGAAAAATATGAAACTTGGCCACAATGTAAGATATGATGAAATGAGTGCACTGTAATTTTTTTGGAATTTTTGGATGCAATATGAATTTTTTTATGAATTTTTAAATGCAAACAAAATGATTTTCAATATTTAATTATAATAAATATTAAACCTACTTATTTTTTAGAGATAAAACTATATCTAATCTATGACGAGGTGATGGATCTCAGAAAAATCCTAAATCTCGAAAATGTAGGGTCTAATACCTATTAAAAATTAAATACTAAAATATGCAAAATGATTTTTACAGGGCAAATTATGTACTTGGGCATAATGTTAAGCAAAATAATCTCTACAAGATGTGCTTTTTTGAAGATTTTTAGAGCAACAGTTAATTAAATAAAAATTGAAGAGCATGAAATGGGTAAAATTTGCAATTTTCCACAAAAGAATTAATTATTAATTAACCACTGATCACAAAAATACCCACGGTATGTCAAAATGTAGAGAATCAAGTGATAAACATCATGAAATTTTTGGATTAATAAAATAATGCAATGTAGAGGTCTAAAAAAAACAACCAAAACAGGGGTACAGATGCAAGTAGCAATAAATATAAAACATGCAGGGGGGGCCTAATATTAATTACCTATAATATGGAGGTCCTTCTTGCAAAATACCCAGAGGGCCACATGTGTGGCACGTTCCCTCTTGAGGCGGGGGTGCGTGCGCAATATGGAGGACGCTCTGGGTGGTCTTCTGCAATTTTCCTCGGTCACGTGCTATGCACGTGACTGGTGATGATGCAAGCCTGACGTCGGCGGTCCCTCCCGTCACGTGCCTTGCACGCGGGGAGTTCCTCGGGCCCACCGCTCGGCGGTTGAAGGTGGAGAGGCGGAGGGCAATAGCTCGGCCCCTCCTGGCGGTGAGGTCGATGACGGTGGAGGCCCGGCGGTGTGGTTGTACCCGGCCGCGAAAGGGGGCGTCTGAAGTTGGTGGTCGAGGTCGAATCGTTGATGGAGGCGGCTGGATACGAAGGCTCCACGGCATGAAGTGGCCGGTGTTGATGACGCAGGTGGTCGTCTACGTAGTCGAAGGCAGAGGAGCGGCCTGGGCGGGGATGGCGTTGGCCGATACACGGCCGAGGACGAAGAACATAGGCGGCGCGGGGTGGCGGTGTTGGCGTAGATGGCGATGAAGGTCGGTGAAGGTGTTGCCTTGTCGGAGACGGTGGCGATCGGAGCTTGGAGCTCCTGGCGGTCGATGGCGAAGCGGGTGGAGGCGAACGTCGGAGAAGATGGTGGTGTGTAGTTGTAGGTGAAGCGGAGGTTGTTGGAGTTGGGGATGAGAGGCGGAGCTCCGAGCGAAGAAGAAGGTCGTGGCGGTCGTCGTTGGGTCATGGACGAAGGTGGCGCAGGTGGAGTTTGGTGTTGAACGTGGAGACGTTGGTCGTAGGCTCGACGAAGCTCAAGCTCGGAGCAGAGCAGAGAGGCGGCGTGGCCGCACCTGCAACGAAGCCGGGGAGGGACTTTGGATCTCGTCGAGAAGAAGGGGCTCCGGTCTGTCACCCCGGAGGCTTCCTCCATCGGCGGATGCGGAGCTCAAAGGTCGACGAAGTTCTTAAATAGGGTGAGGGTCGGGGTCGGCGATGGAGTAGTCGCGAGATGACGGGGGTCCGTTGGCTAGCGAGAGGAGCGGCGCGACGGTTGCGGAGGGGTGGTTGGCCGATGCGGGAGGCCGTTGGCGGAGATAAGGGGAGAGCAGTGCAGCGGGTTACGAAGGTGAAGGCGGAGGAATCGGGGCAGTTGCGAGGTTGAAGGTGATGGGCAGTACCGTCCGATTTGCCAAGATCGGACAGCCAATCGTGCACCACATGGCGATTATGGGAGAAAGCACGGGGCACGTGCAGAGCACGTGCCTAAGAGGCACGTGCGATGCACGTGTGGTGTGGTTTTTTTTATTTTTTTTATTTTTTTAAATAAAAACGCGTATAAAAATGCCCAAAAATGCTGACACATGGCGGCCTCTGGGGCTACCACATGTCATCTCCAGAAAAATCGAAAAATAAAATACTTTGTAAAATCAAAAAGAAATAGTAAACGACCTCGGATGGAAAAAGTTCCTTCATGAAAAATGCTCGTCTCGATGAGATCTACAACTTTCATGTAGACATCAAAGCCAAAATCGGTCAAATGTAAAAAGTGAATTTTTGGGGTATCCCATTTACATAGAATACCTTGATTTTTGGGTTTTCTATTTTTTGTCATTTTTAAACAATATAAAAATCGGGAAAAATATGGAAAAATCAAAGATTAATAAAAGATACCTTAATCTAATTTTTTTGGATTTTCATTAATAAAGAAAAGAAGTACATAAAATATAGGTCAGAAAACCTTTAAATATACAACGTACAAAAGAGGCCCAAAACCCAACTTTCAGATACGAGCTCCGATTCACTTGAACTTGGTCTTGTTTTGAAGGTAATTGAATGTGTATTAGTTCAAAAGTGAGTAGGATCAAATCGGACACTGGATGGGGAAGATATGGGGCTTTTAATCCGAAAATCCTGAAACTAGGGTTTGGGTTTTTGGTCCACTTAACAGGGTTAGTGATTTTTTGTATTTTTTATTTATTCTTGTTAGTGATGCGCACATAGTGGAGGTGGTCTTGGGTCATTTGGAGTTAGCATGGAGGAGTTAAAAATTCGGGAAATTAGGCTATTTACAGGTCATTTTGGCTTGGATTTTTGGCTTCTTATTTTGTGCAAAAATGATGATAAAATGCAATTCTTATGAGAACATGTATGAATGCTAATTATGCAGAATAGATGCGGAAATGCTGTTGATTTTGAGGGACTAGAGCTTAATAAATGAGATTTAGTGTGATGAATCTGAGATTCATCATCCCCCTATACTTAAACAATGCTCGTCCCTGAGCATCAAAAAGAAATGCCATGAGGTGAAATGAGATTGGGTTCCATACAAGACCATGAACTGAAGGTGAGAATGAAACTAAACTTGACCTTTGGATTAATAGTGTGTCGGAACTTCTGTGAGACATAGAATTTTAAAATCAACAGCCCTCAAGTTCTACACATCATTGTCACAGTTTCAGCTCAGAAGTCATCTTAAATCGATCATCTTCCCAAAGTATACCCTATGAACATTGAATAACCGACTCATGTGTGTGAAGGGTTTTATCTCTTCCCATTCAGAATGTTGGACTACCATGCTCCTCTCCAGTAACTCGTCCTCGGGGAGTCAGGTATTTCCTTCTAAGGTCTGTCATGCTGTGTTCACAATCGAATGAGGGAGAAGATAGAAGAAAGAGAAAAGAACTGGAGGGTGGCCAGTGTAGTCACCTCTCCTTGTGAAGATGGCCAGTGTAGCCGAGTCTCCACCAAGATCTGCAGGTTCTTGAAGCTTGGACCTTTTTGGTCGGATTTTTATTTGGTAGTTGCTTCTGTGTATTTGGAATTTTTGGTAATTCTGCTTGGATCTTGTTGTGCCCCTACGGATATAGAATCTTTTTGTTCCGTACATTTTTTGGGGTCTTAGAAAAAATTGTGCCCAGTCGTCCATCCCTTTTCCAAAGCTTTATTTCAACCCGTACTCCGGTCTTTAGATTTCCATGCTACCAGAAAAGAGACTCACACAGTCTTCCAACATCCCGTCTGGGTTGAGCTAAGTGCATAGTGCGAGAGTGCAAATTAATTCCCTATTCCAGAGTTGTACCCAGAATGAAGAGACCAGGTTAGACACTAAGAGTCAAGCGCAGCACATTGTCATGTGGAACTTAAAGAATTAAGTTAAAAGACCTGAAGTTTCTAAAATCCTATTTCTCAGTGAAGTTCCTCTGAAAATTAGGTGGATTAAGGTCAACTCCAGCCCACTCTCGGTTTCAGCTCATAACTCGGTTCAGAATCCAATGACTTTTCATAGATGCACATGCATGTGATGTTGGATGAAGTGCCGGTGTGTGAAATGCAGACACATTTTTTTATGCAAGGGATTTTTTTTGGTGCATTATTTGTTTGTTTTTTTGTTTTGTTTTTTTCGATGCAAATAAGAAACCATTTTTTCTTCCAAAAATTTTTTTGGCACGGTTAGTGTTAGTAGAAAAACCCTTTTTTGTTTTTTTTCAAGTTAGTACCCACCCTGTAAATACATATAGACTTATGCGAAAGTATGAGATATGGGTAAAATATATATAAAGTATATACACAGACCCCCCTATACTTTGCGAGTGTTGTGTCCTCAGAGCACAAGAAGCGGAAAGAAGACATAGCTCGGGCTAAGCGTAAGGGAGTGAAAATACAAAGAAAAATGAAGCGATCGGGATATGTGAATGAGGAGAGTATAAACAGGTGGATGTCGATTCCCCCTATACTTAGGCTTTGGTCCGCCTAAGTATGGAAGAAGGGTAAAGATGGAGCGATCATGAGGAAGAGTGTGATCCGGGGAAATGATATATACAAATGGCATCGGTCCCCCCCTATACTTAGGCCTTGGCCTAAGTAGAGGAAGAAGCTGTACAAGGAGGCCGATGTGGTCGGGAGGGAGGGTGGGAATGATATAATAAATCTTCAATGTCCTCGCTCTGCGTGAAATAGATGACCTCAACTTGAATTGTCTGCTCTTTGGGTTATTCAATATATGGCTTCAGCATTTGTCCATTTACTGAGAAAGGTTATGCATTATCTTTGAGTTCGGCAATATCCACGCTTCCATTGGTATGCACATCGATGACAATGTAGGGACCCGTCCATTTTGATTTTAGTTTCCCATGAAAAATCTTCAACCGAGCATTAAACAACCACACTTTCTGTCCAGGGACAAAGGTTTTATCTAGAATGTGTCTATCATGCCATCTCTTGACCTTATCCTTATAAATCACACTGTTGTCATATGCCCGATTTCGGATTTCAATTAGCTCATTCAGATTTAAGTCTCGACATAGTTTCCTAAGGTGACAACTCCAATTCAACTTTTTGATCGCCCATTCTGATTTGTGAATCAATTCTGCAGGTAGATGGCATGGCTTTCTATAGATCATCCTGAAAGGTGACGTACCGAGTGGAGTCTTATAAGCTGTCCTATAGGCCCATAGAACTTGGTCCAACAGTTTCGACTAGTTCTTCCTATCTGGATGAACCAATTTCTGAAGAATACCCTTTACCTCTCTATTAGAAACCTCTGCCATGCCATTAGATTGTGGATGATATGGGTTGGCTATTCTATGCTCAAATTTGTACTCCTTAGCCAAAGATCTCATCTCTCTGTTCACAAAGTGGCTACCTCCATCAGAAATTAAAACTTTAGGTATCCCGAACCTTGCAATGATATTATCTTTGATAAACTTACAGACGACTTTGCTATCTGCGGTTCGGGTTGGAATAGCCTCTACCCATCTTGATAAATAGTCAACCGCTAACAAGATGTACTCAAATCCATTGCTGTTGGGAAAGGGACCCATAAAATCAATCCCCCATGCATCGAAAACATCACAGAAAATCATTGGTTGCATTGGCATTTCATCTCTATACCCCATATTCCCTCCCATTCTTTGACAAATCGGGCATGACCGTACAAATTCATTAGCATCCTGAAATAAGATCCGCCAGTAAAATCCACATTGAAGTACCTTGTACGCGGTTCTCTTTCCCGAATGGTGTCCTCCAGCCTTGAGAGAATGACAGTGTGTGAGGACACTCTGATATTCCTCCTGCGGAATACATCTTCTCCAGACACAATCCGGTCCTTCATGAAAAAGGAAAGGATCGTCCCAATGGTATTTTCTCGAATCTGACTTTAACCGATCAATCATTCTTTTGGTCCAACCAAAGGGAACTTTCTTGGAGACAAGATAGTTCACTTTGTCGGAATACCATGGGGTTGAATCAATGATGCAAACCGATTCGTCTGGAAAAGTCTCCTTAATTGGTCTGATATCAGGATGATCGTTTTGCTCGATTCGAGAAAGGTGATCAGCGACAACATTCTTTATTCCAGGTTTATCCTTGATCTCAAATTAAATTCCTGGATAAACAAGATCCATCTCAAAGTCTTGCCTTAGCATCCTTTTTATCCATGAGATATCTAATTGCCGTGTGATCTGTAAAAATTATCACCTTGGAGCCCAATATGTATGATCTGAATTTTTCAAGGGCCCAAACAACCGCGAGCATTTCTTTTTCAGTCACTGTATAATTTCTCTGTACAGGATCCAACACTTTGCTCGCTTAGTGAATCGCATAAGGAATTCCATCTCTTCTTTGTCCGAGTACCGCTCCGACAGCAAAATCCGATGCATCAGTCATGATCTCGAAGGGAAGAGACCAGTCGGGAGCTTGTAATATCGGCGATTCACATATTTTCTTTATCAGTAGCTCGAAGGTCTCTAGACATCTGTGATCCACAATAAACTCGGTGTCTTTTCCTAAGAGCTCTGTCAGTGGCCGGGCGATCTTTGAAAAATCTGGGATAAACCTTCGATAAAATCCAACATGCCCTAAGAATGACCTCACTGACTTGACGTTGGTTGGTAGCTTAAGTTTCTTGATCACATCCACCTTGGCAGGGTCAACCTCCATTCCCTTTTTGGAGATGATGTACCCCAATACGATACCCTCAATCACCATAAAGTGACTCTTCTCCCACGAGAGTATCAAATTAACCTCCCGACATCTCTGGAGAACTCAGTCCAAGTGCACTAAACATGTATCAAATGAATCACCATGAACCGAGAAGTCATCCATGAAGACTTCCAGGAAATCACCAACCATTTCGGCAAATACGGCAATCATGCACCACTAAAATGTGCCTGGGGCATTGCAAAGCCCGAATGGCATGTGCTTGAATGCGTTAGTACCGAAGGGAATGTGAACGTGGTCTTTTCCTGGTCCTCGGGAGCGATAGCTACTTGATTGTAGCCGGAGTACCCGTCAAGAAAACAGAAGAATGCTTTTCCTGCAAGTCTCTCCAATATTTGATCAATGAATGGCAGTGGAAAGTAATCTTTCTTGGTCGCAGCATTCAGGCGCCAGTAATCGACACAAACGCACCACGACGTGGGTACTCGGGTCGCGATCTCTACCCCCTCCTCATTGGTGATCATCTGGATTCCTGACTTCTTCGGGACGACATGAAGGGGGGGAACCCACTTGTAGTCAGAAATGGGGTATATAAATCCTGCTTTGCACCATTTCTCTATTTCTTTCTTCATCACTTCCTGAAGATTGGGGTTTAATCTTCTCTGAAATTCACGGGAAGGCCTTGCATTATCCTCAACTTAAATTTGGTCCGAGCAGAGAGCGGGGTTTATTCCTACGAGATCTGACACAGTCCAACCTATGGCTTTTCGATTTCGCTCAAGGACTTCGAATAGTCTGGATTCTTGGTCCACGGTTAATGATGAGCTAATGATCACAGGGAATTTTTCTTTGGGTCCATTGAGGAATGCATACTTCAGTGTGGGAGGTAGTGGCTTCAGCTCTGGCAATTCTGAATCACCGATCAAGTCTAGCTGAATGACTTTTGCTTCTGGCTCGGTATTGGTTGGCGGTGAATCACTATGTGAGATGCTGGCTACCAATTCCGAAGAAAAGTGAGTCGGATCGCTAAAGTAGAATGGTAATTCGGCTAGAGCCGTGTCCGACTCGTCATCGATATTTCTTGACTGTCCCAAAGGTAATGGGACTGACAAATTCGAGAGTATTTCTATGTCATCAAGAGCGTAATAATCTGGGGGTCTAGATATCTCGGAGACTGCATTGTGTATTATTTCTTCTTCTGAGGATGTGCTTTCTATCCGTATGTCTGGCAGCTGGTCCCACGGCCCAATGGTTCTGAGGAGATTGCATTCTGATGTTTCGGCATCTTCAATGGTGGATTCGGAGTCTGTCCTTTGCCACTTTGTTTGTTTCATCTCCAAGTCTACTTCTCCGCCTGGAGAACGGAATTTCATCATGCCAGAACTGTAATCGAATACATCCTTAGCGGTTCTTAAGAATGGTCTTCCGAGAATGATTTGCGATTCCTTCCAATGGTTCGGGGTCTCCATATCAAGGACAGTGAAGTCCACTTTGTATTCCGTACCCTCGAAAATGATGATGACATTCTTCACTTCTCCCTTAGGTCTTTTAGTGGATTTATCAACAAATTGGAGTAAAGATGGTGATTTATTTAGAGGGCCCAACTCCAATCTATAATATAAGGCTAAGGGTAGAAGATTTATGGAAGATCCATTGTCGAGAAGTGTGCGTGTGAACGCTATGCCACCAATGCGACTCTCCACATAATGGGCGCCTAGATCCCTTTTCTTTCTTGGCAGATGCTGATTTTTGACACATTTGGTGGTGGCAACTGTCAAGATATGATTCTCCACAAATTGACTTGTTCTCTTTGTATGAGTCCTGGTGGGAGTGCATTTTGCCTTCAAGTATTTCTGAAAGGCTGGATTACTGGCCACGTACTGATCAAAGGGTACTTTGACTGTGATGTTTTGCTCGCAGAATTTTTCCATTACTGGGTCATCTTTGATGTTTTTCTTTTGTTTTCCTTTCTTCAGGGCATGGGGGAAAGGAATGGAAGAATTTGAGACATGAGATAGAGAGCCATAATCATACATAAGAGCATCTTTATTAGACTTGGAGTTTTTATTACAATCATAATAATCAAAATCAGGTTGCTGAAAAGGTGACAAAGGTATTTTTGCAGCAACTAGAGGTTCAAGGTCCTCTATAGACTCCATAGATGCTTTCCCTTTATCTTCTGCTGGGATCTTCAGGCGTCCTTCGTCTTCCTCCTCGGAAACATCCTCCGGTTGATCTTCCGAGTCTTCATGGTCCGATTCCCTTGCCCGGTCAGGTACGACCACGGTCCTTCCGCTCCTGAGTGACATGGCATTGATTTTGTCAAACGAAAGGATCTCATGTTCAGATGTGGAAAAATCTGGATAATATACCTGGCTATTGTGTTGAGATGAGTGAAATTTGTTCAAGCTATTGGGGTTAGCTTGAACTTGGGCGGGAATGGTTGTGGCTGGGGTTGTCTGCTCATCCTTCCAACGGGACAAGCAGTTGACATCAACCCGTAGATCTTGCAGCTCATTTCGAAAGTGGCGAAACTCTTCAAGCATTTGTTTCTGGATGTCGATCGGTTCTTCTGAAGGATTGGACGATTGAGCTGACTGTCTGGGAGCTTGAGATTGCTGATGGTATTGCTGAGGTTGGTTCGGGCGATTGTAGGGTTGTTGCTGCTTCGGCTGCTGGAAAGATGTAGTGTGTTATGGAGGAAATGTGGCATTATAGAAAGTGGGTGGATGCTGATAAGGCTGACGGTCCCCCATATTACCCTGTCGGGTAGTGTCCTGGGTGTACCAAATGACATTTACTTCAAATATCAGAGGTGGGGCTTCCTTGACTGTCTCAGTCGGTGGGGGCGGCTGCTGGGAAAATTGGGCATAGGATTGGTCCTGAGCCCATGGTTGCTGTTGCTCTGCTCCTAGCTGCTCCTGGACATGATGCACATGATAGATCGGGACAGTAGGTGCAATAGGCATCCCCATCTTGGACACCTTCTCGGTGAGCTCCTCCATCTGCTTTGGGAATTGGGAAATCCTGCTGCCGATGTCGTTCATTCTTTTGTGAATTTGATCCACCACGGTCAATTTATAAGCGATGATGTTCATGTTTGGAATCAAATCCTCTGCTATCTCCGTGACAGTTTGCCTTCCTCCTTTGGATTGAAAGGTATTTAAGGAGTCTGTGTAGGCTCTACTAGCGATCTGCGAACGGCTTGTCTCTGCCATCTGCTCCAGTACCTTCCATACGGACTCAACTCCATGTGATGTATAATTCCCTCTTCATGCAGCGCTAACTAACCCTTGAGTCTCATGGTTGAGGCCAGAGTAGAGTGACTGAACTAAGATGTTATTATCCAAATCATGGCAGGGACATTTCTGTAGAAGGTCTTTAAACCTATCCCAAGCCTCACAGAGTGGTTCATTGGGCATCTGAGAGAAGCTAGTGATGCGGGTCCTCATTTGGTTGGTCCGGCTCAAAGGGTAGAATTTTTTCAAAAAATAGGTTTTTAAACCTTTCATAAGTGGTCACAATCACTCCTAAGTTCTTCACCCAATAATCTGCCTTCCCTTTCAAGGCGAAAGGTAGTGCAGTGAGACGAATGTAGTTCTGGCTGACTTGTGGGTGCCTCAGATTGGAACATATCAGTTCCAGATCCCGCAAGAATTCATATGGCTCTTCAGTCGTATTACCATGGAATTGTGGTAATTGACTTATGAAATGTGGCTTCAGTTCATAGTGGATCTATGGTTGTGGTGGCTGCAAATAATTCCACACTCTGTACTATCCAGGGTTGTATGCGGCTTCCATTGGCAGTTCTTCCCCGCATTCATTTGTTCTAACTGCTCCCTCAGTAACTGTTGTTGCTGCTCAGATGCAGCCAATCTTGCAAGAATCATCTGCATTGGATCTTCATTATGTTCATCTTCTGGTTCCTTTCTGGGAGGCGGCTTGGGAGGCATTTCTTCTTCACCTTCTGAATAGAAGGGGTTCGAGTTAATAGTGTGAAAGAATTTGGAAACTCAGTGTCATTTCTTCCTTCCAGGAAGCTGAGGGAATCATAAGAGGAGTATTCATGGGAAGAGTGTCCATGAACCCGAGGTGATCCTGAGTAAGAGTGCCTTGGAAAGTTTGTGGCGGTCAGAGAAGGGTTTGCGAAGTCCAAACCAAAATTTTCCATTTGCGATTCAAAAGGATTAGCAAGAGGTTTATGGGTCATGATCTAGGCACAAGTGTGCGGTTTTCGTTGATTATCTATTTTCTACACACAATCCAAACACAATACAAGGGTTGTTTCACCAACTCAACTCAAAGTGAAGGCCGCGAGAGTTCGGCCAATTATCTTGTCAGTTTTAATTGGTGAGAATTCAAGTCTTGCAAGCCAATTAAACGAGCTGTTAGGTGCATGTATTTCCCGACCGACTGTCCTGAATTCTTACGACTAGTTGCACCTACTTTCAGCCAGTATGAGAGTAAGTAAGGACCGTAAAACGGCTACCCTTTACTTGAGGATGGAGCCTTGCGCAGTGTCCTCTAAACCACCCACTCTGCTAAGGAAATCCGGACCGTTTACCGGCTACCCGTAGATCCTCACTGAGAAGTAGCTAATCGCTTTTGGAAAAGAATCAGTAGTCAGTATGAAAATCTGAGCTTGGCTCTATCCTAGTGTGCGTCTCTCTCCTCGCTGCAAGAAAAATCAAACAATGACGGGGTTGCTCTCCCGCAAAAATTCTTGATTTTATGGGTTCTTAAGATCGGCTAGATTTTAGCAGTCCCAATTTTAATTAGGTGATCACTGAGGAATTTAGATGAGCACAAATACACGTCTATCGTACAGTCCCGATTTTCTTTAGAATTATGTGATAAAACAAGAGGGAGAAATTCGAGAAAAGCCGATGCACTCGGAAAACTATGATGAATGCTCAGTTAGAAGACTTACAGTGAATCCTCGCAATCTCCAGGGGGGATGCTAGACAGAATTTAAAATTTATTCTAAATGAATGCAAGCCGATGAAAAACCGCACCTATGCAGAAAGTTCCATTAGCGGGGAAGAATTGAGTTAAATTTGTCTAAGTTGAACGATCTATTGTGCTTCTCAATTAAAGTGCAGTGTGGCTTAAGATCCTACGAGCACAATCAAAAATATAAAAATGCTCTGAGAGCCATATGTGCAGGTCTATCCTAATCGCCACTCAAGTCGGGCCCCACCCTCACCGGAGAGTGAAACAGGCCACGACACACCAAAAGAATAGTTCAGAGTCTTTTTACACACGCGAGAGTCCAAACGGACACCGCTATAAATGAGCAGAAATTAAAATTTGCAGGAATTTAAAACATATACTCTACGCTCTCTCACGACTCGACTTGATCTTAATTTAATTGCGGCTTCTTCGGATGTCGGTGATGATGCGTTGGTATCTTGAAAACCCGCTCCACGTATGCCGGGTACCTCGCAAAAAAAATAAGAGAGAAGATGTAAGAGAGTGACTCAAAAAATGATAAAACAAGAAAATAAAAGTTGGAAAAAATTATGGGATTTACAATGAAAAATTCGGGGGTCAGACTACCCGAATTCGAAAAACCGAACGAAAATTTTCAAAATAAAAATCTAAGTCGTTTGCCTCCGCGGCAACGACGCCATCTGATGAGTCCGAAACCGCATGCTTTAAAGAGTCGTTTTTATCTTCGTGAGTGAAAATAAAAATATGTCGTTCGTTGTAGGCGGCGATTGGAAACGGTCAAGAAATAACCACAAATTTTTAATCAATTTTAATCAAGTGGTTTTTATGTTTATTTTACTTGGCAAGTCCCAAGGTCGATCACAAGGAGGCAAAGGAACAACCTAGAATTATGTCTATCCAATTTCGTGTTTGATTTTCGATGCGATTTATTTTTGGAATTTTTCAATGCAATAAGGGATGCAAAATGCACTTTTGGCCTATTTTAGCGACTAAAATATAAATTTCAACCAAAATATGTCCGAAAAATATGAAACTTGGCCACAATGTAAGATATGATGAAATGAGTGCACTATAATTTTTTTGGAATTTTTGGATGCAATATGAATTTTTTTATGAAATTTTAAATGCAAACAGAATGATTTTCAATATTTAATTTTAATAAATATTGAACCTACTTATTTTCAAGAGATAAAATTATCTAAGATCTATGACGAGGTGATGGATCTCAGAAAAATCCTAAACCTCGAAAATGTAGGGTCTAATACCTATTAAAAATTAAATACTAAAGTATGAAAAATGATTTTTACAGGGCAAATTATGTATGTAAATGCAAATCTTTTTGGGCATAATGTTAAGCAAAATAATCTCTACAAGATGTGATTTTTCGGGGATTTTTTAGAGCAACAGTTAATTAAATAAAAATTGAAGGGCATGAAATGGGTAAAATTTGCAATATTCCACAAAAGAATTAATTATTAATTAACCGCTGATCACAAAAATACCCACAGTATGTCAAAATGTAGAGAATCAAGTGATAAACATCATGCAATTTTTTATTTAATAAAATAATGCAATGTAGAGGTCTAAATTAAATAACCAAGACAGGGGTACAGATGCAAGTAGCAATAAATATAAACGTGCAGGGGGTACCTAATGTTAATTACCTATAATATGGAGGTCCTTGCAAAATACCCAGAGGGGCACGTGTGTGGCACGTGCCCTCTGGAGGCGGGGGTGCGTGCGCAATATGGAGGATGCTCGGGGTGGTCTTCTGCAATTTTCCTCGATTACGTGCTATGCACGTGACTGGTGATGACGCAAGCCTGACATCGGCGGTCCCTCTCGTCACGTGCCTTGCACGCGGGGAGGGCCTTGGGCCCACCACCCGGCGGTTTAAGGCAGAGAGGCGGAGGGCAATGGCTCGTCCCCTCCTGGTGGTGAGGTCGATGACGGTGGAGGCCCGGCGTTGTGGCTGTACCCGGCCGCGAAAGGGGGCGTCTGAAGTTGGTGGTCGAGCTCGAATCGTTGATGGAGGCGGTTGGAGACGAAGGCTCCACGGCGTGAAGTGGCCGGTGTTGATGACGCAGGTGGTCGTCGGCGTAGTCGAAGGCGGAGGAGCGACCTGGGCGGAGATGGCGTTGGCCGACACACGGCCGAGGATGAAGAACAGAGGCGGCACGGCGTGGCGGTGTTGGCATAGATGGCGATGAAGGTCGCTGAAGGTGTTACCTTGTTGGAGACGGTGGCGATCGGAGCTTGGAGCTCCTGGCGGTTGATGGCGAAGCGGGTGGAGGCGAACGTCGGAGAAGATGGTCATGTGGAGTTGTAGGTGAAGCGGAGGTTGTCGGAGTTGGGGATGAGAGGCGGAGCTCCGAGCGAAGAAGAAGGTCGTGGCGGTCGTCGTTGGGTCGTGGACGAAGGTGGCGCAGGTGGAGTTTGGCGTTGAACGTGGAGACGTTGGTCGTAGGCTCGACGAAGCTCAAGCTCGGAGCGGAGCAGAGAGGCGGCGTGGCTGCACCTGCAACGAAGCCGGGGAGGGATTTCGGATCTCGTCGAGAAGAAGGGGCTCCGGTCTGTCACCCCAGAGGCTTCCTCCGTCGGTGGATGCAGAGCTCGAAGGTCGATGAAGTTCTTAAATAGGGTGAGGGTCGGAGTCGGAGATGGAGTAGTTGCGAGATGACGGGGGTCCGTTGGCTGCGCGAGAGGAGCGGCGCGACGGTTGCGGAGGGGTGGTTGGCCGGTGCGGGAGGCCGTTGACGGAGATAAGGGGAGAGCGGCGCGGTGGGTTACAAAGGTGAAGGCGGAGGAATCGGGGCAGTTGCGAGGTTGAAGGTGATGGGCAGTGGTCGTCCGATCAGCCGAGATCGGACGGCCAATCGTGCGCCATGTGGCGATTATGGGAGAAAGCGTGGGGCACGTGCAAAGCACGTGCCTAAGAGGCACATGCGATGCATGTGCGGTGTGGTTTTTTTAATTTTTTTATTTTTTTAAATAAAAACACGTATAAAAATGCCCAAAAATGCTGACACATGGCGGCCTCTGGTGCTGCCACGTGTCAGCTCCAGAAATCGAAAAATAAAATACTTTGTAAAATCAAAAAGAAATAGTAAACGACCTCGGATGGAAAAAGTTCCTTTACAGGAAATGCTCGTCACGACGAGATCTACAACCTTTATGAAGACATCAAATCCAAAATCGGTGAAACGTAAAAAGTGAATTTTGGGGTATCCCATGTACATAGAATACCTTGATTTTTGGGTTTTCTATTTTTTGTGATTTTTAAACAATATAAAAATCTGAGAAAATATGTAAAATCAAAGATAAATAAAAGACACCTTAATCTAATTTTTTTGGATTTTTATTAATAAAGAAAAGAAGTATATAAAATATAGGTCAGAAAACCGCTAAATATACAATGTACAAAAGAGGCCCAAAACCCAACTTTCACATACGAGCTCTGATTCACTTGAACTTGGTCTTGTTTTGAAGATAATTGAATGTGTATTAGTTTAAAAGTGAGTAGGATCAAATCGGACACTGGATGGGGAAGATATGGGGCTTTTAATCCGAAAATCCTGAAACTAGGGTTTGGGTTTTTGGTCCACTTAACAGGGTTAGTGATTTTTTTTGTATTTTTTATTTATTCTTGTTAGTGATGTACACACAGTGGAGGTGGTCTTGGGTCATTCAGAGTTAGCATGGAGGAGTAAAAATTCGGAAAATTAGGCTATTTACATGTCATTTTGGCTTGGATTTTTGGCTTCTTATTTTGTGCAAAAATGATGGATAAAATGCAATTCTTATGAGAACATGTATGAATGCTAATTATGCAGAATAGATGTGGAAAGGCTATTGATTTTGAGGGACTAGAGCTTAATAAATGAGATTTAGAGTGATGAATCCGAGATTCATCACCAGGCTAAGCCATGATCGGAGGGTCGAATAGACCCTCAGCATAGACCACGACCTCCACCGTAGTTATACTCTGATCAAGTACCCTCTCACTTGGTTTACCTTCATCTTCTCGCAATTATCTCACCATACATGATGACCCTCACCACTGCCTAACCATCCGACGAGCTCCACCAACTACCCATCATCCACGCCGGCCCATCCTCTCTTCTCCAGAACCTCCCCTGGTCCGACCCCCTTCTTCTCGACTTTGCCGGAGACGAAGCCCATGGCCACCACCTCCCTTGATTTCCACAGCCTTCACTCACTCACTAATCACTCGCACACACAATATGCACGCTTAGGCTATGCTGAACATTTCAGGTATCCTCAATGGCCGGAGTTTGCGCCTCCCCGCCGGTCTCGATCTTCTCCTCCGACGACCATGCTCTGTGGAGCAGCTTTAGACATCAACGGAGCTTCGCATTTGCTCCAAGACCTTCGCCAGACTTTGAGTGAACTTCACCGACCTTCAGACTAGTCGTTGGAGCACGGAGGAGCCATAGAAAGTATGACAGAGCCCCGCCTCCTCCGGTAGACCCGCGATGGAGGGAGAAGATACAGATACCGTCCGATCGTTTCGATCGGACAGCCATGATGAAGCCACGTCGACATCCGAGCCTCCATGCTAAACCTACAGGCTCGGGTGACCCGAACCAAGATCCTAGCCTCCAGCAAATGCCATGTCAGCCCGAGCCAGTAGCGCCTCCCGAGCCTAGGCTCTTCTGGTGACGTGAGGGCTTGGGCAATTTACACGAAAGACCCAGAACTTTTCGATAATTGCATAATGGTCCCCAGGCCTCACGTACGTGCCTGGGTATTTTACAGGGAGGCCCTCCCATCTTTTCAGAATTGCATAAAGGTCCCTGTGTGCAAGGAAAAATTACAGTGGACCCAGGAGGTTTTTCGTATTTGCATTTAGGTCCCTCCAGGGACCTAAATGTAATATTTATCTTTTTATTTTCTTGCATTTTATTTACAATTATCCCTCTACATTGTTTTTAGCATAAGTTGAGCATCGTAGGTCCAAATTGCATGATTTTATTGTTGTTTTGATCCTTGTCTCGTCATCTGCATCATGGCATGTTTAATTTTCTCATCTGCCACCTTTTAAATGAAGTGAATTTTTATGTTAGATGAGATGTTGTGCTCCATATGCGTGTGCCCTGATTAGATGATTGCTCTTATTCTTTTGTTCAAATTGACTCTAATCTCAAACCATATTTTGTTGCTCGTTTATGTAATCTTTCTTAGGCATAATTGTTTGCATTATTATCGCATATATGCAACCTTGCATCATTGTTCGTACATCATCTTATAATCACATAAAAATCAACTAAAAATTATAGGCATCATTTTATTGCATTATAACTTGCATAGTGCATCATGCATTTTCATAAAGACCTGAAATAGAAAATTTATTCACACTGCTCTTATTAATCGCAAATCAATAATTAATAGAGTAGCCCGTGTTCCTGTGTTCAACCTTGGTAGACTTGCCAAGTATAAATACTCCACAACATTCAAAGGATTGTGGTTTTTGCTGAACCGAATTTTCCTCCTATACTACGACAAATTTAGATTATTAAAGAGGAAGATTTGACGCTCATCACCCTCATCACTGAGAATCCGCAAAACCCGATGTTGTCACCAAGGGGAAGATGTTGGAATGGATCTGAGGGGATAAGGACTCCGAGAGAGCGATGATAATTGGATGTGGAATGAAGGAGGTTTATTTAAAGGCTGCTAGAGGGGTGAGATTGGAACAAGGATTCTAATCAACTCAAGGAAGATATGGTTCTCCTGAAGATCGAGCGAGAATCAAGGAGGTCAGGGCTTAGATGATGTTCAAGGTGTGAGGCATTTTTATGACTAGGATCTTGGGAAAAAGGCGAGAAATGAGGGACTCGAGGTGTCAGACGAGTTAGAGGAGATAGAGGGCGTTGTTGACTCGAGGTCAAGGCGAGAAGGTTTTTGGTTGGTCCACATGGATCAACCAAAAAATTCCCAAGCAGAAATGATTGGTAAAATCAAAAGTAATAAATGAATTAATTAAGTGTTTATTAAAATATGACAAATGTTTGTAATTTAATGTAATATTATATATATTTTATTTATTTATTCGAGATTTTTTATTAAAAGTTAATATTTACTAGTAAAATATATATAAATACATGTGTTTTGATATTTTTATTTTGTATTACATTTTTTATTATTTTATACATGTTTTATATAATTTAAATTTATATAAATGCATATTTAGGTCTTTTTATTGTATTTTTCTGACCTTATTTATATACTTATTTAGTTATGTATATATGTATTAGGGGCAGGGAGCATGCACCCTGGGGTATAGGAAACTCCCTACACTCACCCCATTTTTCGATTATTATTTTTGTTTTTTTGAATTAAAAGTTGGGGGCTTTACTTAATATGTTGAGGGTAATAAGTGTTTCAAGTTTTAGGCAAAATAAACATTCTTAACTTTTTTATCTAAAAGGGGACAATTTCAACAATTTTGAGAACGTTAAAATTTGGTAGTCTTGATGGAGATGATAGAAGTCATGAATTAAGTTGAATTTGGAATGGCAACGTGGTGATACATGGTGATATAAATCCCCGAAGGTTTCATTTCAAAAAATCAAAAAATAATGAAAAATTAGGCCTGGGTGTAGGGGAGTTTCCTACACCTGCCAGTGTAGGTCCTTTTTCCCTATGTATTTTATGAATATATAGGTATATTTTACCTATGTATTGAGATGTACTGTTTATTTTGTTTTCTTTCAGATGATTTTATTTTAATTTACTTATGTACATATGTTTTAAATAATATATATTTATAAAAATAAGAGAATTTGAAAAATATAAAGAAAAAATATATTGAATATAATATATAGGTATATTGCACAATATGGACCCAAGACCTAATTTTTACATCTTAACTGTGAACTGGATGAAACTACCTTTATTAAATAGCTCATTAAAAGTTATATACAATTAAAGGTGATTTTGGTCAATTTGATACAGTATGGAGAAGATGCAGGTCTGTAAAATTTTTATTCTGGCTTTTTATTTTGTGTATCTCAGGCACACTATGCATTATTTTTTTGTGAAATCAAATTTGTATTTTCCTTTATATTTTTATCTACAATATCCATGTTGACGGTTTTGTTATTTGAGGTGTAAAAATAATAATATAAAATAGGTTCCAAAAATCAATTATTGATGAATTAAAATTAGGGTTTTAATTGTGTTTTCTATATAATTCTCCGCCTTATCTCCCCCTACTTTATTCCTTATCGACCAAGTCATCATGATGACTAGGTCACAGGGTCTAGGGTCATTCAATACCTATGGTATCTCATTTGTTTTTCTTTTCTTTATTTATTCTTTAAATTTTGAATTAAAAAAAATAAATATACATTATTTTACATAGTATTTTGTACCATTTATAGAATTTTTATTTTGATAAATTAATGGTATATGCATGCATTTAGCTAGGGATTTAAGGCAAAAATGATAGAATACAGGTGATGAAATGGAGATTCATCACCCCCCCGATGATTGCCTTTGTTAGTCCCTAACAAGCACTTATTCCAATAAGTGTAGAAAAGAAAACAAAGCGAAGAAAAAGAAAGAACTTGAATTGATTATAACTTTAAACTTGTGTTCATAATATCAAAGTTTGGAGCTCAGTCAAACCTCTACCATCCGCTTGTGTCTCATGTCGGCAAATCCAGCCCTCTACCACAACAACTGAGTTGAACAATGTGCAAGATGCAGGTGTGCAACTTAGCTCACTGTTGACAAGAGTCATGCTTATGTTCCGAAATATTCTGCTTATGCAGTCAAGATGACACTGAACCAAATCTTTTGGTCTCAAAGAATTAAGTCTAGCAGACCTGAAGCGCCTCAATTCCAGTTCCCTTAGGATTGCTATGATTAAGTGGATTAAGGTCCAACCAAGCTCCAATCTTAGGATTTTATTTAGACTTGTTCGATTGTCATTATCAATTCGAAAAATGCAAATGCTATGCAATGCAAAGAAAAACTTTTTGTGAAGCAATTTTATAATTTTGACTTTTTATGGAACTTTTGAAAAAAATTTGCAAATTTTTATGCAAGTTTTTTAAAACATTTTGCAATTTTATGGGTTTTTAGTTTTGTAATTTTTTAGGGATTTTAAAAACAACAGGGATCGTAAAAGAAATATGTGCAGATATTTACACGAGAGTGGGACTTGTTATTTACAAGAATTAGGTGAAAGAATTTACACTAGGTTTTTACAGGAATTGAGTTAGTTATTATTTATAGGTTTTTATTTACAGGGTTTGGGAAGAATTTTTATTTGTTTTGATTGTGAGTATAGACATGGTTCTCAAAATAATTTGAAAATATTTTGACAAACATTTTAAAAACTTTATTTTGAAAATAATTTTACAAATATTTTTTTCAAACACTTACGTAATTTGAAAGTCATTTTGCAAAGCTTTTTTGAATAGTATGTATAGATGTTTCAAAGCATTTTTACAACCATTTTCCAAACCATTTGTAAATAGATTTTTAAAACATTTTATCCAAACAAATAGAAGAAAATTTTACAATAAAACATTTTACAAAGGTTTGAAGACATTTTACAAATTATTTTTCAAATGGTTTTTTTCAAAAGATTTTTTAAAGAGATTTTCCAACCTTTTTTCAAACATTTTGTTCAACATTTTTAACCGATTTATTAACCTTTATTACAAAGAATTTTAATGTATGTTTAAGGTTTTTATTAATTAGCCATATTATTGAAAATACACAAGTACGGATTTTGACCAAAATATATACAACGTATATACAACCCTTATATACCTAGCTTGAGCTATGTCCTCATAAATCAGAGAAAAATGATGACATAACTCATAAGTATAGAAAAGTCTATACTACAATGAATGAATAAAGAATATGAAGTCGATTGTCCCCTCTTTACTTGGGATTAATTAATCATAAGTATAACATAATGTATACAAGGCAGGAAGGGTGTAGGGTTGGAACGAATAAAATCAATGGCTCGTCCTATCTCCCCTAATACTTAGGTTAAAATGTCCTTAAGTATAGAAAGAATGTCAAGAGTTGAGGAGACAAGCGAGGGGATTAACGAATGAACAACCGTATACACTCACCTCCCCCCCCCACCATAATTAGGTCGACGTATATCCTAAGCATAGGAATAATGAATGGGATGAGTGAAGCTTTCGATAGAATGAAAGAATGGAAAATGAAAAGAAGAAAAGATTAACTAATCAAAAATGTTTGTGATTGACCTGTCTAAATATATAGATGTTGCGACTTGAAATTTTTGATCGTAGACCACCTGAATTGAGTCAACCATGGACATGAAGGTGTCATGCTTGAGATAAGGCTTCGGAAGATGTCTGTTAATGATGAAAGGTTGTGCGTCAGCTGACAAACCAGATATGACTATACTTCCATTGTCACACACATTCTTCACTATAAACGGCCCGATCCACTTGCTCTTCAACTTCCATAGGAATATTTTGAGCTTTGCAACGAATAACCAAACCTTCTGACCAGGTTTGAAAGTCTTGCGGTGTATATACTTGTCATTCCACTTCTTGACATTCTCTTTGTACATCAGGTTGTTATCGTATGCATAGTCTCTAAATTCAAGAAGTATGTTCAAATCGACCTTTCTGTTTTTTCTGCTTCCTTTGGATCCAAATTACGTATATTTATTACATATAAAGATTTGTGAATTAATTCAATGGGCAAATGGCATGGCTTGCCATATACCATGCGATAGGGAGATATTCCTAGAGGTAACTTGTATGTTGTCTCATAGGCCCAGAGAACCGAATCGAATAGTTGAGACCAGTTATTTCTGTACAAGTTTCTGGATAATTATCTTGATCTCCCTATTCGAACATTCTGCCAAGCCATTAGATTATGGGTGGTAAAAGAAGCTACTCGATGTTCAATGCAATATTCCTGAGTCAGCTTCTTCACTTCTCTGTTTATGAAATGGATACCCTCATCAGATATAAGAATTTTTGGGATCCTGAACCTTGCAATGATGTGTTCTTTCAGAAATCGACAGACGGTATGACTGTCGGTGGCTCGAGTTGGGATATCCTCCACCCAACAACTGGCTTAATCAACAGTGAGTAGAATATACTTATAGGCTGGTTGTTGGTAGTGGGCCCATGAAGTCAATGCCCCACGCATCAAATATGTCTGAGAATTGAATGTACTTCAGGGACATTGTATCCCTCATTCTGATGGTCCCTCCCATCTTCTGATAGCCAGTACAACTTTTCAAAAAAATTTCTGCATCTTTGAAAAGAGTTGGCCACCATAGCCCGCATTGTAGCACTATCATTACCGTACATTTCCCAGAGTGGTGTCCTCCTGATTCTCAAGCATGGCAATGTTTGAGGACAATATGAACTTCCTCTTGAGGAATGCACCTTCTCCAGATGAAATCTATGTTGGACATGCAAGCCCAAGGCAAGCCATTATGCAATAAATGTTATTGCGAATATCATTCCTTTATATGGAATAAATAATTTTCATAATAGGTCCCTTAGTAAAATTAGGGTTATGTACCATGGCCATCTTGATGATCATACAGTTCTTGATTCAATTATTGAATCATAGAGGCTGATGTTATGATGAATATCTAAAGAGATAGATTGAGGACTCATCAGGCACCGTCAAATGATTGTTAAGAGAGGATCTCCAGCCTAAGTAGGAGATGGCAATCCTTTCTCACTAGGATGATATCTGACCGACCTCTTGATGCAGGTCCCTGCATAGGAATAGAGGTTCGGAGGTGTCAGAATAGTTAGATCAAAGAGTTGACTTAAAGAGATCGAGATAACCAAAGTCCTATGTCATATGCTATCATGATATAGGCACGCATCCTCTGACCGGAGACAGATGTGTTACTATATGTCTGAGTATGTACATTTTGCAGAGCAATAGGTTGATGACCTAATTAAGGTCTATACACCGGCGCGCTGGTGTGCATGCAAAAGCATATGAGTAATACGATCTCTCAAAGGGATCATACAGGTTCATTTCTTGGATCGGAAGACATGAGCTCACTCATGAGAAATTGTGAAGAATAAAACTCCATGCACTGTTGAAAATGCATCCCATTACCCTTGTTAATTCGAGCAGATTAATGGTCAAATTAATGTGTTGTCGTTCGTTGCAGTTGGATAATGAGAGCAGATCAAAAACCACTTCAAATTAATGTCAAGTTAATCAGATGTGGCAATTTTTTTTACTTGGTTGGAAGTCCAAGGTCGAACTCAGGGAGGCAGCTGTCTCCTTAGGTAGATTTGTAGCAAAGTCCAAGGGTTGATTTTCAGGGGATAATATTTTTGGTCTTTTTCAATATATTTTATGCGAGACACATGCACAATCTAGCCAGTTTACAAGTTAAATCGGATAAGTGTTCAAATTAATTCCAAAAATTATAAAACTTGGCCAGATGATGATATGTGATGAACTTAAGCTACTCTAATTTTTTTAGAATTTTCTGACACTGGATGAATTAACTATGAATTAAAAATGAATACAAGGTAATTTTGACTAATTTAAATTTTATAAATACCAAATCACACTATTTTCAGATATCAAAATTATCTTAAATAGATCTAAGTGTGAAGAATCCAGAAAAATTAATCAACCTAAATTTCTATGTGAAATGGACCTATTAAAAATCAATTAATCAAATCACTAAATGATTTATTCAGGCCTCGAGATGCGTGCAAATGAGATGATTTTTGGGCATAATGTAAATCTATGTATCCTCAGCCTAATGTGAATTTTTGAAGATTTTTGGAGTAACAGAGAATTCACTACAAATTAAAAGGCACAAATGGGCAAAGTAGATCAAAATTTCACCAATTTAATTGATCATAAATTCCTCTGATATCACAAAAGCCAAACATGTATCACATATGAAAGAGGACAAGTTAAGCTACACATTGCAATTTTTAGAATTTAAAAATGAGGCTAAATGAATGCCTAAAGATGCATGCAAAGACAGGGATATAAATGCAATACGAAAAGAGAAATATGAGCAGAAATGAAGAACATGGGCTTACATGCAATTACTGAAAACTTGAAATTTGTTTAAAAACTTACAAAGTGATGCAAGTGTCCCCTTTGCAAATGCCCACTATGCGATAAAACTCCTTTATTTGGGTGTTAAAACAGGGGAATGGAGATGGAGCTTCACGGTGGGGAGTTGGCGGCGGCAAGCGAAGGTGGCGCGCGGAGGCGCTCGCGGAGGGGCTGTAGCGGCCCGCGAGCTTGAGGAGGAGACGCACGAGGGGGCGGCGCGCCTAGGGGGCGCTACGGTGAAGCGCGGGGCGGCGTGGGCGGTTCGACCAGCGGGGAACGTGATGGTTGTGCACATAGGCTGGAGGCGCACATACGCCACACATCTGTGGAGGTGCAGATGCTCGGCATGGTGGCGCGAAGCGAGTGCTGCTCCCGCGGTGGTCGTCGAGGTGGACGGAGGGCACACGGCGCTCGTGGGTGCGATGGAGGCGGGATGGCTGCACGCGTGAGCCGCGGCGTGGGCAGCGCGTGGGGAGCTCCAGGAGGAGGAGGACTACGGCCAAGTAGGCAGGCGGCTGGAGCTGGCGGTGAGTAGAACGTGCGGTGGCTACGGTGTGGTTCGTGGCGAGCGAGGGTGGTTTTATGTCAACCATGGGCACGAGGAGGACTTGTTGCTCGACGGTGGAGTGAAGATGGAGGAAGAAAGGAAGAAGAGAGGGGAAGAGAGAGTCAAAGTTCACAAAAGGATCCCCTATTGCAAACAGGGGATTCTCATGCATTTGTTTAGCGGAGAAAAATGAGCCATTAATCGATTCATGAAAATCCATCCAAAAAATCAATAAAAATCACCATTGCGATCGCAACGTATGATTTATCCGTTGAATTGCAAAAATTTTGGTGAATCGATAAATGAAAGATGATGAAATCAAAGAGAGAGAGAGTAGGTGTAGAAGAGGAAAGGATGAGCAGTGGAGAAAAAGATTACCTGTAGGTGGAGGATGATGCCTGGGAGGGAGCTCTTGAACAGAGCTTAGGTCGTTGCTCAAAGCCACGACTGAGGCTGAGCTTGGCGAGCTTGAGAACTCGCAGCGACGGAGGTACTGCCCTACGCCGGATCACGCCGAGGAGGATAGATGTCGTCGCTCAACCTCACCAACTCTCGTTGTCACCGAGATGGACTAGGGGGCTCAAGCTCCTCACAGTGATGGCGGATGGGGATGAATGGAGGAGTGGATGGGATTATAAAGAGGAGGAGGAGGAGGTTGGAGAGGAGATGGAGAGAGTGGGAGAGATGGAAGATGGAGTGGAGAAGTGGGAGGCGTCGAAGCTGCCTTCTCCCCAAGCCAAGAGAGAGTGGGGTGGAATGAGTAGATGGGGAATGAGATGGCGCCACTTGACGTGCTCGGATGCGACCATGTGGCGTTTATTTAATTAGTAGCAAAAACCATGGGGTTGACACGTGGCGGCTTCCAGAGCCTCCACGTGTCGCTCCCAGAAAAATCCAAAGCTAAATACAAAGATAAATCAAAAAGAAATAACAAAAGAAATTAAATCAAAAAGTGATCAACAAGAAAGTTGCTCATCTCGGCGAGATCTACAACTTTTGTGAAGGGTCGAAAATCAAAGGAAATCATCTGTACAAAAATGTATTTTTAGGTGGTACCTTATAGATATAAAATACCGCATTTTATCTTTTGTAATTTTTTGTCATTTTTCAATAATAGAAAAATCAAAATAAAAATAGAGAAAATATGAGAAGAATATTTACAACTTAATCTATTTTTTTGGATTTTTAATAATGAAGAAAATAAAAGGATAAAATACAGGGGTAAAACGGTCAATATGTACAATATACAAAAGGGGCCCAGAACCCAAGTTTTGCATACGAGCTCCGATTTTAATGAACTTGTCTTGTTTCGAAGGTCTTTGAATGTATATTACTTTAAAAGTGAGTAGACCTAATTCAGAGGCTGTATGAGAGAGATATGTGCATTTTAAGGTTTACAACTTCAAACTTGGATTGAGGTTTTATTAGTCAATTTTACAAGTTACTATTTTTTAGATATTTTTCTTTAATTATTGTTAGTAATATATACACTATAGAGTTGGTTTTATTGGATTTGGAGTTAGTATAAAATATATACAAATAGGTGAAATATGGTGAATATACATGTGAATATGTATAAGTGAAATGGGCTTCTTATTTATGCAATATGAATGCTAAAATGCTGATGTTATCAATGCATGCATGAATGCTAATTATGCAACATAAGTGGAAATATGCATCTAATTACTCAGGAACAAAGCTCTATTTTCAACTTTTAGAGTCATGAATCACAGATTCGTCACCCCCCTATACTTAAACCTTGCTCGTCCCGGAGCAACTAAAATGAAATGCAAGAGTGAAATGAGATTGGGTTCCATACCAAGGTCATGAACAAAAGTTGAAAATGGAGCTTGACTTTGTGTGGCAGAACCTTATTGAGATCAGAACTTAAGACCTAACAGACTTCAAGTTCCACAAGTCTTCTATTTAAGACACCTCAATAGTCAGGTCAGAACAAATCATCAAACGCAAATTTCTGATGATTATGATTCTTACTTGTACTGTATAAGTGTAAAATAGCTCTCCATATCAGAAATGGCTCAAAACCAGCCTCCTCTAACAAGGTAACTCAAATAACCCGGTCCAGTAACTCTTTCCTCGAGGAGCGGGGTATTCCCTTCTAAGTTCAGGTGCGACCAGCTCAAGAGGAGGAGGTAGAGAAAAGAATGGACGGTAGCTAGTGTAGCTACCTATCCCGGGATGCCTGACCAGTGTAGCCAAGTCATCCAGTTGCAGACTTCTTGCTAATATACATACTCCGACAGGTATATTTTTTTTCTTGGACCTGTCTGATTTTTTGGAGCTCTTGCAATTTTTTTTTCTTTTTCTTTTTTTTCTTTCTTTTTTTTGAACTATATACAAGGTGCAGCATGTACATCAGGAGTTTTTCCTCTTGAGCCAGCAGACTATCCCTCTTTTGAAGCATTACTGCAACCCACAGCATCCCGTCCTTAGATGTCAACACCACCAGACTAGGTTGAGATGCACTACCCTCCCTAGAGGAGGACAGATGTTTCCACCGTGTGCTACTCCAAGCTAAAGGATTCTACCTCCTCACCACCTCGTCAATGAAGAGCTACGTGCATTGTGATTGTCCAAGTTAGGTCACTGTCTATAAGAATCATGCGTGTGCACGAGATATTCTACTTAGACTAATCAAGATGACATGTGAACATAGACTTGCAGACTCAAAGAATTAAGTCACTTGACCTGAGAAATCTTAACTCCAGTTCCTATAAGGTTCCTCTGAAATTAGGTAGATTAAGGTCAAATCAAGTCCTTCCTCAACATCTACTCATAACTTGGTTCAGAACCCACTAGCTTTTCACCTTGCATATGTAAAATATGCAGATGAGATGCAGATGACTTGCTATGTAGATGAATGAAATGCAAGACCTTTTTTTAATGCAAGGATGATATGCAAGAGTAAACAAGAAGCCTATTTTTTTGTTGTTGTTTTTTTTTCAAAAACTTTTGTATACCTCCTATGTTATAACAATTTACAAGATTTTATAAGTGTTATAAAAATTTTACAAGTGTTATACAATATACAAGTATACAAAATTTTTTTAATTTTTTTAAAAAAGGTTTACAAGTATTATACAAGTAAAAAAATCAATTTTTACCCACCTGTAATTATTGCAAAATAAATACAAAAAGTATGCGAAAATATGCGAAAGTACGAGCTATGGGTAAAGTATATATGTAATAAATAAACGTCTCCCTATACTTAGCGTGTGCTATGTCCTCAGAGCACGGAAAGCGAGGAAAAAGACATAGCTCGTGCTAAGCGTAAGAGAGCCAAAGAAAAGAAAAATGTAAAGAACTCGTCCTGCCCCCTATACTTAGGCTCAGACAGCCTAAGTGTAGAAGAAGAACAAGAATGGGGCGGACGAGGTCAAGAAGAGAAGTGGATGAATATACAATGCAGGCATCGGTCCCCCCTATACTTAGGCTCAGGTCAGCCTAAGTATAGGACGGAAGTGAGTATGGAGACCAATGTGATCTGGAGGATGTACAGAGACTCAACTCAAGTGGCTCATCCCCCCTATACTTAGGATCTGGTTATCCTAAGTATAGTCCAAGACAGTGATCAATGAAGCTGGGATGAGTTACTAGAGTTGTGGAAAAGAAAGGTCAGAATGTACAGGAATGATGGTATATACAAGTGAGTCGGTCTGAATCTTCCAAGATGTTGCTGATGGCTAGAGCTCACTACTGCAAGGTCTCATGCGTGGCTCGAGGTGTATCTGATGAATCTGTCTTGCGCATGAATACAATCTCCTCAACATGGACTAACTGCTCATTGGATTCGACGAAGTGCTTCAATAGTTGTCCATTCACAAGAAATGTCGGTGTGTCATCTGCGAGATCTGAGATCTCGACACATCCACTATCATGCACCGTACGGACGACAAATGGGCCTGTCCACTTGGACTTCAATTTTCCTTGGAAGATCTTCAGCCTAGCATTAAACAACAATACCTTCTGTCCAGGAACAAAGGTCTTTCGTCTGATATTTCTATCGTGCCAACGCTTAACCTTGTCCTTATACACCAAATTGTTGTCATATGCGCGGTTTCTAATTTCCACAAGCTCATTCAGATCCATATCTCTCTGCTTTTGCCCAAGGTGTGTGTTCCAATTGACCTTCTTGATTGCCCATTCTAATTTCTGCACTAGTTCTGCGGGCAATGGCACGGCTTTCTGAATACCATTCGGAATGGGAATGTTCCTAACGGTGTCTTCTAAGCTGTCCTATACGCCCATAGGACGTGATCCAAAATCTGAGACCGGTCCTTCCTGTCTGGGTGGACAAGCTTTTGCAGAATAGTCTTCACCTCCCGATTTGACACCTCAGCCATACCATTAGTTTGTGGGCGGTAAGGACTAGCGACACGGTGTTCGATGCCGTAGTCCTTCAGGAGTTTCTTCACCTCCCAGTTTATAAAGTGGCTACCCCCATCTGATATCATCATTTTGGGGATCCCGAATCTAGAGATAATGTGCTCTCTGATAAACTTACAGACAATCATGCTGTCTGCGGCTCGGGTCGGGATAGCCTCCACCTACCTAGATAGATAATCTATCGCAAGAAGGATATACTCGAACCCATGGCTGACAGGGAATGGGCCCATGAAATCGATGCCCCAGGCGTCAAAGACATCACAAATGATGACAGGCTGCATCGGCATCTCATCCTTGGAACCAACGGTTCCTCCCATTCTCTAGCATACTGGATACGACTTTGCAAAGGTGATAGCATCGCGAAACAGAGTCAGCCAGTAAAAGCCACACTGAAGTACCTTCCATGCGGTCCTCTTCCCAGAGTGGTGTCCTCCTGCCTCCAAGTTGTGGCATAAAGAAAGGACACTCTGGTATTCCTCCTGAGGAATACACCATCTTCAGACACAATCCGGTCCTTCAAAGAAAAGGATCGGATCCTCCCAATGGTAGTGTCTAGCAACCGACTTCAGTCGGTCGATGTGGCTCTTGGACCAACCTTCGGGAACTTTCTTGGAGACAAGATACTTCACGATGTTGGCATACCATGGGAGTGAGTCGACAATAAAAATCGACTAGTCAGGGAAGGAGTCTCGAATAGGTGAGTCCTCGGAAGTATTAAGATCTTCGAGACGAGAGAGATGATCGGCTACTACATTCTTCTTTCCAGGTTTATCACGGATGTCCAAATCAAACTCCTAGATAAGCAAAATCCACTGAAGAAGACGCGCCTTTGCGTCCTTCTTCTCCATCAAGTATCATAGCGTCGTGTGGTCAGTGAACACAATTATCTTGGATCCAATTAAGTGAGATCTGAACTTGTCCAAGGCAAACACTACTGCAAGCATCTCCTTTTCCGTAACTGTATAGTTACGCTGAGCGATATCAAGCACTTTACTTGTGTAGTGGATTGCAAACAGGACGCCATCCCTCCTCTGTCCTAACATAGCCCCAACAGCAAAATTTGAGGCATCCATCATGATCTCAAAAGGTAGAGACTAATCTGGGGCTTGTAGGATCGGGGCGTCCATGATCATTCCTTGTAATAGCTTAAAGGCCTCAAGACATTTGTGATCAACAACAAACTCCATGTCTTTGCCTAAAAGCTCAGTTAGCGGTCGGGTAATCTTAGAAAAATCTTTAATGAATCTCTGATAGAATACGACATGCACGAGGAACGACCGCAACTGCTTGATGTTTGTTGGTGGCTGGAGTCGTCTGATCACATCCACCTTGGCAGGATCAACCTCCATTCCTCTCTTGGAGATGGCGTGCCCCAACACAATGCCCTCCCTCACCATGAAGTGACTTTTCTCCCAGGAGAGCACCAGATTGACCTCACAACAGCGTCAGAGGACTCGGTCCAGATTCCTAAGGCAGGAATCGAAGGAATCGTCGTGGACCGAGAAGTCGTCCATGAAGACTTCCAGGAATTCGCCGACCATTTCGGCAAATACAGCAATCATACACCTTTGGAAAGTACCTGGAGCATTGCATAACCCAAAGGGCATGCGCCTGAAAGCATAGGTACCAAAGGGGCATGTGAACGTGGTCTTTTCCTGGTCCTCCAGAGCTATGGCTACTTGATTGTAGCCTGAGAACCCATCTAAGAAGTAGAAGAACTCTTTCCCCGCTAGTCTCTCTAGGATCTGATCAATGAATGGTAGGGGGAAATGATCCTTCTTCATCGCGGTATTCAGGCATCTGTAATCCATACAGACGCGCCACGACGTGGGCACTCGCGTCACGATCTCCTCTCCATCCTCGTTGGTGGTCGTCTGAATTCCCGACTTTTTCGAGACCACATGGATCGGAGCCACCCATTTAGAGTCGGAGATGGGATAAATAAAACCTGCGTTGCACCATTTCTCTATCTCCTTCTCCACTACCTCTCGTAAATTTGGATTCAAACGACATTGGAATTCACAAGAGGATTTGGCTTCATTCTCCAAGTAGATATGGTGCGAACACAGAGCGGGATTTATCCCGTGGAGATCGGAAATGCTCCAGCATATCGCCTTGCGGTTTTTCTTTAGGATCTCTAGCAAGCGAGATTCCTGCTCCTCGGTCAATCGCGAACTGATAATGACCAGGAATTTCTTATCCTGACCCGCAAGGAAGGCGTATTTCAGTGTTGTGGGTAAAGGCTTGAGCTCTGGTGTAGTGTGATCGTCTACGAAATCTGGCTCAATCGCATCTGGTTCGGTGTTGGAAGTAGCTAGATCTTTCTCCGTAATTACCGCCACCAAGTTATTCGGCTCTGGAGTCGGATCGTCAAAGGTCTCCATGCAATCGGCAAAGCCACGTCTGACTCATCATCATCATCTTCTGATTGTCCTAAAGAGGGAAGGACTGACAGGCCCAGCTGGGCCTCTAAGTCATCGAAGATGTAGGGCGATGCAAGTTAGAGTTGTACTCATCTTTAAGGACCTTGCAAACTGACTCATGCACGGGATCATCTCCAGAGGGGAGGGAATCATTGGTGTTGGTTGGGTTCTGTCTCCATGGCCCAACTGTGTCTACATGATCGCAGTCTGCTTCGGTTGAAGAGTACTCGATGCTGGATTCGGAATCCGGTCTCTGCCATCTGGTTTGCTTCATCTCGGGTTCCTCATCTCCGCCTGGAGTTTGGAACTGGATCTTCCCGATCTTATAATCAAATAAGTTCCTTGTTGTTCTGAGGAAGGGCTTGCCTAAGATGATCTGAGAATCTCTCCAATTATGAGGGGTTTCCATATCTAGGATAGTGAAGTCCACCATGTATTCCTGCCCCTCAACTTTTATCACAACATTCCTCAATTCTCCTTGAGACCTCTTGGTTGATTTATCAACAAATTGCAGGAGGGCTCTAGATTTCCTAAGAGGTCCGAGATTAAGCCGCTCATAGAGGGTAGTAGGCATTAAATTAATTGAGGATCCGTTGTCTAGGAGAGTGCGTGCAAACGCGATGTCATCAACATGACTCACCACATAGTGTGCACCCATGTCTCTTCGTTTCCTTGGAAACGAGTTCTTTATTGCACAAGTCGTGGCTACTGACAGAACGTGTTTCTCAACACGGCTTTTGGTTTTCTTGCTAACCCTAGTAGGTGTGCATCTCACCTTAAGGTACTTCTGGAATGCAGGAGTCATTTCCATGTACTTGTCAAAGGGGATTGTGACCTTGATATATTTGTTGCAGAACTCTGCCATCTCATGGTCATCTTTTTGGATTTTTAAAATTTTCTTCTTTCCACCATTGAGAGCTCAGGGGAAAGAGATTATTGACTCTAACTCATGTTCTAAAACTGAATTATTTTCATTGAAAGCTGGAACTGAGTTCTGTACAAGACTCAGACTCTGAAACAGACTCGGAATCTGACTCTGACTAAAAGAAAGATGCTGTGGCGAAACCGGCGATGCGCCTTACACGACTTCTGGACGATCCTCCTCAGATGGAGGTGCGGGCTCTTCGTCAATTTCGTCGGACTTTCTGCTGATGCGGGTTTGCTGCTTCGAGGACCCAGACGTCCTCTTCTTCTGTCGGTGGTGGTGATGGTGGTGTTGCTCCTCTTCTTCCTCCAAGTTCTCCTCAGGTAGAGACTTGGCGGCTCCTTCCTTCGGTGCCTGTGCCCGATTAGGTATGGCTACGGTCCTTTCGCTCCTGAGGGACATATGATTAACATTATCATACGAAAGGATCTCATGTTCAGATAAAGAATTATCTGAATAGTATACCTGATCACGAGGTCGGTTTCAGCCATGGGTTAAGTTGTTCGGGTTGGCCTGAACCTGTGCAGGAATTGGGGTCTTTGGCTCCATCTGTTGATCATGGGTACAAAAAACCCGATTCAGATCGGTTCTCATATCCAGATAATCATTCTGGATTTGTTGGACCCTATCAGACAGGGTCTAGATCGCTAAGGTGAGGGACTCCAATTCGGTGGGCTGGGCTAGCTGATGCTGACTTGCGGATGAGTTTCTGTACTGGCCCTGCTGGCCATGCCGATATTGCTGCTGGTGGTGGGACGGTGTCGGGCCCTGTTGGCCCGAGTGGAATGTACGCTGCTACTGCTGGCGCTGCTGAGGCTGGTACCCTCATTCGGGCCTGGACTGAACAAAGCGCGGTGCGGGGTCGAAGCTGGTTTCTTGGTAAGCTGGGGAAGGTCGGTGAGGCTGACCATTCCCCATCCCCGACTGTCTGCTAACGGGGTCACGGCTGTACCACAGCCCGTTGATCTCGAACACCTACGGAGGCTCCTCGTATCCAATCTCCACTTGTGGGGGTGTATGTTGGTCCTGCTGGGTGTAAGTATGATCTTCTACCCAGCCACTCTGAGGCCCCGGTGCCTGCTCCTATACAAGATGGACTCGGTGCACAGGTACGAGTGGTGCAGAAGGGGCAGGTAGCTTCATCTTAGCTACCTTCTCAGTAAGTTCCTCCACTTGCTTCTGCAGACGTGAGAGAGACTCAAGGTCAGTGACCCTCTTGTGGATCTGCTCGACCATAGTTAACTTGTCAGCTATCATCCCCATATTGGGGATGAGGTCCTCTGTCAGATCTGCTACAGTCCTCCTAGTTGTCTCATTAGATAAGATTGAGGGAGACAACTGATAGGCCCTGGTGGCCTGCGACCTGCCTGTTTCTGCCATCTGCTCTAGTATCTTCCATACTGCATTCTCATTTTATTCAGGTAGCTTCCTCCGCAGGAGGCACTAACTAACCCCTGCATCTCTGGGGTCATGCCACAGAACAAGGTCTGGACTAAGATCGCCTTAGAAATGCCATGGCAGGGACATTTCTGAATTAGGTCATTGAACCTATCCCAGGCTTCATGGAATAGTTCACAGGGTCCCTGGGAAAAACTAGCGATCTTCGTTCTCATTTGATTAGTTCTACTGAGGGGGTAGAACTTCTTCAGGAATAAGTCCCTGAACTGCATCCATGTGGTACATATCACCCCTAAGTTCTTCAGCCAATGCGCTGCCTTATCTCCTAAGGCAAAAGGGGTGGCCTTCAGTCTAATGTAATCCTGCCCAACCCTAGGATGGCTAAGGTTGTTGCAGACCAGCTCGAAGTCTCGGAGAAAGGCATATGCTTCATTGGCATTTCCGTTGAACTTTGGTAGCAGGCTAAGGAAGTGGGGCTTGAGCTCGAATGCTTATGGGGGAACTGCTGGTGCCAACCAACTGTGCATCTCGTTCTCCACTGGGTTGTAGGCATCAACCATTGGTCGGTCGATTCCTCTTGCTGCAATAATCTGTCCCATTCTAGCTGTGAAATCTGCATTTTGTTGTTCGGTTGTGGCGAGGCGGTTAAGGATCTGTCGTAATGGGTCCTCATCCGGCGGTGGCTGCTTAGGCAGCATCTTCTCCTCTATTCCTGGGTATGAAACAAGGTCTATGTCAGAGGACAAATCAAGGAAGGGATTCTTACTGAGGCGATGGTCTTCCTCGGTAAGCTCGGAGGAGAGGAAAGGGTTGGTTTGAGAGTAACCACCATGGGTGTGAGGGAACCAGAACTCAAGAGGGTAATGAGTCCTGGGTGGTCCAAGGTGTGCTTGGGCCGATGAAGAGGAGTTTCGTGGGGGACTCAAAGAGATATTGGTGAATAAAGAGTCGATATCCCTCCAGTCACTCATCTTGATTTGGCAAGAAGAATTGGGAGTCCTAAGTGAAGATAGGATTTGACTCCTACCTGAAGCAAACAATTCAATCCAAGACCTTGGGTTCACACTCAACAAAGTGAAGGACCCGAAACCGAGTTCAATTAATCTTGTAAATTTTAAGTGTGATTTTTCAAACAAGATAGCAAGGATTATGTGGCCTAGAGGGAAGTCAACTCAATGCCGGTTGCATCTTCCCTGTTTAACCTGTCGCCTAAGATACTGTCGATCCTTCCTCTCTTCGCTCCTATCCCAAGTTGATGGATTCAAAGACCTGCCCCTATCTACCTGCAAGCAGGCGGAGGCTGACAAGGCCGGAACTTCATCCCGGGGGGTTACTGGCAACTTGTCGCAAAGTACCGCAATTTCGCCCCTATCTACCTGAGACAGGCGGAGGCTACTTGGTACTAGTCAGTGAACCTTAAAAATTCAACTTGTGATATTTGATAGGATTAGTCGGAACGCGATATGGAAGGAGGGGATTTGGGCTCTGTCTTAAGGTGTTCACACACACTCAAGTACCCTCACACAACCTGAAAATAAGGTCGGGGATTAGTCTTCCCGCAAACAGATTTTCCAATTTTATTTATTTTTTTGGTCAATAATATTAGCAGTCCCGATTTTAAGTTAAGTTATCACTTGTTAGTCCAACCACGCAGCACGCCTATCGTCCAGTCCCAATTTCCGTTTAAACTAAGTGTGAAAAACAGAGAGAGGAAATCGAGAAAAGTCGATGCATGAAAAACTATGATGCGTATGCTGAGTAGAGAATACTTACAGTGATGCCTTCGCTTTTTATGCAGGATTCAAAACAGAATTGAGATCTTTTACGCTATATGCAAATGCAAGCGAAAAAATCTGCTCCTAAGCAGTTCTATCAGCGAATGAAGCACAGGTTGATTTGACTAGTTCTGCGATCTAGGTACATCTTTTAAGTGTAATGTGTGGTCCTACAAAGTTAAGAGCACAAGCAAATCCTAGAGTGGCTCGAGGAGCCGCTCGTGAAGCCTAATTTACCATTTAAACCACACAGCACACGGGGACATGGTTTCACTATCTTTACAGACGCGAGAACCCAACGGGAACCGCTGGAAATGATGCGAAAAAAATAAAATAAATAAAATAAAAATACAAATTCTCTCAAATCACTCAAAAAATTAAAATGTTGAATCTTTGAAGCATCTTAGACTCCTCGCATTCCTCACACAGAAAAAAATTGAGGTCAAATAGAGAATAACAAAAAATACAAAAATTAAAATACAGAAAATATTCACAAGAAAACCGGGGGTCAGACTACCCGGGGATAGAAAAATCAAACACTCAGAAATAACTGTAAATTAACCTAAGTCGTGCCTCCCCGGCAACGGTGCCATTTTGAAAATGTGTCCCACTACCCTTGCGAGCAGATTAATGGTCAAATAAATGCGTTGTCGTTCGTTGCAGTTGGATAATGAGAGCAGATCAAAAACCACTTCAAATTAATGTCAAGTTAATCAGATGTGGCAATTTTTTTACTTGGTTGGAAGTCCAAGGTCGAACTCAGGGAGGCAGTTGTCTCCTTAGGTAGATTTGTAGCAAAGTCCAAGGGTTGATTTTCAGGGGATAATATTTTTGATCTTTTTCAATATATTTTATGCGAGAGACATGCACAATCTAGCTAGTTTACAAGTTAAATTAGATAAGTATTCAAATTAATTCCAAAAATTATAAAACTTGGCCATATGATGAAATGTGATGAACTTAAGCTAATCTAATTTTTTTAGAATTTTCTGACACTGGATGAATTAACTATGAATTAAAAATGAATACAAGATGATTTTGACTAATTTAATTTTAATAAACACCAAATCACACTATTTTCAGATATCAAAATTATCATAAATAGATCTAAGTGTGGAGAATCCAGGAAAATTAATCAACCTAAATTTCTATGTGAAATGGACCTATTAAAAATCAATTAATCAAATCACTAAATGATTTATTCAGGCCTCGAGATGCGTGCAAATGAGACGATTTTTAAGCACAATGTAACCCTAAGTATCCTTAGCCTAATATGAATTTTTGAAGATTTTTGGAGTAACAGAGAATTTACTACAAATTAAAAGGCACAAATGGGCAAAGTATATCAAAATTTCACCAATTTAATTGATCATAAATTTCTCTGATATCACAAAAACCAAACATGTATGGCATATGAAAGAGGACAAGTTAAGCTACACAATGCAATTTTTAAAATTTAAAAATGAGGCTGAATGAATGCCTAAAGATTCATGCAAAGACAGGGATATAAATGCAATACAGAAAGAGAAATATGAGCTGAAATGAAGAACATGGACTTACATGCAATTATCGGAAACTTGAAATTTGTTTAAAAACTTGCAAAGTGATACAAGTGTCCCCTTTGCAAATGCCCACTATGCGATAAAACTCCTTTGTTTGGGTGTTAAAACAGGGGAATGGAGATACAGCTTCACGGTGGGGAGTAGGCAGCGGCGAGCGAAGGTGGCGCGCGGAGGCGCTCGCGGAGGGGTTGTAGCGGCGGTGCCCGTGAGCTTGAGGAGGAGACGCACGAGGGGACGGCGCGCCTAGGGGGCGCTACGGTGAAGCGCGGGGCGGCGTGGGCGTTTCGACCAGCAGGGAACGTGATGGTTGTGCACGTAGGCTGGAGGCGCACATACGCCACACACGTGTGGAGGTGCTGATGCTCGGCGTGGTGGCGCGAAGCGAGAACTGCTCCCGCGGTGGTCGTCGAGGTGGACGGAGGGCGCACGGCGCTCGTGGGCACGATGGAGGCGGGATGGCTGCACGCGTGAGCCGCGGCGTGGGCAGCGCATGGGGAGCTCCAGGAGGAGGAGGACTACGGCCAAGTAGGCAGGCGGCTGGAGTTGGCGGTGAGTAGAACGTGCGGTGGCTACAGTGTGGTTCGTGGCGAGCGAGGGCGGTTCTATGTCAACCACAGGCACGAGGAGGACTTGTTGCTTGACGGTGGAGTAAAGATGGAGGAAGAAAGGAAGAAGAGAGGGGAAGAGAGGGAGTCAGAGTTCACAAAAGGATCCCCTGTTGCAAACAGGGGATTCTCATGCATTTGTTTAGCGAGAGAAAATGAGCCATTAATCAATTCATGAAATCCTTCCAAAAAATCAATAAAAATTCCACCATTGCGATCGCAACGTATGATTTATCCATTGAAGTGCAAAACTTTTGGTGAATCGGTGAACAAAAGATGATGAAATCGAAGAGAGAGAGAGAGGGTGTAGAAGAGGAAAGGATGAGCAGTGGAGAAAAAGATTACCTGTAGGTGGAGGATGATGCCTGGGAGGGAGCTCCTGAACAGAGCTCAGGTCGTTGCTCAAAGCAGCGGCTGAGGCTGAGCTTGGCAAGCTTGAGAACTCGTGGCGACGGAGGTACTGCCCTACGTCGGATCACGCCGAGGGGGATAGCTGTCGTCGTTCAACCTCACCAACTCTCCGCTATCACTGAGATCGACTAGGTCGCTCAAGCTCCTCACAGTGATGGCGGATGGGGATGAATGGAGGAGTGGAGGGGATTATAAAGAGGAGGAGGAGGAGGTTGGAGAGGAGATGGAGAGAGTGGGAGAGATGGAAGATGGAGTGGAGAAGTGGGAGGCGTCGAAGCTGCCTTCTCCCCAAGCCAAGGGAGAGTGGGGTGGAATGAGTAGATGGGGAATGAGATGGTGCCACTTGGCATTCTCAGATGTGGCCATGTGGCGTTTATTTCATTAGTAGCAAAAACTATGGGGTTGACACGTGGCGGCTTCCGGAGCCACCACGTGTCGCTCTCAGAAAAATCCAAAGCTAAATACAAAGATAAATCAAAAAGAAATAACAAAAGGGACTAAATCAGAAAGTGTCAACACAAAAGTTGCTCGTCTCGATGAGATCTACTACTTTCTTGAAGGGTCGAAAATCAAAGGAAATCATCTGTATAAAAATGTATTTTTGGGTGGTACCTTATAGATATAAAATACCGCATTTTATCTTTTGTAATTTTTTTGTCATTTTTCAATAAGAGAAAATTCAAAATAAAAATAGAGAAAATATGAGAAGAATATTTACAACTTAATGTATTTTTTTGGATTTTTAATAATGAAGAAAATAAAAGGATAAAACACAGGGGTAAATGGTCAATATGTACAATATACAAAGGGGCCCAAAACCCAAGTTTTGCATACGGGCTCCGATTTTAATGAAATTAGTCTTGTTTCGAAGGTCTTTGAATGTATATTACTTTAAAAGTGAGTAGACCTAATTCGGAGGTTGTATAAGTGAGATATGTGCATTTTAAGGTTACAACTTCAAACTTGGATTGGGGTTTTATTGACCAATTTTACAAGTTAGTATTTTTTAGATATTTTTCTTTAATTAGTGTTAGTAATATATACACTATAGAGTTGGTTTTATTGGATTTGGAGTTAGTATAAAATATATACAAATAGGTGAAATATGGTGATATACATGTGAATATGTACAAGTGAAATGGGCTTCTTATTTATGCAATATGAATGCTAAAATGCTGATGTTATCAATGCATGCATGAATGCAAATTATGCAACATAAGTGGAAATATGCATCTAATTACTCGAGAACAACGCTCTATATTCAACTTTTAGAGTCATGAATCACAGATTCATTAACGGCCGTCTCGCTTTGGAAGCTTTAATGAATTTAGAGGTTTGATATATACTTTTGGAAAAGTATATGATCAACAACTGGGTATGATATATCTTTTTGGAAAGCATATGATCGATACCGACTCCCAATGATCAAATGAGAACTTAATGATAAAACTCTGAAGTAGACAGTGTAAAATTGATCTTATACTTCAGGTTTCTTCTGAGTCTTCTAGTATGCAGGACGTACAGGTATTGGGAAGTACCTGAGGGTGATGTGATCATAAATAGTTCAATAACCATGACGCTTCTATTCCTAGGGAGTAATGAAACGGGTCTGGATTTTAGTGAATCCTCTCAGTAGAGAAGTAATCTGATCTTAGTCCAAATGTTGGACATTGATTTGAATGTGATTCAGATGCAATGAGAAGATTAGATTTGCGGTCTTGATTTAATCAAGCATCTATGGGAGGCCCGAGATATGAATTTTGAGATGTGATCTCAATATCCCAAGTCACTATACGTGGAACAATACAATCGCCATGTCCTTATCTCCAAGTATCTGCGGAGAAAGCGCATTATCCTTGAAAGAGTTCAGGATAACTTCATTGTTGATATATGTATCTGAGCATTGAGAAATGGATAATTAAATGTGATATTAATTGTCATGAATAATATGAATTTATTCTAATTATAAATAGAGTTATCTTAGATAATTAAATGTGATTTGATTATCAAAAGATGTGAATTAATATGAATGTGATTCATATTATTTGGGCACATGAGAATAGAGATCCAAGATGATTAAATGTGATATTTAATTATCATGGATATAAATATTGTGGATAGCACTGTCCATATTAATCATATATATTATAAATGTGATTTATAATATATAAGAGAGAGCGATTTGTAATTTACACATGTTAATTAAAATGTTGATTGTGAATTGGATTCATATTGGAAAATTAATTGAAAATGTAATTCACATTTTATTTTGGGTTGTGAATGTGATTCACAATTTCCAATGGCAAGATTGCAATATTCACAAAATAATTATGAATTATTTTTGTAGAATATGTGCAACAAAAGTTGTTGCAAATCTTATGAGATTACATGGAAGATGAAAATGCCACCTTCCTAAAGGGAAGAGGGTGGACGACCACCACTTCTATTAGGAAAGGGTGGCCGTCCCCCCTCTCCACATGGAAGGAGGCACTCTCTCTTCCATATCTTCATGTATGTTGATTTAATTTTGTGATTAAATTATGTGATTTATCAACATATATTTAATGCAAATATAATTTAATTGTTGTTGGTTTTTACCAACACAAATCTTAGCCATTAAAAGAAACACAAATCAATAAGAGCCATTGGATTTGTGTTGCCCATGGATTGAGATACATGGATCCCAAAATATTATAAATAGAAGGGCACCCCTAGCTCTTCAAATGCTAATGAGAATATAAGTCTCTCTCTCACACTTTCTCTCTACACGCCCACTCTCTCTCTCTCTCCCATATGGCCGTCCACAATGAATGCCCTAGAGAGAGTCTCCATCACCGCAACGTTGTGTTATGCTCCCGAACGTTTGCTTGTGGATCTCTGTCTCCTTCGGTATGCCTCACTCGTGAAAGAAGACGTCGGATCTTGGGTGTCGAGATCAAGAGATCCGCCTCTTGGATCATCAACACGGATTGCGAGAAGCACGTTTTCATCAACACGGCTGCACGCGTCACCTCCGTCGGATCGGACTTGAGACAGGAGGTCTCTTTGTTAGAGACTCGATCGCAACCACGCTTCAAGAGGTAACCCTAATACATGTTTGTACTTTAGATGAAACAATCTGAGAAGTGTTCTTGGATCATGTGGTTTCATCGCATGAAAACATTTTAATTTCTGTTGCCTCGAGCAACTAGTGCGACTAGTCGCTCCCGATCGCATACGATGTGATCCTCACGCTTCCATGATGCGCTTAAGGATCTTCCCATATCCTTAAAGTGGCATCAGAGCCAGGTTGAAGGTTTTGGATACGATCCGTAAACCTAACGCGACTTGGGCTCGTTAGGGTTTGCGAAAGTTTTATCGCATTTCATTTTCGCATCTCTGTTTAGTGATTATTTTCTGCCTTGTTTAAATTGTTTAAACACGAAAATAAAACTTGGATTTTGTTCCCCAATAAATAAGGAAATTGTAGGATCTGATTTTGCATGATTTTGAATCTGTTTGCTCAAGTTATGATCAAATTAGTGAACATGTATCCATGTTTCGGGGACTGTGAATCGTGATGTAATTAAGGAGTTAATTACTGATTTGAAATGCTTTGAAATGCATGCAAATAACTGAGGTTGTGTTTTAAATCAAATTATCAAACTTAAGAAACTTATTTTGCTTAATTTGGATTTAAATTGATTGAAATATGGTATTTTTAGTAAGTGAGGGTCACAGCTGGAATTACTTTCCTAATCAAGAACCTAGTGATTGTCATTTAAGAAATTAGTGAAATTAAATGGTATTATCCTAGAATAATTATGGATAAATATTTATGAAATATTTTAAGATAATGGTTCTTTAAATGACATTGTCTTAACAATATTTGATTAGATGTGATCTGATCACAAATTGGTTACATGATCTACATGTCTAAATTCCAACAAACATGTTTCTTTAATAGGATTTGGGATTTGTTTAGCAAATCTCATTATGATGTTAATCAAAAATGTTTTGATTATATTATATATGGTATAATTTCAGTTGAAGAACCGATTATAATCTCAAGTACACAATGATAAATTTGACATTATCTTTTCCCGAGGTGGATATGATGTCTAGTCGGGGAGCATTGGGGTAGTAGGTTGCACAGTGTGCGGTCTGTCCCACTCCCGTCGGTACTGGCCATGACAGCAGGTAGGGACTTGATATGCAGGAGATATCATGGTGTATTTTTCTAATTAATAAAATTCAGAATAATACGTATTTGAGATAATACATAATTACCAAGTACCCAATAAAGATTGTTCGTTGGAAATTAATTGGATCATTAATTTAATATGATTAGATTAATTGGAATCCAATTAAAATTAAAACACTCTATTATGAGTAGAGATGTTATTCCCTTGGAAGAATTAATCATAATGAATATGATTTATGGTGATTATAATTAGAATTTGAATATGATATGGAGGATCACATAAGTGACATCCATGGTTTCTCGTCAAGGCAGAGGGTTCTGTCCGCCAGGGATTA